>VZSV01000070.1:1021846-1050780 GCA_013398735.1 Nothocercus julius
ATGTCTGAAGAGTTCAGGAGAAAAAAAAAAAAAAAAAAAAAAAAGGTAAAATGTCCCTACAGGCCAGCTCTGTTTTTACCCTTGCTCCCAGGCATCTGTTGTTGTCTTCTGGTGACGCAGTGCTGGATGGGCTTTCTGAGCCTGCTCAGAATAGTCTTTTTGTATTCTGCTGCTGCATTAATAAGTACTCGTTGTTTCTCTGCTATCAAAGGATGAACAAGAAATGAGATTTTGCTGGCCTTTCTCGTGATCTGTGCGTTGACCTGTGTTGGTCACAGACCTGTGTGCTCTTTCCTGGCTGTGCCCTGCTCCCCGTGCCTGTTTGCGGGTGCGCCTGCCGCCTCGCGGCTCTTGGTGCGACAACGGTCCTGGTTGGGGATGGCTGTTGCACTCTGACCTTTCTTAGAAAAACTTCACCCTTACTTGCTAATCATTCCTGGCAGAAGATGAAGAGCTCACCTACTATGACTACAGCAATGTCCTCTCATCAAATATTAGTGTGTTTAAATATAATTCATTTCTTTCAAATCAAGTAAGGAAATAAACCACCAAAAGAGTGATTCAGCTTTCACTCTGCATATTTCATGCTGTCATAACCAATAGCAATGCTTTTTATATATATAGCAATACTAACAAATGTCTCTTTCCTAGGTGTGCCTTGCAATAGCTCATTATTCTCAGCCAACGGATCTGCAGCTCCTCTTTGCATTTGAATATGTTGGGGAAATATATCATAATCCAGGTAAGTATGAAAAAATATTTTTTTCTGTTTTGTAATATGTAATTTTAGTAGAACTTCTAGCCAGAAACAATGGCAAAAAGCATTTGAGGCTTTCTCCAGGGATAATTAAATTGGCTTGCCTTGCACCAACTTCTTATTCTTGGGTGTAAGTCAATCATTGTGATGGACGTTAACTATCAAAATCAAAACTATTAACTATTCTGTCTGAAACAAAACAAAACTGCCAATGTCAGCATGAATACTCTTATTTCTCAATTCACACTTCAATCCTCCTATTGTATGTCTCTATTGGTACTCTAGGTACCTAGCTAATCTCCCATCAGGCAGGTTTGTTCACCTGCCCTTCTGTTGGGAATAAGTTTCTCTTCTGGTGGTATTGCAGGAGGATTTGTGCAGCTTGGGACTCCAAACCTTCTTTCCTAGAGGCTTACTAGGCAGTTCTTCCCACTCAAAACCTCCACCACCCCCGCTGAGTTGGAGCACACCCTCTCTGCTCAAGGCCAATCTCCAACTGAACCCTGTCAGTTAGGTAAGCCTAAAACAGATGCCTTTGCAACGCGATTTCTGGTGTCGTGCTGTGAGGTCACTGCTTAGCCCCCCGGCCCATGCACAGCTGAACCAGCAGGTCTAGTGTAAGAGGCCTCCCAGAGGAGAAGGGCCGCAGAGGCGCTCGAGCCCTTGCCCAGCAACGGGCATCAGAAACCAACGATCTGCCTGGTACAAAACTTGAACATTGTGGAAGTCGAGTTCAGGGCTTCACCTTGGCCCCAAAATGTGTATTGTGTGCAGGTGCCTACGTGACTGCTCTAGTTGTGCAGAAGAAATGGGTACAAGATTATGTTGCACACACAATTCCACATAGAATTTCTCACCTGGTAAAACTTGGGCAGATATTAAGGTCCATATATTTTCTCTTTAGCTTCTTAAAGTATTAAGGAGGAAGCCAATTTGCAGACTATGAAGTGTTAGAGAGTAAGCAAGATGTCACAAAGTTGCCCTTACTCTATCCTTAAAATACCATTTGCTATATGGAAAAGAAACTTAGTAGAGGAGTTGCATAAGGTGGGTAAAAAAAGTTTCTTTGCAGCAGCAGACCAGGAATTGCACAAGTTGGTTGTATTGCTGTTCTGCTGCTGTTGGAGGAAGGAGCTTGAAAACCTTTATTATTAACTGAAAAGTTTCTGCACAGTAAGGCGAATTCTGGTGCTTGCGGCCTAGATCTGAGGCTTTGCTCTCAAAATCCAGCACTGTGTTTTGCAGCTCTCTTCCCCTGCTAGCCCTGAGAGAGTAAAAGTTGAAATGTTGTCTTTGTGCTTCCTAGGCACCAGAAAGAGCCTGTGTTGCTCTTGTGTATATATGTACAGCATTTTCCCCAAGGATAGAGTTGATAATTGCATTTCCTGCCATTGGACAGTAAAAGCATAGCAATATATTCTGGCAATTAAAATATTTCTTTGTATACTATGAACAATTACTTCATTCTGATTTTAATACGGTTTTCTCTTGAAAAAACATAAATAGCAGTCTGAATACTAATGGAAAAATGAATCTGATAGATACAGAAAGTATAAATTAAATTACGAAGGGGACAGGAGAGCCATAACCCTGTTGCTCTGCTTCTTTGAGTGGCATTTTGGACTCCGCAGACGCCTGCTGAAGCTCGGAGCTTTCATGGGGAGGGTAGTAATGGTGGGTCTCAGCTGATTTAGCTTTCAACTAAAAATTTATTCCCAAGTATCAAAAATCATGTAATCTCCTTGGACGCAGTCGATTGTCTCCTGGGAACATAAAGAATGATCAGCCAAAGGCATCTTCTGGGTTGTGGCAGGGCATCTTCTTGATCTCTGGGCACAGAACAGAAGGGCATTTTTTATCACGTGTTAGGCCTTTTCTAACAGTTTTGATTTAGTTTATTTGCTATCAATCCACCAGCTTCTGCCCTTTTACATTTTTAATGTAATAGTTTTTCTAATTAATAATTTCTAAGGAGAAGCTGTTGAAATTAAATATTATCTGTCCTCTTTGCTTCATAAGGCAGTTGAGCTAAGAAATAGTGTTCTTAAAACATGGATAACACTGGCATGTTGAAGAAAGAAGCCCTGTGACTGATGACATTTGTTCCTGATTGCTTGTTTTCTACCAAGCAACACAATATATCAGCTTTACATTGCTTTACATTGCTTCTCTGAAATGGCAGGAAAAATGCATTTGCATTTTTGTGTATTGCCAGGCTGTCATTAAATCACTGATCTGCTTTAATATAAAAATAGGTAATGTCAGTCCTGATGCAAATTTCTCACTTTTATAACCAGGCAGATGAAAAGATTGCTTTTCTTTTTTCCGTTTCCTTTTTTTTCTATTTTTTAATATGCAATGATGAATTTTCTTTTCCTAGCGAAGAAGGTGAACGGAGTAGACCCAGGAGGCGGTGGTGGCGGCAGCAGTGCTCAGCAGACACCTTTGTTTGAAACTTACTCTGACTGGGATAGAGAAATCAAGAGGACGGGTGCATCGGAGTGGAGAGTTTGTTCAGTCAACGAAGGTTACATGATATCTACTTGGTAAGTTTTTCCTACAATGCAAGGAAGAGACGGGGAAAAAAAACAAGGTGGTCCTACTGTCTTTTCCTGTCTCCCAGCATGTGCCTGTCTCCTCTCTCCAAACCTCCATCCTGCCTTCTGGTGCGCTTCAGCTCTTACACATGTCACCGTACAGAGAAGCCCTCGGTTGGAAAATCCTGCCTGTGTCATCATTATAAGAAATGGAATATTCTGGGAACATTTATAATCTGTCATTTTTTGTGTTCATGCCTCTGTGCTTCCCTCCAAGATAATGCGGTTTTCAAAACAAATACACCTGAGCTGCACCAATAATGACATAAAAGATGCTGCAGATGTGTAGAAGAGCACATTAGGGACTGGTGCATTAATAACGGAGTTGGAAACCAGCAGTACATCAAGAAAAGCTGTTTCAGTCCTCAGGGTAAAAGTAACCTTTTGTATCTTTATTTTTCCCCAAGCCTTCCAGAATACTTTGTGGTCCCATCTTCCTTAGCAGATCAAGACCTTAAGCTATTCTCTTACTCTTTTATTGGGAGACGAATGCCGGTAAGTGTAATCTCTATTCTCTTCCTCTTCATGGTCATCATACAATATTTATCTTAAAGATTCATGTGCAGATTAACACGGTTTTGGGTCATGTTTAAAACAACAACAACACTAAATTCTTTTTTGTTGTTTCTCTTTCCCCCCTGTCCCCACATAAGTCATGGTCCTGGAATCACCCTAATGGGAGTGCACTTGTAAGAATGGCCAACATCAAAGACGTGTTGCAGCAAAGGAGGATTGATCAGAGGTAAACAAGTGCGTGGAGCAGTTCCCTAGCAAGACACACAGTATGAAGCAAGTGGTGATCATGTGTGATACACAGCATAATCCATAACTGATATAACACTTGTTTCTTAAATGTTCCAGCGCATTGTGGAAATACAGTTTTATAAATTTAGTGCCTCAGTGCATACGGTATTTCTGTGAAATGCTTTGTATTCGCTGTCTTTGATGGAAGATGAAGGGATTTAGAGCCTTGCCTAAGTAGTTTATTTCTGTGGTATTTCCTTGCTCACTTTTGTGGGAGACTTTTTGAAGATCTTCTATTGCACCTGTTAGACTGGAGCTCTCGGTCTTACTTGAATCTCTGTCAGATTTACTAGCTTGGATATTTCAGATGTGTTCTGTTTATTTAGGTTTAGATAAATCTTTCTAAAAACTGTGGAAAATTAAAAATTGAAGTGATGGGTTATTTAATTTATAACTTCTTTCAACGATCCAGTCTTTGCATTTTTTTTTTTTTTTTGTAATTAGTAAATATCAAAAATATTTGAGCCAGTAGCTTTGTAACAAGAACAACATATTTCCTAAATTCAAAGTAGGACGTGCTTTTTTTAATGACAAGCATGTTTTTGGTTGTTTACAGTTGTGGACTTTGGAATATTTCTTTAAAGACTCTTCTTTTCTCCCCTCTCCAATAATAAACTAACAGATTCATTGTATCTCTTTTTTAATTAGGATTTGTAATGCAATAACTCGAAGCCATCCCCAGAGAAGTGATGTTTACAAGTCTGATTTGGACAAATGTCTCCCCAGTATCCAGGAGATCCAGGCTGCACATATCAAACTCAAACAGCTGTGTGTTAATGGTAGGTTGGACTGTAGTTCTTTCACAGTGGTTATTTTCTTGAATTACAACAATTCTAACAGATCTTGCTAACCAGAATAATTATCTGGCGTTACTCTTTAACGTTACTACTTTCCTTCCTGCAGAGCCTTTTGAAGAAACGGAAGAGAAGTGGCTGTCCTCGCTGGAAAATACTCACTGGCTAGAGTATATCAGGTTGGTACCGTTACTAAAATGGGATGTGTTGATCTTTCACCACTTTAAAAAAGCAGTGGATCAATTTCAATTAAACAATTCTCTATTTTAATAAACAAATAAGATAAATACAGGTATCTTCCCCCCCCCCACCCTGCCATGTAGTGAGTTATTTGATATTAATTGTGGAATCACTTTCGTCTCTTGCCTAGATCATTTCTTAAGCATTCTGCTGAGCTTGTGTATATGATGGAATGTAAGCACGTCTCCGTCGTTCTGCAAGGTAATACAACTTGTAGTGTGCCCTAACTCTTAGCATTAGTGTGATAAAGTAGTTAAAAGACATTTGGATTAAATAAATTGTCACCTTTATACATGAAACCCGTCATTTCCAAACATTTCAAGCATCTCAAGGTCTAGAAAGGAAGCATATTTTATTATGCTTTATTGTGCTTTAAAAGAATTACAGAGAAAAACACCTAATCTAGTTGCTGCTGCTTTGCTCTTTGAGATGTAATTCTGTGTATTTATGCATATCCCACATATCCTTTGTTATTCACAGAGGAAGAGGGACGGGACCTGAGCTGTCTTGCTGCTTCTCTCATTCAAGTCATGTTGGATCCCTATTTTCGAACAATTGTTGGATTTCAAAGCTTAATACAGAAGGAATGGGTCATGGCAGGATATCAATTTTTAGATAGGTGTAACCACTTAAAGAGATCTGACAAAGAGGTAAAATGAATTGTATTTGTATGTGGCAATTAATATCACCCAGAATACCTAATCACACAGAAGTGTAAGCTGAAAGGTGTTTTCCATGCTTTCCAAATTCATGAAGCTACTGTCAGAGAAAAAGAGTTTTTTTCCAAGACAGAAATTCTTTATCTTCTGGAGCCATGTGTGAATTGGTGAAAAAGCAGGGGAAATCAAATATTTCTGGATTGTGGAAGTGTCCCACACTGTAATAACAAATGTTAGCACAGCCCATATTTTAGATTAAAAGGGATTTGGGAGTGTTTTGGGTAGGAGTGCTTGTGTGTTTTGTTTTACCAAAGGCATCTCTCCATCCACAGTTTGGGGAATGCCAGGTCCCAGTATATGTACACCAACACCAATACACCAAACTTTTCAAAGCAGGGGTCTGATAGAGGAGCACTGGAGCTTTATGATTCCAAAACACAACTGCCAAACACTGCAGAAATGGCAGAGATGGAGCACGTAGTAACAAGATAATTTGGCTGCATCACAAGCTCTCCACTCATTTCAAACAAGGGTATAGAAGTATATAGATTGTGAAAATAAGGCCAAGCAGGAAGGAAGGGTCATTGAAGGAGTAACTGGAGGTGATGGAGGGCCAACAAGATGACAAAGCTCGTTGTAGCTACATGACTAAGAAAGTCTCTCAGGAAAAAGTGATTGGCTTCTCAAAGGAAAGCCCGTGGAAACGTAATGCTGAGGAGTCAGCTGACATAGTCATTTGTGAAAGTCGTTGAACAGAAATACCATGTATGGCAGTTGCATGCAGTGAAGAAAATGGAATAGAATGCTCTGCTTCAAATTGTTTACGTTGTTAGGAGGCATAACATAAGAATATGTAAATACCCTAATGAGAGCACTGACTGAAAATAAATAGGTTTGTCTGGGAAAAAGCAGATTTAAATCTAAGAGCTGTGTGTTTCTTTTCCAAGTCTCCGTTGTTCCTGATGTTTCTGGACTGCGTGTGGCAGCTGCTCGAGCAGTATCCAGCAGCCTTCGAGTTTTCCGAGGTGTACCTGACCATCCTGTACGACAGCGCCCGTGTCTCCTTGTTTGGCACTTTCCTCTTCAACTGTCCACACCAACGTGTAAAAGAAAGCACGGTGAGTGTGGAGCTACACCCACTTGTCAAATAAGTGACAGGAGCCTCGTGTCATCTAAGCTAAGTGACATTCCTTAGTAGTCATCAACATGAACGTGTCGTACTATTTTTGGTCAAAACATTCAGCTCCCCAGATGAATGTGGTCAGAGTGTCCCTTTCAAATGATCTTTGCATAGACAGTAACTAAATGTTCATGAAGAAAGGGTTTTTTTTTTTTTTTTTTTTTTTTTCTCCTAGAAAAGCATTGTTGTTTTACGCCTCTAGAAAATGGCTTTTTATTTTTTGAATTAGTATAGTAGAGTGACAGGCAATGAATAGAATTTCAAACTTCAGGCAAATTTTGAAATCCCTTCATGTGATATAATTGTTTTCATGGTAGATTAAATGAATTCATTAGATACCTAGTAGGTTAGCTGAAATGAAAGCTTACAAAAATAATGCACGATGAATGCTTATATAAAGATATTTAGAAAACAAAGCACTCAGATGTTTTTAAATGCTATAGTTTGCTGGAATTCTCTATAGAAAATACTGCTAAAAGTAAATTTTAATGAGTTTTGTTAAACACCTTCCTTCTAGATGTAGGTACCAACTGCTTACAAAGAGATAGAGTATTGATGGAATACCCCATTAGTGTATTCTCAGAATAACACTTTTGCGCTTTTAAAACTTATCAAATAAAAATTTAATATAATCAAAAGTCATTTCTGCTAAGGCAGCATTAGTCCTGCTCTTGTCTTGCACAGATGAAAAGCGGAGTACCGCTCTGTTCTCCAGCAGCAGAGAAAGCATCGTCTTGTTCTTCTGCTTTAACCTGCAGCTGCCTCTCAATCCTATTCCTGTGCTTTTTCACCCAGTAACTATGCAGTGCTTTGTATTTCAGATTTCTGCATAAGTTTATTTTGTTTAACATTCATGCATGTTAAAAATTACTTCTTGCAGGAATTTGCCATAAGCAAAAACATCCAACTGGGTGATGAGAAAGGCCTCAGATTCCCTTGTGTTTGGGACTGGTCCCTTCAGTTTACGAGCAGGGACCGCCTGCTCTTTCACAACCCCCTGTACATCGGCAAGAGCGCGCCGTGCGTGCAGAACGGCGCCGTGAAGACCTTCAAACGCTCCAAGGTAACGACGGCGGTGGCCGTCTGCGCACGTGCCCGTTCTGGGCCGTTCCATGCTCAACTGTTTGCAGCTACGCAGTGTTTTACACCCTCATTGCAGCAATAACAGTGTTACTTCTCTTAGCTTAAAAAAATACCCACAAAAGTGAACATCTGTGGATGTAAAAGTCTCGGTTGCAGAAGACCAGGTGGTTGCTGCATTCCAGGACATTCCCTGATGTATAATTACATTCATCTGTAGAATAGTTATGATATTCCTTTTTTTTTTTTTTTCTCTCTCTCTCCTGTGGGTTGTCTGCTATTTTTACTGAATACTGCTTGACTCATTCATTGTTTTAGAAAGTTGGAAAATGTGCATGTTTTTGAATGCCAGGAGTGACCTTGGTGTTTGCCCAAGGAGCCATGCAGCAACGGGTGACTCATGAGCTCGGAGGTGTTTCGAGGTCATGTTGTTTATCTGGGTGATGCATCTCAGGGAATTTTGCGGCATAACGAGCGTAAGACCAGAAAATTAACAGTATTTGTTTTCTGCAGAAAAACTACAGCTCAACCTTGCGAGGTGCCCCCCCGGCACTGAAGAACGGCATCATCAGCGAGCAGGAGTTCTTTCCAAGAAGAAACTCCTTGATACTAAAACTGAAACCAGACCTCTTACAGCAAGCGGAGAGTCAGAGCAACAGCATGGAGCAGTACTTCAGAGACTGGTTTGCAAAGCCTGCTGATCTGCATGGCCTCATTCTACCCCACATCTCTGGAACACAAATAAAACTGTGGAAACTCTGCTACTTCCGCTGGGTTCCCGAGGCCCAGATTAATCACGGTGGCTTCATCACTGCTTTCCATAAAGTCTCTTTGCTGGCTGATGAAGTGGACATGTTAAACAGGAATCTTCGACAGTGCAAAAGCAACTCTTCTTTGCAAGGTAACTGCTCAGAACTGGATCAGAGCAGGATGTACTTCAGAGCAAACGGTTTGAATGACACTTCTGGGGCGCCAGACTTTCTCTCCTCCTCATTCCCCTTTTCTCCTGTAGGGAACCTATGCAGACGGAGCATTCTGGGAACACCTTTAAGCAAATTTTTAAGTGGTGCCAAAATCTGGCTATCCACTGAGACACTTGCAAATGAAGACTAAGACGATGTGAGGCTTTAAAGGTTTGGGGAGAATAGAGCAGATCATTTGTCTTTTCTAAGTTAACACTGCTAAATGCGGCATTGGAAGCTGTAATAATTTTATATACGAATATTACGTAAGTTTTGCACAAATATTTAAAAGCAAAGCGAATCATGCTTCAAATTCGCACAATTTTGTCTTCAGTACTTCTCATCTACACATCTTGTCTGATTTCTGGTCCTTAAATCCTTTTATATATTCTCGGTTTGGTTCATTCTGTGAGATGGAGCATTTTATTTGCTAATTGAAAGAAAAGCTTGGTGTGGTCATTAGTGAGGGTTGTGTTTGAAATAACTGTTTCTTCAGATTGTGACTGAAGTGAAGCTTGTGGCAGGTTAGCAAACGGAAGTAGACTTAGGTGTAGCAGACACAGATTGACAGAAGAAATCTGGGAACTATTTTACGAGGTTTCCTTTTCAGGAAGAATACATATATGCATTCGTACATGCTGGTTTTCTGTGACTTGATTACCACTCCACTCTACAAACATGTTAATGCAGTGTGTGCATCCCTAGGGTTTTTTGTTCTCCCTTCTTCCTCTCCCCTAATGTATCCACTCACAGTTAGTCACATTCATGCTCTTTGTCAGGAACTTGCCTTTAGGTCATAGGAATCAACTTCAGGACAATGCACTGTTAACCTTAAAATATTTACTGTAGATAATGGTATTATAGTAGCCTTAGAAGTGCCTTTAATTGAGAAGAAACAGTAGCAAGAACACTCTAATGCAGCTAAAGAAAAACCCTCTAACTTTAAAAGATAGATGGTTATGGTAGGGCCTTGTTCCAGCCTCACCTCCCGCTCCGTGTGTGGGAATAGCAGGAGCCCAGCTCGAGGCAGACCAGCTGTTGCTTAGATGAGACTCATTAAGTCTCGTGAGGGCCTCCCTTTTGTATTTAAGCACATGAAATGCCCCGCGGGATCCCCGTGTCCCTCTACAGCTCCCGATTCCCTCCCGCTAGAGGAGGCTGAACCTGGAGGCCAGTGCCGGGCACATCCTGTCCCGTCGCTTCTGCCGCACGCAGCAGCCCCCGCACTGCTGTAAAACCCTTCAGTGATACCTCTCGTGTGGGGGCTGCTCCTGAAAAAGCCTCAGGATTTCCTGGGAGGGGGATAAGTAAGAAAGGACACTGCTCTCGTGGGCTGAGGCACAGGGAGACGGCAGGAGGTGCCTCTTTCTCTGCACGGGGACAGAACCAACGCGGGGGTTTCACTCACAGCGTAGGGCACCTAAACACCACGTACAGCGGATGAGGAGCCACTCTCACCTGTTAGGAAAAGAAATTCTGTATCATAACATGCAGTATATGAGAGTTTATTTAAAAAAATAAATAAATAAACAGGGAGGAGGGAGCAAGATGTTTGTGTGCAAAAGCAAACTGGCCTTCAGCACAGCCTGTATCACAATAATATGTTTTTTGGATGCCTACGACTGCAGAGGTGTTTATTTTACAGGCCATGCACCTGGAGCGGCCTCACAGGTGCCAGGTTGCTGGTAGGGCAGCCCGGCGCGTCGGGAGCCCGTTCTGCGCAGGCCGGAGCGGCGGGAAGGGGCAGGTGGTTCCAGAGCTGAGCTGGAGCGGGAGGGGAAAAGACAACTCCTCTTTTTAACTAAGCAACCCCTGAAACCTGTTTTTATGCAAAGAATGTGAGTGTGTGGGTTTGTGCGTGTGCAACAGCGTGCGGGTGCCGACATATTGCCAGGTTATTCCTGGTGGGCTCTTGGTGAGGAGAGAAGGGACGTCCCCCTCCGCTGCTGCAGGGCGGCCTGGGCACCGTCCCTGCCCCTCAGGCTGCTCCTTCACAGCCTTACTGGAGCCGCCATCTAACCAACCCGCTCAGTTCTTTTGGTTTATTCAAATGTTTTAGTTTGCGTTTGTGGTGGTTTTTAACTTGCTTACTGCTTCCTTGGCCTGATACTTGACAGAAAAGACCTCAACCTGTGTGTGTATTGTGTTTTGGTACCGATCTTCTTTTTTCTTTTAAAATTACATTTAAAACTATACTGTCTTTTCTTTCTTTTTTCTTCCTTAAAGGAATATCTTTTTCGGTTTAAAGGTACCGAAAAACGTGTAAATAAACTGCTCCACCCAGTTAGGCAGCTGGGGGAATAAAAGAATTAACACTTAGGCTCGTACCCTTTGCGGGGAAGGGGTACTATATTTAAACAGGACTAGCTTTTATAAGGAGTTTTCAGAAACTTTTACATTTCAGTTCTAAGATGTGTATAGATGCTGCAGATGGTCTTCGTATTTTATATATATTATATGGGGGGAATCGAGAGGGAAGGGCAGAGAACTACTCTGCCTTTAAAATAAACAAAACCTGTCAAAATACCTATTTGCCAAACAGACTTAAACATTCCCAGCTCGGAACCGGGAGCTAAGGCTGAGCTGGTGGCAGCCATGGGGACAGGGACACTGGTGACCCCCGGGAAGGGCCGCGGGAGGGAGGGAGGCCTCTGGCTCCTCTCAAGAAGTGGATCAGGTCCCAGCTCCTGAGGCCAGGGCCCTTCCTGCCCTGCAGCCCTGACTGCTGCAAGTGCATACGTGTGCGCACATGTGCATGCGTGCGCACACCCGTGTGCGTGTATGCATGCGTGTACGTGCGCACACGTGTGCGTGCACACTTCCCTCTTCCCCTTAACAAGTGAGGTGAACAACTTGCATTCCTGAATTTACTTTTGAAACAGAAGTACTAAAATTGTAAAGTATTTGTCTCTGCACAGTTGCCTTATCCTAAGTACTACTCCAGATACTCCAGTGGCTTTCAAAAGTAATTGTTAAGGTGTGAGTACCTCTCTTTAATGTTGCTGTACAGTGTGCAGATGTGCATGTGTACACGCATGCACACACACACTCTCTCTTTCTCTCTCTCTCTCTCTCTCTCTCTTTCCCAAATTTTAATTTCTGTTAATGTTTCCAAACAAGATAGGGTTAATGCCATTTTGTTGTTGCAAAAGTATAAAAACTACAAAGAAGTTTATCTGTTTTTTAGGCTGTTTCTAGAAAAGGTGCACTATTTTGACTGTTACTGGCTGTTATACTGATGACTTTTTACTACACTGTAAATGAGGCGGGGGGAGCGGGACATGAAGTGCTGGTTGATGCTGTGTGCACGAAACTCCCGTGTCATTCGTTACTGCAGGGTAGAGGTTGCTGTAGACTTAGCAGTTGTGGTAGAACAACTTCATCCACCATTTACTGCCGTGTATCAAAAAAAATGTCCTTTATTCCCAACATGCACTGAAAGGTGTGTGTTTGTGACCGAGGCCTGCACGCGTGTTTCATGTGCATCTGCCTGCAATACCACTTTGATATTAACTAACTGCCTTGTATTTTTAATGAAGATGTAGCAGGTGGGCAAAGGTTTTGGCTTATTGTCATGCAGAATGAAACATAAAAACCAAAAAATTTCTTACAAATTCAGTTAAACAAAGGATGAAATCCTAAATTTGCCTCCAACAAGAGAGACAGATATCTGTCCCTCCAACTGCTTTAGGCAGTAGGTTTCCAATGCTGTTGCTGCAATGATTTAGAGTTCACTACTTCAACTGAAACTAAAACCTTTGTGCCTGATAATGATTTATTGAGTAAAGTAGCAATGCCAGGAAGAATATAAAATCCTGATGCCGAGTTGTGAATGTGAAGTAAATTAGACTAAATAAAAGTTCATACTGTTCTACGGTGAACTTCAGGGGGTTTTCTTTCACTTCCTTTAATTGAAAAAAAAAAATGGTGGGGATGTTATTTTTTTCTTTTCTTTTTCCAAAAAAAGCAGAGACACTGCTGTAGGAAGATGATTAACAAAACAGATGTGCAGATACTTCTTACTACGCTCTTTTACAGTGCTTGCTGTTAATGTGGTAAGTAGGATTTTGAACATCCTGAAAGCTTACTCAGTATCAGAATGAAAGCTGCAGAGAAATGATTCTGTCTGTTAAAATGGGAGGGGAAAAAAGTTTTTGTTGTGTTGAGAGAACTCGGATGATTTTTTTCATTTCAGCTGAGTTATTTGTGAATGAGAACACCTCATTTTATGTAGGGCAGAACTGACTGCAGTGGCATGTTGCAAATCAGTGCAGCAATCTTGGCACTTGGCAACTCATCTACTAACAAATGCTTCTGCTCTCACAATTAACACTGCTATTCAGGACAGAGCTCTTGAACTAGGTATGTTTTCATATGTAGCAGGAAACTAAAGTACACATTTTTTAAAAATGTGACTTATACCTTAGTTAATGCCAATTATACTTTTTATATAAAATTCAAAGCCAGATATATACAAAGTGAGGACCACAGAGCCATGCTGGTTCTAACATACTGGAAGGTGTGCAAACTTGCAGAGTATAATGAAATCAGGCCATATTAGCAAACAGAAACTATCGAGGACTTGATGCAATGCATTTATTATTGTAGGTTTTTTTCTTTTGGTACAGATGTGATTGCAGCTACTTCTCTTGACTGGAGAAGACCTTGTATTACCTTTTTTTTGTGGAAAAAGTTATGAATTATGTATACAATAGGAGGATTTTGTTCTCTTGAACACTGTAAATTATAAATACAGTCTTCTCAAAGTGTATTTTAGAATGTTTTTGAGTTAAGTGTAACTACAGTAATATTTCATGAAGTCCTAGTTTTGGGAAAAACTATTTTAAATAAGCAGCAGCCAGTAGTGTGTCCTGTCCCTTCCTTTAGGGCTACCCAGTTAGATAGAGACCGCACATTACCAAGATGCCTTCTATCAGCTGAGGCGTTTGCTCTTGGCTCCGACCGCTTGCACATGACAAACTTCGACCGTGGCCCCCAGCTTCTGCAGCTCGCTCAGCCAGATGATCTGTTTGCAGGACAGGCGATCATTGGGACCTTTCACTTCCACCAGCTACAAAGAAATGCAGATGATTAATAGATTATCCATGCAGAGGAGCGGAATGATCTTAAGGTCCAATATGTGAGTATAAGCTGTTGTTTGCAGGACAGAAATAATGTTTAACACACTAGAAGGCCTAGGGAGAAGGACCATTAATTTTAATAAATGTTCTAATGAAGAACAATACTTAGCTACTGCCTTTTGTTTCTATTGCTTCCATTAAAGTTACAGCAAAAGGCCCAATGACATGGCATAAGCAATGCAATAACCACCACAACTGCCTGACAAATGAGATGGTTTTGCCCCACTACAACAGGAAAATATAGACTGCATACTCTGACATGTGGAAGGTTCCCTATCTCTCCTTAAGTAGGTAGTATCACCTGAGTACTCAAAAGAGCTGTCAGTCAACACACCTTGAAGTGATTGCTGTGAGTGCTCCACACAACCAGGTCAGGAAGTCCCCCTCTGCAGTGGCGTAAATCCTTAGAAAGTCGCCTGAAAACACCACTCAGAAACATCCCTCCAAGGCAGGAGACAAGGCTCTGTAAGAGAAGGTTGCATTGCTTTTCTTTGCATTTCCTGTCCAGCCCTTTCTCAGCTTTCAAAAGTCATATTCTGTCTCAACTGTTTTTTGTTTAATCCATGTGTAACTAGCAACTTCAGTAAATGTTATCTGCAGCAATTTTCCTTTGTGTTCTCAACTACAGTTGCAGTTAAGGAAGTAGCTGAATAAGAAAAGGTAAAGGGGAAGGTGAGAGGAATTGGAAATGGGGAGAATTCTGCTTGAGTCCTCACTGGCTTCCTCCCCTCACTCTGCTAGAGCTAGGGCCTCACTACAAGCTTGCAGAGCGCCCTACAGCACTGTGCGATTTAACCACGAGCCTGATAAAACACAGCACCCACTCTGGGCAACTTGTTTCTTACCTGAGCCTGTTGGAGGGAAATGAAACGCCCCCAGGTAACGAGCGCCGCTGCTTTTCCCTCCTGCGTGCTCCAGATGTCCGCGACCAGCTCTGCCAGCGCCGCTGGGGAGGTGCAATGAAGCTGCTGGAGCCTGGCCTCGATGGCATCCTGCCGTTTCTCATAGAAACTGTCCGTGTACAAATCCAGGGGGAACGTCTGTGTGAAAAGGTAAAAACAGCCCTGAGGAGCTGCCGCAAAGCGGAGGTTGAAGCACGGATAATGCCTGCATACTTCTTAGGAATGGGCTGCACGTTCACTCAAACTCTGAGTCAGTTTAACTTGAACACGCTCACCCCGTCATCCTTTATTAAATGGGGAAGGATTTGCAGAGTCTTAACAGCTGATGCGACTGCAACAATCACTGGCCATGTCTTAGACCATGCTCTGTTGGCTTTTATTAATGTAGAAAAATCTAGACACAGACGTTGGCATTATGAGAAAAGAAAGAGCTATCGGCTCTCATAGCTCTCCAGGCAACAATGTTCTAGCCAGGATTTCAGAGCGGAATCAAAACTGCTCAGCTGCAGCCACCAACAGTTTTACAAGCGGGGGAAGAGGGAACAAAACAGTGACAGATTTGGGGAATATCACCTGTGCCCCTCAAAAGCAGAGAGAATTGTGTGCATCTCTTGTACATGTTATGGTATAAAGTCACTGCAGCAAAAAAAGGAGAAAGGCCCGAAAACAGGTGAGTGCCCTTCTAGTTTCTCAAATGCAAATATTTATTGTTGCAAGGAGATGAATTTCAAACTTCCACGTACTGCGGTCACAGCCCTGCTAGCCTAGGAACTACTGGGAGAACCAGGTGGAAGCTCTCGGCTCATCCTTGTTTATGCCTGAGTAGGTGTAATCTGTATGTAATGAGATTATATAAAAGGGAGCGTATTCAGAAAGGCAAGATCTGTGGTAAATGGTAGACAGCACTGACAAGGAACATCTGCTTTTAACATGACATGCAGTTAAGGTCTCTTGACTCAGGAACAACAGGTAGGTTGTGGGAAGTTAGCTGTAGGATTTTTTTTTTCTTCTTCTTCTTAAAAAAGGTGAGCCCAAAAGCACAAAGGAGGAGAGGAAAGAAGGGGGAGGGACTTAAAACAAAATGTTGTGAATCCAGAATCAACTTTTTAACACAGTTACAGCACAAAAAAAAAAGGGGGTTAAGAAAGCCTTTCAGAAATACCTGATAGCAATTTCTGAAAACATCAGGTATGTCATCCATGAATATGATATCCCACATTAGAAGTCCAAACAGTGTAATAAACGTTGAACCTTCTCCATGAATCCCTGAAGGACAAAATTTAATAATATAAATACTTCAGCCATAAAAATGGAAATATTTATTTCTACAGCAACATCATACAAATTGCAAGTAAATTAGAGTGACACAAAATAGAACACACCAGCTGATGCCAGTATATTCTTGCATTGAAAATGTCTCATTATTTCCATGATTTGCTAATGCTTTCCATTTCAAGGCCCATGGCTTCTATTAACAGCATAAGATCAATTAACAGACATGCCCTGTCTTGACGCAAGCTTACACTTCTAGCTTTACTGGGTTTCAGTATATTAACACCTGCTTACTTTGTTGTATTTTTTTTTTCCCTGATCTATATATTCTATTTCCTGATCTATATATTCATATTTGTCCAAGGCTTTCCAATGCTCTTAAGCTGTAAAAGCGTAAGAACAACTAATAATACAACTGAAAAACAAGCTCTTCTAAGAAGACCTTCTAAGTATCTTGCTAAGATACATACTGTTTTCATGTTCATCTAGTACCCCCCAAAAAAATCACACTGGGAATTTACCTTTCCTGTAAACTTCTTATAGGGCACTGGGATTAAGGCCCATTATGCATCATTGCATTAAGCTAACAGATAAAAAGGCTGCTCACTAATGAGAAAGCAAAAAATCACTTATTTTGCCTGTGTTGAAGAATAAGCCTTTTTTTCTTCCACAATTCAGAACTGCCTTTCATATACAGAGGAAGCAAAAACTTAATGGCCAGGCAGAAGGCCAGTTGGAAAAGACATATTAAGAGTCTTCTCGGAAGAAAACAGAACCAGATTGGAGGGGGGGGGGGGGGGAAAAAAAGGTTTAATGAAGAAAGCTTAACTAAGCTGCTTAACAAATTGGGTCAGTTTCACAGTTACTTTACTGTGCAAAAAGAAGTTACTATTACCCTGATCAAAACCATTCTGCCTGTAATGAGACAAGGCCAGTTCCTCCACAGAGCACATGACGGTGGATACACCAAAGTCTTCAATTCCTTCTTCGCTGCCAGTATCTTCCATTAGGAACACGGATTTTCCCAGTCCTGTTTGAGGACACATCTTCCCTTTGATTGTAACCTGAAAACCACAAGCAAGTAATTACTTCCTAGCATCACTGCTGCAAAGTTTTAGCACAAGTATTTCAGTCTCTCCTAACGAAGGTGTTCCTCCTATTTAGTTCTCTTAAGGCCAAAACCCAGTTGCTTCCAAAAATCACTTGACTAAAATTTAACCTGCCATCTCCTTGACAGCACTGAAGAAGTAAGCTTTGCATGACAAATCAGATTACTGAACTGGCATCTTATTCAGTGGACAGAAGGGAATGTAGTATTTCTATACCTAAGACTGGGAAGAAAGAAGGGAACAACTGAGGAAATTGATCTTTTGGCCTGAAAAACAGTATGCAGTGATGGGTTTGGGACAGAAGGAGAAGCTCAGCTCTGACTCTGCTCAGACATAAATACATTTGCAGTAGCAGGGAAAATAATGTGATTTTTTTTGTGTGTGTGTTTTTTCCTTTTTAAAACAACAACAGGAACAAACTCCCTGAAACAACACATTATGATACAAGTGCCTACCACTGGAAGGTTTAAAAAAAAAAAAAAAAAAAGTATTATACTGAGCTTGAGCCATTACTCTAATGCTCACAACATCCTGCTAACGTTACTATTTATTATTTTTGTTTCAAACAGAAAGTTTGGCATAAAATAATTAAAAAAAAAATCAGAGTCAATACACAACTTTGCTTAGACACTTCAAACAGAAAACAGAAAAGTTCTGATTGCTGGTAAATTAGTAGAACTTATATCGGGGCAGATTTCTAACCTATAGTTAGTAAAACTATGCAAAGTAAATCAATGGAGTACATACGACTAACTTCACATGAGAAGTAGGCCTTTTATCACACAGAAGTACTTGTTTGCAAGAGCTTTTGGTTTTAGAAATATTTATGTTTGTATTAGCTTTCCCACAACAGAAATAGGCCACAGGTTGGTCCACTAGCATAACAATAGTCTTTGGGATTATTCTTCCTTGACTTGGAGAGTTTGTATTTTTCAGAAACCATCAGCACTGTTACTTACATGTGTCACATTTTCCACAGTTATGACTGGCAGATCCTGAAACAGGCATCTGAACTGTTTGCAGCTGGGTGAGTCTCTGATCCGCAGGGCCCGCTGGTAGAGAGAGAGACGGTGCCCCGTACGGACACACGGGTCTGCAAGCCCATTTCTGATGCAGTCGATGGCCTAGCAAAGAACAAGACAACAGGCAATAATTTTAAAAGACCCATATTAGTTTGTCTATTCTTACTAAATCCAAATAATCAACAGATTTAAAGAACACAAAAAATGTGAATATTAAAAAACAGCTTAGCAAGACATGACTTCTTTTCTTACTGATCCCTGAGGCAGAATAGCTAAGCAAGCTGCTGCCTAACACCCCATGTAGTCCTGCATGTCAAATGGTGTTCTTCCAAACAACAAAAAACAGGTCACTTGAGGATGAAGCTATTCACACTCCAACTGTGCAAATGATGCCATTTCTTAGGAGAAACTGGTTACTTGTCCTTGGGTTGCCTACCAGCATCTGGATTTTAGCAGAGCCTCTTGCTAAGAGAGCGTCTGCTTGTACCAAGTACACGGTGTTTCAAGGCAGTCGCTCCAGGATTTCCAGCATTAGAGTGATACCTTCCTCGTGTCCTTCAGGTGCTGATGCAAATTCAGAGCCAGGCGGTCCCACCACCGCCCTCTGCTGTCAGCACAATACACTTGCTGAGCCAGGAGATCCTGCAGCTGCCGCACTGCTTCCTAGAGCAACAGGAAGATGGGTTTATTAACTGATTTAGAAAGCCCAGCTGAAACTTCATTACATATGTTCCCTCTTAATTATCAGGTATTATAAAAAGTCTGTCTCTGCAAAGTTCAAATCCTGTTTATCGTCTAACAAATGCCCAAAGTATTCAGCTGTACAGGTGTGAAGAGCACTGGGATAAACAGAGACATTTTTTCATTAAAACTTAAAGGTTAGATGCAAAAATAAAATATTTCTCTCCTTACAGATTATGAGAAAGGCCTGAACATTACTTGCTGCCTTCTTGCAGAGGTGAAGTCTTTTAGAAGTATCTGGTTTGCTTTAATAAAAGTCAGAAGCCTTTGCAGATGCTAGCTCCAGGCGAAAAGGCAGGGGATTTCACAAAAGATGGTTTCTTCAAAGAGCTTCATATTTAAAGACAAGAACCAAATACAGGTGTCTTTCAATAAACAATGATGTCTTATGCATATTACAACCCTGTTAATCCTTCAGTTTCTACTCAAAATCTCTGAAGCATAACCAGAAAAATCTTAAAAGATGTGGTCTTTCTTTAGAATCTTCTAAGGCAGCAAGAAAAAAAAATGCACTTCTTATTTAAAGGTAACTTTTAAAGAGAATTGTAGGAAGTGCAAGCAAAAAATATCACTTTTTTTTTTTTCAGCTACATATAAATACTTTCGAAAAATACTTCAATGACTAAGGAAACGGCAAACTCTCCTATAATATAGCATAAACTGTACCATCATAGTCAGTGTATATTTTATTGAACAGCAGTATTTTCAAATAAAAATGTATTCCCATTCACTCCACTTTACCTTATACATGTGAAGTCTCTGCAAAATTTCAACACCTTGCGAGAGGATTCTTGTATACACCCAGCCAACAGTGAAATGTCTCAGATACTCAGGCAGAGCTCTGTGATAGCTGAAAGATGAGAGCACCTCAGAAGATCACTTCAATGACACTGATTCAAATTCTTGAAATTCCCTTACAACAAATGCACATGCCTCAAGCATTTACAAAAATTAAATGCCTTATGTAAAACTGACCTGAACTGAGTATCAAGGAAGGCTGAAAGTAAAGACCTCAAAGGTGGGATAACACAGTGCAGGTGCAAGCTGCTCTTGTACAGCAGCTTCTTGCAACTGCAGAGGAATTATTAGCTAACAATTTATGCA
Organism: Nothocercus julius; assembly: GCA_013398735.1. Lineage (NCBI taxonomy): Eukaryota > Metazoa > Chordata > Aves > Tinamiformes > Tinamidae > Nothocercus > Nothocercus julius. Next base: position 1,042,211 of record VZSV01000070.1, read on the forward strand.
TAACATGCAAAATAATCATTTATTACCTTGTGATTCTATGCTGCAAACTTGTAAGTCAACATGCTAACTTCAGAAACATAGGGGCAAGTTAAAGGAAAAAGACAGAATAGTCCTTTCCAGATAGCTGCATCCCTAAAAGAAGACTGCTTTTCATTAGGCACCTCTGCATTTCAAGAAATACTCTTTTCAAAGCCTTTCTAAAATGAAACCAAGTTTTGCTACTATCTTCAGTATGAAATGGAACAGGCCTTCAAATGACTCTTTACAAATACTACTTTAAATCAGTTGTCATGACAATTGATGTAATGCCAAAAATTAGGCTTTTATTTTCAATGTATCCCTAAGCTAGAAAACAAAATAACTAAGACAAAATCCAATGAAGGACGCTTCAAAAACAATACACTTGAATTCTTCGCAGTGCTTCGGTTCTCAGATCCTTAGTAATGTTTCCTGAATAAGACCTACTTGGAAGTTCCAACAGATGAATAACCCAGCATGTTTTCCCACAACCTTTGCAACATTCTTTTGTTCCTAGTGAATTTTAAATTCTGCTGATTGCTATTTGTCTGAAAGCCATAAAAACAAACTATGACAAGGGAAAAGTAAGGCTCTTGTTCTCTTGCACTGGCATGCTGAATAGTTGTCTTAGTGCTTTATCCAAGCCTACCAATTCACTCCCAAGTTTTTATTTAAAAAGATCTTTTCATATATACCATTTAAAAGCAAAACAAACAACGGGGAAGTTCAAAGCTTTCAGGAAAACTAAAGCTTCTGAACTGTATGTGTTTAGGTAATATCACAAGTCTATAAGCGCCTTTCAAAAGAGACGCCACACTAAAAGTAAGATAATACACTTAAAAGTAGCACATGAACATTATGCAAAATTTGCCAGTTTACTACCTCAAAGAGGGCTGATTTTTCAGTTCGTTCCAGGTTTCTTTAGCACACCTATAGAGACGATTAGCTTCTTCCCAGTTCCCATTTGCCATTGCAGTAGCTATATCATTTGACAGGTGAGCAGCAGTTGCATACCTACCAAGGGAAAAACACTGTAATCACAATATCAGGCTCAAAAGTTATTTACAGTTACAATTAATCAATTATTTCATATAATACTCTTTTTTAAAATCCATTCCAGTCTCCAAGGGCATTAAAGCATGTAGCCAACTTTATTCTTACCCTGTAGGATCAACAGTAGATCATACAGGTCAACAGAATCTATTATTTTTAAAATTATTTATAGACAAGAGAGCATGCTTCTGTTCAGGTTTCATTCTAGTAAGCATCACATCAATATAAGAGGAAACTTTAATCACCAGATGATCACAAAGCAAAGAAATAGGCTATCTTGGTTCAAAATACAAGTCCTCATGAACTAGAAGTCTTACCTGGATTAAAAAAAAAAAAAAAAAAGTTCTTCAAATTATTAAAAAGGTGGACATGTACTGTTCTGGCTTCTGCAGTTCTACATGATGAATCTCTTATTTGCCTACACAATTATTGAAACAGAGCTTTTCTAGGAATAAACAGCCTTCCAGACTGTCAGCATCCCACCTACCTGATAAGATCTTCTCTGTCCTGGAAGATTTCTGTTTTCCTATTTACAGTGTAACTGGGGAATACCATACGGCCCATGTTCACCATAAGCACTGTGGAGAGCTGGCCTTGCCCACCACTACCAGCTTCTTCATCCTCCATTGACTCAGTCAGTGAAAATAGCAGCAGCACTCGAGAAAATACCGCCCGGGGGCCTTTACAGACCCTAACAGATTTTCCAGCCATGTCCTTTGCCCTAGGATAAATGAAATGATTATCCAAATCGCTTTTACCATCACTTCCAACACACTTGAAATACACTGAAAGAAATACAACAATTCTGTTTTCTAAACAGTTACTGTATAAACTTGCTCTTTCCTGAAGCAGCAGCCTAGGATTACTATACAGTGCCTATAACTCCTAAATCTGCATGTAACCTCTGATGGAAAGCCAAAGAAATATATTGATGGATAAAAGGTTTAGAAGTGCTGAACTTGAAGCAGAATAGAGTTGAACTCATTGCCCTCCAGCTCCCCTTACTGACTGGCAGTACCAGTGTGGGTCTGGATGTGGCCAGCTCTTGGGCAATGTTCAGAGCCAACATCTGGAGAAGCCCTGGTGTAGGGGAGCTCCACTAACGGAGCTTCATCAAGCCTTTTCATACAGGACAAGCTTTTGTTACCTCTCCACAGGGGAGCACAGATTTAAAACAAGATTTCCTCTGATGTTATGGGTAACTAGTACTTCAGCTGTCAGCTACGACAAAGATTGTGACATTCTCAAGGTTGACACATGGCTGAGCAAGTAATTACATACATAGAGCAACCTCTTCTCCTTGCTGTGGGTAGGATGGGGGGAAGTCAGGGTCAAGGACCTTTTTGGAACTTAACTAAATGTCCCAAGTTCCTTTCCATTTCCTTTCCCACACAACTCTGAAAATTACCTTCCTTTTACCAAAAAAATGCAGTTTTTCTTTCAGAATGTTAGGAAAGGCATGGAACTGATCCTCCACAGCAAAGGCAGGCAGCGCCAATGCCCCAAAATACACAATATATAAGTAATGATTAGAACACAGTAGGAGTGACTGACATGAAGACCACCAGACATAATACAAGCACAATGACACATTTTTTTTAAGACTATATATTAAATACAAACTGGAATTTACATTTAACAAATGGAGTAAAACTTTCAATATATCTTAATAACCAAAATAGAAATCAAAAAATGAGAAGATATTTATTCCAAGATTTCTTTTAACCAGGTATTTAGTTTACCGGGTATCTAGCAAACATTTTCTAGCCTTTTTACAGCCTTCCTTTGTACAATTTAATGTAATATTCTGAAAACACCTTAGTTTATGTTTGGGATAGTTATACAAATTATGCAAATGTCAACCAAGACAAATTCACTGCTAAAAAAATCAGCATATATTTCAATATCTAGTATCAAAGAGAAGAAGTTAAATTCCAAGGGCTATAAAGTATTTGTAAAAAGACAGGCGTCTTTTAAATCCAACTGAGGATGAGGAAACAACTGCAAATCCTTAGGTCAAAAACAAAGCAAAACAAACAAACAAACAAAAAAACCTTTATTACCACAGTGCTCCAACATCCTCTAATATAACATGATCATGGCTGTGACTCTGATCACTTCACCTGCTCTCCTGTTGACCAAACTAAATGCAATTCTACTGGAGATAGTGCAGTTGTTATGAAACACTATTTTTATCAGAAGGGGAACAGAAAGGACTCCTGTTGTACTTTAAAAACAACAAAGACTGAATAAATCTGCTTTAAAGCTAAACACAATTGCAAAACTCCAGCTGTGAAACTCCACAAGCCCAGCACTAAGCTGGCATTAGGCATTTTTTGCACCATAGAAAAAAAAAATCTTACTGATTCAACTAATAATTCTCCTACATGGAGAGACAATTTAATACCAGGCCCCTTTCAATATAGGGAACCTTGTGGTGAAATGCAGGACAGATTTCTGGGGAGAATCTATCTAAATCTATCTCTGCACAATTTGACAAAGCTGCCTAGCTCTCTTTCAACGAAAAAGACCACACAGGCAAGACAAGATGTCAGGGGGAGAAAGCATGAGCAATCGTACAGGGCAGCCATCCTCTCCAGGTCCCTAATCAACCTCCATTTTGTAGAGGAAAAGGATTCCAGTTACTGAATTCAGACCCTAGTTCTGCAATCTACTAGACAACCCCAGTGCTTTGTTTATCCCCATTACTGGAACAGTTGCTTCTTGTTACTGGCTGGACAGAGAGGTAACTGTGTTGGATGGCTTCTCACCTCCGCAAGTGTCACTTGCACCATGCCCCAGTTTCTTGGTTTTTACTTTATTCCATATCCCTAGACTTTGTGTGGACGTTGTAGCTACAGATCCTGTCCTAAATACCAGGAATAATCATAGAATAGTTGAGATCGGAAGGACCTCTAGAGATGATCTAGTCCAGCCTCCCTGCTCAAGCAGAGACACCTAGAGTACATGGCACAGGGTTGCATTCAGGTGGCATATGAAGATCTCCAGAGAAGGAGAGTATTAATTTGTACCCATTACCCCTTGTCCTGCCACTGGCCACCACTAAGAAGAGTCTGGCCACATACTCCCTACATTCTCCCCTCAGGTACTTGTACATGTTGATCAGATTCCCTTCTCAATCTTCTCTACCCTTATCACCAGCTTCCCTGATGACACCCCCCCTCTCCCCGTTGAATCTAGTTTAAAGCCTTATGAATGAGCCCCACGAGCTCTTGACCAAGGACCGCCCCCCCTTCCCACTTTGGGAAAGATGAATCCCATCGGATGCCAGCATGCTCGGTGCCATGTAAGGCTACCTATTGCCAAAAATCCCAAAGTTGTGGCGATGAAGCCATGGAGCCACATGTTGATGGACTGTATTGTCCTGTTTCTTTCCATATTGCTGTCAGCACCAGAGAGAATGGAAGTGGCAATGACCTGCACGCCCAAGTTCATGATTGTCCAACCTAATTCCCTAAAGTCCCTTTGGATTGCCCCCAGGCTACACGTTGCCACCTCCTCTCCTCCCACATGAAGGACCAGCAAGGGCTAATAGTCTGTGGGTGGAACCAGGCTGGGAGGTTTCCTGGTGATGTCCTTAGCCTGGGCCCTAGGAAGGCAGCAGCCTTCCCTAGAGGAGGGTCCCTTCTACTTATTGGTCACCCTGTTCCCTGTATTGAGGAATCCCCCATGACTACAGCCTGCTTTTTTTCCCCTCCTGCGGGTGGTCACAATAGGAGGGGTTGTCCTTTCTGACTGTCTTAATATTTATGGAGGAGAGGGACTCTCACCTTCACTGTCCATGGATTGCCCTTCATCCTCCAGGTCCTTCTATCTGCTGGATAGGGGTACCCGGTAAGGTGAGATGGGAGAAGAAGGATTTCTCCTGCCACCTTGATCCTGGACTTTTTTCCATTCATTCTCATCCTGGTTTTCTTCTCCCTTGTATTGGCTGAGGGATGGAATCTGTATTTTTTTTGTTGCTGAGGACTTAATAATAATGTTGTAATCCCTTCCATTAGGGCCCAGCTCACACTTTGGTCTTTATCTAGACTCCAGAAGAACCTGGTGCCAATAGTCATGGAATTTGCACAGCTGATATTGCTCTGAAGCACAGCTAACATTAACCTTTAAAAAGTTTAAATAGTACCTTTTTAAAATTACTGTTCCAATTCCAGTCTGACTCCTGCTGAAGACAGAACGTTGTTTTGCCAGTCTCAGAAAATCATCCACAAGTTGTTGTTTCTGACCATTTGGGTTAGGCAAGTGAAAGATCTTTGCTAATGTTTTCAGCTCAGGGGCTGAAAGCAAATCCAACCCTTCACACAGGTCTTCCAATTCAGATTCTAAAGTAAAATGATCCACATACACATTTGTTACATGTTACAGATGCATACCAAAGCCATAGTGGAAAGTTTTTAGATAATTTTACATTCCTATAACCTAGCACTAATCTAATGATTTGTATTCCTCAAATACATGTGTTCTGATGCTAGCTGTTCCAGCTTGAAATTCATTATCTTCAAAGAGCCACTTTGAAGTTGCCATAGGATTTTTCAGATTGTTCCATTCCTTCAAAGCAAAAGCAAATATAAAGAAATTCTGCTGAGCTAAAAATTGCAGCCCAGAAAAACTTTTCTGGCTTACTTATGACTGAAACTGCTTACCCACTGCAAAAGCATTTACTGTCAGGGAGCAACAAGAGCTTCTCCCCAAGGCAGGCTGAGCGAGAAGCCAAGGTGACCGCAGCACAGGCAGTGCCCCCGCCAGCCAGGGCACAGCGTGGACAGGAGGGACAGAGCATGGGTGCTGCTAACAGGTCTCACTGGCAGCCCCAGGCAAGGCATGGGGATGAATCAAGTCCAGGGCTGGATGGGATACCAGAGACAAGGCTACACTATCAGTCCAAGGTCCATCCACAGCACAGGGCCAGAGTCCGGACGGGAGACAAGCTCCCTACCATGTAGGGCTGAGCTCCACGCAGGAGACAAGCCCAGCGAGAGGGCTGAGCAGGGTTCACCTGCAAAGAAGAGTCTGAAAGCAGCTCCAGGACCAATGCGCAGAGGGTGCACGAGAGGGATTGAGGAAGAGGCTGGTCAAGAAAAATCCAGGCTTTGTGGGTACCTACAACCTGACATGAGCTCAGCTCTCCCTCTTACCTAATATGCAGTAACTTTTATTGTTAATTTAATAGAATATCTACCTGAACATCAAAGCGCGTACAAGCATGTAGTGCCCTAAATTTTGAGTCACAGCTGCAGATTTTATTTATAGTATTTTAAAATATTATTTATAGTATACATACCTGTTTGCAGAAAGCTATTTTTAACCAGTTCTTCAATTATTGGTAACAAGTCCACACTTATCTCTCCATACTCTATTTTACTCACTTTTATCCAGTTCAGTTTGCGTTGAAAAAGTCTCACATATAACTTCTGCCCACCAACTGCAAATTGTATTTAAAGTGGGGAAAGAGAAGAAGAAAATTAAATTCAAAAACATTGTGTTATATTTGCTCACTACTTAACCTATAAAAATGACTTTGATAGAGCTAAAGATTAAAAGATCTGATATCTGTTAAAATACATTTTAAATTTCCCTGTCTTTTATAGACAAAATTGGTAAGGTGCCAGAACTCATCTTTCCAACTAGCTACTGCACATTACAATCTTTGCTTTATAGGAAATATAGAAAATATTATGATTAATTCTGTACATTACTCAAATGTACTTTGGACATATTTATCCTGCAAGAAATAATTTATTTTTTAGGAAAAGGCAACTTTATGTTTCAAACAATGTGCATAATGTAATATTAAATAGGAATTTTCATCAATGCTCATTCAATAATCATCTATTTGACACGCATTTGGGGGAGTTTTTCTGAAACTGAAGCCTGACAAAAATCATTTCAGCATTCCAGACTACCTCTCAGTTTAGTCTTCAGAGTGTTATTTTTGCCAAAATTTAAGGTTAACTTTACTATTATGAAATTCAACTAAATAACATCTTGGTTACAAATGATCGAGATAAAGTGACAACATTCATCAGTCTTTGGAACCCCTCATGAGCTTCTAACCTGTTTAGCCGTTTCTGCTGCTGCTCAGCTGCAACAGATCATTAATAAAAGTAGACACTGAAAAACTACTAAATCTGGTTATACTTAGGAAATTGCATTTAACTTTTACATGGTTATTAAACTGTTCCCCTGTCTTTAAATCGATTTCTCCAGATTTTTTTTCAATGAAAGATTACTAGGATGATTTTGCTCACAGAACTAGTGACATTTTAGAAGAAAATAATGAAATATTGAAGAATACCTATGTTCAAATAATTTAACTGACAGTATTAAGCATATAATGATAACCAACAGACATTTGTTTTGGTAGAAACTTTTAATGTGGAACAGATACCCGTCTACCTGAACGTCTAAAGTATTCTGTTCAAGAGCTCTTGAAGGCAAAGATATCCATCTGTTACTTGTCCAGAACTGATTATATATTGCCTTAATGCTAGCTGGTCACTTCTCGTAGATGAATCATTGTGTTTTCCCTAGCCTGCAAAGAGAGATTGCTTTACTCAGGATTCCAGCAGGCAATGCAGACATGGATTTATCAGCACAGTTTTGCAATAATTCTTTTTCTATATTCTTAAGTCCTGTTAGAGAGCAGCATCCTGTTAGAGGATACCACTGACACAGAAAGAAGTTCTCCCTTTATTTAGCAGAGGAAGTTACTGCTAAAGTTGTATTTATCTAGAGAAGGGAGCATTGAAGTAAATAAGCTTTCTCGAACTTGGTACTTAGTATTGGACACAGTAGCCTAAGGTGGCATCCACTAATGCCCTAACTGTAAATTTATTGCCAGACACACTTTGGATGTAAATAGCGTAAATCTCCTGCTTGCCTCATGAGACCTGTAATGAGATTTTTAGCTGCTTAGATACCATTGCCTTTATATTTTCCTCTTTTAATTACCACAAGGTAAATATGCTGTTATCAAGCCCCAATATGTGCCCATTTAGGTGGAGGCAGCAAATTGTGATATTGCTGTGGGCCACGACTGCAGCAAGTGGCTCTGCAGCACACCCATTTGCACAGGGTTGGCTGCTTGTGCTCAAGGAGGGCTCCGACACAGCACAGCTGTAACCTGGGCTCAGTGCTGCTCAAGACATGCTCCAGGAGATGTTGGAGTCGTGGTGTCCGCTGTGCAGAGGCCTCGACACAGAGCGACTCTCTGACAGCAGATGAGCTCCATGGGTCTCGGGCTGCAGGGAGTGCTTGGGGCTGTGCTGTTGTGGACAAGTGTATCCGTGATCTCATTGCAATTAGAGACACGGTGGGACAGCTCACATGACTGGGGTGCTATCACGGATGGTTATGTGTTTTTTGGGAGAGACAGGCCAGGAAGCCAAGGTGGTGGAACTGCTCTTAATGTGAGAGAACACCTGTCTAGGGGTGGAGGATGAAGATCTTATGGGTAAGGATTAAAGGGCAGGCCA
>VZSV01000070.1:1083404-1142221 GCA_013398735.1 Nothocercus julius
GCCGGCACCGCCGCGCTGCTCAGCGCCGCCAGCGGCGCGGGCTGCCTCGCTCTCCCGGCTCTCGTGCCCGCGCGGCCACTACGCGGCCACCGACTGAGCTCCTCTCAGAGAGGTAATAGCATCCATGAGCATCTCTCATGCTAAACTTGACTAAAACTTAAGATTAATCTCAACTAATTATATTACTTTCCAGAAAAAAATCTACAGTTGGTACAAACAGATAAGGAATAAACTGTTTGCCTCTAATGCTGGGAGCTAAATGCACTGTTGTCCGGGTGTACCATATTCCTTATGGGTTGCAGTACTTAGTGCCTTCAGTCACCTAATGCAGCAGAGGAAGGTGACTCGCACTTCAAAGAGTAATAAATTAGAGCTGAGCGGAGGCTGCTATGGAAAAACGTAGTGTTAATAAGTATTAGCACCTAGGAGGAAGAGCCAGGAACCCTGTGGGGATGATGAGGAAAAAGTATCATTCTTAGATAATAAGGTTGGGTGAAATACTACAGAAGGTGCATACTCTGAAGTATACTCATGCGTGAGGGCATTTTCTTTTGAACTAGAAGTAGAGGAAGAGGAAAGGACAAGTCGGCAGAAAGAAGGACGGGAAGTCTGGTAAAGGAGAAATGTTTCATCTGTAACTTGTGTGAGGTTTGGAGTCTAGATAAGGATTTTAAAATAGCAGCACTTCTGCAGTGCTGACATCCACTGATACCCACCTGGGCTCCCACTGGGAGGTGAGCAGAGGAGTATCCTGGGATAGTTCTGTTTTGAGCTATTAAAGTTTTCCTCAGAGAATAGCCTTCCTAGTTACAGACTTAAGTAGTGAAGATCCATCCACATAGGAATAACTTGTTATTGTTTTATTACTTGAAAGGTGGGTTAAATATCTCCACTTTGTTAACCAAACAAAATACATTAATTTTACACATTACTATTAAGAATATCAGTGAGCATTATTTCCAGGTTTCCATCTCTCTATCTTATACTCTTGGAGAGATCCTACACGCATTTGACAATGACAACATCTGCAGAACTTCATCTCTCCAAGATGACTATAGTATTTTAGGTGTCTTCAAAGAGTGTAATTTGTTTTCTTCCCTTAAATCTCTCCTACAAGAGACAGGCCTGACCTTGCAAGCAATATTTTCTACCTTTCTGTGTCATGGGTTCACAAGAAGGATTTACCAAAATTCTTTTACCTTAATAGAGATTAGATTTAGCTAAGATTTGCTAAGGGAGGTCCCAGGAGGCCAGTTTCTTGTACTGTCACTGGAGTATAGCAATCTTTTCTTAAAAACTAACAACCAACAACACCAAAAAAGCATAGTACTTACTTGAGCACATTAGTCCAGAGTGCCAAGATGTGTTGTCTGACATGGTAACCTAGTGCCTTTTGGGCTCATTTCCATTTTTCTCCAGTAAAATGTGTTGGCTGCAGTGACTCTATAGAGTCATCTCTGCTTTTCACTCGTTCCAGTTTGAATTTGTTCTGAGTGACAACCAAGCGATTATCTTAGCATAACACTGCAGGATTCTCTGGGGGAGCTAGTGAGATAGTATTACCAGCAAAAATTGAATGGATTTGTTCTTACTGATTTGGGAAATCTGAAAATTCTTTCTAAAAAAAGCCTCAATGAAAGAAAAGGAAGTATAACAAAATTGGAGAAATACCAATGTAAATTCATATTTTAGCAGGTAAACAGAAATGGAGAATTCATGTTCTTGTACACAGACTTTCATCTTCCTTGGCTAAGAGTCCAAAGTTTTAGGGATGACATCTCTGAGGATCTCAGTGCCCTCTGCTCCCCTGGATAAGCTACTGAAGAAGCACTAAAACTCGGAGAAAGTTCACCTTTTCCCTCAGGCAGGGAACTGTCGACCTTTAAGTGCTGACTTACTTAAGGAGCACTGTACTGATTAGGGAGATAAAATTAGCATATCTGAAAAGAACATGGAAGGGAGGAAGGAAGGAAGAGCGGGGAAAAAAAGACAATACATGCACTGGTGATGAGAGGGCTGCGTCTGTATTTTGTGTGTGAAAATTCCCCGAGGAGGAAGTGACAAAGGAATTTTTGAAGTGTTGGCTCTGGAAGAGCGAATGTTTGAAGAGTGAACAAAAATTCAGGCTCTATGTCTTTCTTTTTTTTCTTGGTGACCAAGTATCACCAAGATATTTAGCCACATATTTCTAAGCCATTTTTTAATTTCTTTTTCTATATACTGTAATACAGGGCAGGAGCCCCAAGTTCCCCCAGGACAGCACCTCTCTAAATGATATTATAAGAACCTCCAAGAATAAGTAGATCTGTGTTGTCTTGATTCAGAGTGCAAATCCTGTGCCTGTGTTTAAGTGCATACTGTTTAAAAGTCCTTTGCAATTACTAACGCAGGCATAGTCATAAGAACAGTTCAACAGAAAAAAAATATTTATATTTTTAGGTAGGAAAGAAGCAAAAGCTTGCCTTGGTTTCAGCCTCTAACTATGCAGCATAGCATGTTGTTGCCATGCTACCGGAATTGCTTGCCTTCATATTTAAATTTGCCCAAATTTGCATTTAGAAAAGCATGAACTGTTACCAGTACATTAAAATATAAAATAGCCTGACAGTCCATAAACCTTGTCATCAATTTGTTCATGTATTTTTGAGCTCCACAGATGTTTTTATTTCCCTTAAAAAAAAAAAATAGAAATCCCAGAGACAAACGAACCAGTAAAATATGGAAACATTCTGTTTGCTAGTGCAATAAAGGTATGTGTCGAGAGGACTATAAGTTATAGTTTCCATAGTTAATGGAAATGTGCATTTTGCCTACCTCAGAAAATGCCTCTCACCATCCTTCATAGTCTCAGATTTATCATTGCACTGGGAAAATAGAGCACAGTGATATTTTCCTGTTATTGCTGGGTTGTGGAGGAGAAAGCAGTGTTTTTCTATGATTTAAAAAGAAACTGTATTCTTTAGGCACAAAATACTGTGTTACTGGAATACAATTCTTGATTAGAGATAAGGCAGCTTTAAAAAGAATCTTATCCCCGTGACATTCTTTGCCAGTAGGTCTGTGAACGTGACTTTAATTATGTAAAAGTATTTGACATATTACAGCCCAGGAGATGAGAGCCATGACGTGCTGCATGACAGACAGGGAGAGAAGGAATTCACATGGTGACTAGATATTTCATACCCGCTGCTGCATCAGTGGCACGAGAGCAGCAGAGGATGGGACCTCTCCTTAGCGCAGCTGCACCCATTTCTGATGCCAGTGGTGGGCACTGGAATGCTGTGGTTGGTGGGGGCAAAATCCTTTTTTAAATATATATATTTATGTATAATAAAAGGGTTTTCTTTGTGTTTTCAAAGTTGAGAGGAAATCTCACTCTATTCCTCCAGAAGTAAAAGGGACAGTGTGTAACTGTTGAGATACTTACTATTTTCAGTACTTGGAAAGAGACACATCCTAGGGTTACTTTAGCACTTCTGCATTTTTCTACAACTGTGTTAAATTATTTCTAAAGCACATATTTCAGCACATGTTTGTATCCTGTTTATTATTCTACCCGTACTCATCATACCTGGGACCATCTAATTAGAAATAATGATTTGAACAAAGAAAGTACTGTTAATATTATATTTCTCTAGGGAAGAATAACCTTGTATCAGTTTTATGACAGCATGAGATGCATGCATCATTACTGTAGTTCTTCTGTAGGGTCCCGTGAGGTAAAATTTAGCTTTAGGACTACTTCTCAGAAGGCATCGCAGCCAGGAAAGCATACCTGGTGGCTGTGTTTTACAGGTAGGGAGACTAAGGACAGACACATTAAAGAAGTGACTTGCACAGAATCCTCATCCTGCTGGGTCACTAAACCAGGCATAAACCCAAGGTTTCCAGCATCATTGTCTAGTGGTTTAACCACAGTGCTATCCTAGCCTAGTTCTTGCTTTGTGCAGTAGCACTCAGGAGAAGAACAAACCATTAGCTGACCAGCTTCCCATCATACAAATATCTCTTTCTCATTTTTGTACCAGAAAGCTTTTGCTACAGGAGTAGATACTTTGTACAAAATAGTAGCCATAGTCTTCTATACTTTGCCCTTTAAAAACTGGAACAAGGGAAAATTGATACGTATTTTTATGTTGCAGTGTTAGCCTTTTGTGAGAGCAACTTCTCTCATTTTTTTTCCCTTTCTGTATTTCTGTGAATATTTCTATATTTGTCCAAGATTTTTTAAAATGATGATTTAATAAAATCTCAAGATTACTCTTGAGCCAGCATCAAATTAATTGAGATGTGTTAACATTTCTTTTTTGTGCAAGTCTTGTGATATTTTATGGTTTAGTTAAGGCTCCAGCTGTTGGTATGTGAGAATCTCAGCTTCGAGTTTCTATTCACACGGGCCCCAAGAATGGGGAAACTGTGAATGTGGACTTTAAACATCTGAAGAAAACTATAACATCTGTAGATAATGTTGGAGAATTCTTCTGGTTGCTAATACTGTAGTAGTTGTGATGGAAATAATTTCCTTGAAATTAACCAGCATCTGTTTGAGTGATTTAAGCTTGAGTTACTGCTTTTCTTCTCTATGATTGTAGTTAACATTTTTATAACAATTCACAATAAATGTAGACAAGCAAAATGCCACCCAGAATATCTCAGGTAGCTTTTTTCTTTTTTAAAATCAGTAATTGTTTCACATGCTGTTAAATATTTTCATTTATGTAATGATAGTCCTAATTAAATTAATGTAGTAATTAAGGTAAAGTAGTAAATTAATGTAGTCCTGCTCAATAGTATCACAAGATTGGATAGCATCACAAGAAGCCCAGGCTACTGCTACTGTCTGTTAAGTTTCCCAACTCTGGCCAGGCAGTGGCCCAATGGATCTTGCCTTTACAGGATGAAGTCCATGTTGCCAATAAGGTTAAACCTCTCTCAGCCATCAGATTAACACATGATCCTAACAGAGGGGATTAACACTTTTCAGAGTATTGCATAGCAGTTATTTTTCAATCTTGTGGAGGTGGTTAGCATAGATGTCATTTTGCTTAAGTGTTGCACAAGCTTGTGTTGAATTTTTGCAGTGTGTCCCCTAGGAACAGAGAGTCATTAATCTAAAACTCCTGCTACTGAAAACCTCGTCCCTTATTTGTAATAATGCACTGGGCTCTTATTCTATAATCTACCGATATATATCAGACAAAGTTCTTAACAGAGCTCTGTTAGGAGAGAATTTCAACAGCATTATGGTTCTGGGTATTCTTAAGTTTTTGATTTCTTCCCAGTAAAAGTTTAAATATGAAGTGCTAACAAATTGGAGTTAGTTTTAGTGAGAATTAATATTTTATAGTTAACTTGTTTTGCAGGTCTGAAAGCTGTAATTATTGTTGCCTGCTAAACATTTTATTATCACATTGTTTTACAATAAATGATTATCAAAACACAAGTGAAGTTGCTGCTTAAAAAAAAAAAAGGTAACTGCTTTAAAAGACTTTTTACAGAGTTTAGCACTGACCAACTGCTACAGCAACAGTTATTCATTACATGTCAAAAAATTGATCATTAAAGTGTCAAAGGAGTTAACAGAATTCGAGACATAGGCTCCCACCCAGCTTGCACGTCTTCTGTGACAGCATTTCTGAGTTGACAACTTGTAGCCTTTTGAAGGCAAGTCAATAGTTTGCTTTGAAAAAATCTACAGGCTGAAGAATGATTGTCCAATGCCAAGCAGTCTGAGACAAGCTACTGCTCAGTCTGGAAGGGATAAAGCTTCCAGCTGCTGAATTTTGATAACATGGATATATTCTGTTTGGTTGCTCACCAGGGGAGTGATCTGCAGTCTTTCCAGGCAGATAAGGCTTCTTGGTTTCAGGACTCATTTTGAATAAGCAGGGGTTAAAGGAAAATGCTCTTTAAGATATAGACAATGTGTATTTCAGTGACCAGCTAACAACTTTGAACCTTTTCGTCCTGTTTTACTATTCTCACAAAAATTGTTAGGATTTTCCTAGAGTCACTTGGACTCTCAGTGTCCCCATCTCTAGCAAAGCACAGGATGGCAGAGAAGACTAGGAAGAGACTGGTAGATACTGTCACCTGCACTTTCCTGAAGTATTATTACCACAAATGAGCCTGGAGGAATGACATACAATCAAAGACTGTTCAAGAAGTTTAGGCTAAAAAGAGCCAACAGTATCAACAGGATAGTATGAACTGCCAAAGGCTTATGCCAATCTGATCTACTGTTTCTGGACTAATATTCTTATTTATTCTTATTTTGATAATGACAATTCAGCAGCTTTATCACACACTTGCAGAGGGTAGGATCAAAGTCTTCAGTGTTTGGACTTGTGAAAAGTGAGATAAACATTAAATTCTCATCCTGAAGATGTGAAGGAAATGAGTTTCAGCAGACTGTCATTGGCAGAGGAGGTATGCTCAGAAGTGATTCATCTACTGGGGCTTGATCTCCCAGCAACAGACTTCGTTTATTTTCCCTTGAATCCTAAGGATTCAATTACTACCAAAATCACGTAAAATCAAGGTGCCTTTTTGCAAAGATTGTCAGAGATTTTCATAAATATGTTTTCCTCCCTGTTCTTACCATGACTCCTAAAGATCCGGAGTAAACCAGTACTTTGTAGCCATGCATTGTTTTAGGAAGCTTTTTGTTCTTCAATTTTCAACAAGTATTACGACTAAACAAGATACGCGTGCCTTGCTTCTGTTTTACCTGCCCTTAGGATCTGACAGGATAAGATCCCTTGTGCCTCAGGAGCCAGGCTAACAGCATCCGACTGCTCAGCTTCGCATGGAGCCTTTAAACAAAGGAAGTAGCATCTGTGCCTTCAGCTGAGACGGAAAACATCCCTTCTGTCAGGGGTTTAGGTGATACAGATACTGAGTCAGGAAAACAAGTGTAAAACATAGCTCCATCCTCCAAAATCAAAAGTTTCCATCTTTGGTATGACAGTAGTAGAAATCTGGGAAGAGTGGCTCTTCGTTGGCTCAAAGCTGTTCCGTAAGAAGCATTTGGCCATCATCTGTCTGCAGGCTACTGAGTCGCTGGTAAAGTATCTCAGTAACTGTTAGAAAAGGATTAAATGCTTCGCCTACATATTTAGCTATGTCCCTGGATCTAGCTGAACATAAATATATACATAAATGCATTCTTGCTCTTCAACTAGATGGGCAGATAGCAGTAAAGATTCCTGTTTGATTCATTTAAAACAGAAAGACAGAGAGAGACTGTCTCAGGGAGAGAGGGATAGAGTATACAAATACAGCTAAATGAAAATAGGGACAGTCAGTACAAACAACTGAGGATGAAATAGGTATTGAATTCTTTATCTATCACTTAATCAATGAAAAGAAGGCTTTTCCCAAGCAGCACTCTGTGTTGACAAGACAGTAGTTGAAAGAGTTTGCATCCTCAGGTTTGAACTGACACCATTTACATTTTGCCTAACATAAGAGAGAGCACAATATTGGAAATAGATTCTTAAGTAGAACTGGAAATAGGATTTCTGTAGCTATTCATCGTACTAACTCTAAGATATTCATCCTTTGAGGTACAGGGCATCTACAGCTCTCATGGGAGATAAAAAAACATTTGTACAAGTACTTGGTGCTTTTCTGAAAACTGAAAGACCTGTCACAGGCACCCAAAGTAAGCTGCAGACATCGAGTTTAAAGAAATGACAATGCACTAAATAAGGAAATTCTCCTGCACTTTACGTAGAGTAAGAGACACTTACAACAGCTTGATTAGTGGGATGATCCATCAACGGCTGATTGGAACTGCACATGATAATAAGTGAAATTTTTAATCTCAAACTGTAGATGATGGTCTGTCTTTTGCAACTAAATCAAATGAATCTTACTGAGGTTCTCTGGATCAAGCATCCCAAAAGTGAAAAGCATCTTGACCACCCTGTTTTTTATCCTTTGTTTGCTTAGTTAAATTATTTTGTATTGAGCATAAGGGACAGATAGTTTCACAAATTCCCTATTAGGTTTCATAGATGCAGGTTTAAGGGGATTATTTATGCTGTAGGATTTAATATCTGCCAGCATGCTGCTCATTTGCCTGGTGTCACTGGGGACTAGTTCTTTCATTTGCAATTTCTAAATCCTGTTCTTCAGACATTGAACTTTTCAGAGAGCTGAATACTTGAAACATCCTGCAATTATTAATATCATGAATTATATCTCAAATGGACTATGAGGATTTATTCAACCAACATTATGTGTGCTCTATATACAATAGGCCCAGTTGCTTTATTTCTATTTTAGCATCACAGATAGAGTTGTCACCTTTAGGAGTGACCTTGGGAGCTGTCCCTTTGCCTTGTGCCTCTTTAAGGGCTGCTGCTTCCCTGTGCCCTCTGCTGAGCAGTGTTGGGATCAGCCTTCCAAGGGACGCTGGTGGAAGCTCAGCGGCACAAACCCTGTGCATGTTCCTTCCAGGCACTGTAGAGTGAGTAATGAAGCATGCAGACCTGTGCTCTGAGTGCCTAATGAGACCCCGAGCCTTGGCGAGGGTTGTTAGCAAAGATATGACTGGGACTTTCAAAGCCGTGTGAAAAACAAGATAAATAACTGCAAATTGGTTGCAGTGGCTGGCAAGCTATTCTGATTTCTGTGAGGACAGCTCTGTACAGTCCACTTTGTGATATTAGTGCTTGATTCTCAGTAGTAGTCTAGATTTAAGCTGTCAAATGGGGACATTCTGCCTCTTGCCTCCCGAGCAGTGTTGCTGCCGGTCTGCGTCGCTCGAGCAGGCAGGGCTGCCTCCCCCTGCCCCCTTTCGTTGCTAGGCTCCTCGCCGGCTCTGCTCTTCCCTCCCAGATCCTACCGGAGACCCAACGGCCAGCTCCGGAGGGGAGAGACCTCCTGGCAATAAGTGATAACCTTCTCACAAAGCAGGATGCTAAAAACATCAAAATGCAAGAACAGAAGGTGAAATCGAAATGTGAGTCTTGCTTGAAATGTCTGAATTGTTATCTAAATCTGTATGCTATTTTTGAGTTACATTGCCTGTTCTTTTGTAATTAAAGCTTTAAATTATTTTATATATGCTGCAGTGATTGATGTCAGAGTTGTAAGGAATTTTAAAAATTCTTATGGCAGAGAGCTTCATAGTAATTAATAATATTCTTTTAGAAAATTGAAAATAACCCAGTTTCTTGCTCCTTGCTTTTGTCCTATTCTTGGCAAGCATTTTCCTATGCTGTATTTCTAGCGCTGTGAGAACCATTCTGGATTGCTGATAGGCTCAGAACTCGAGCAGTTTGCAGTCAAATGACCAGATGCCTCGATTCAATCATTCTGTGCTGGGGTGCTGTGAGCTACCAAAATGCAGGCTGGCATTTTCTAAAGCGTCTGCAGTCCCTATGGTCTTACCAAGAGCTCACACTGCATTCTGTTTTCTCTGGACTGTGAAAAACTGATGGAGGGCAGAATTTCCCTTTTCAAGATTTATTCTGTTCTCAGTTCTACTAAATCAGAAACATGTACTCTGTTATACTGCAATTTTGCATCCTAAGTGCATTTTGGTACTGCTAGATGCCACAAGAATATTAATATTTCATGGACCCATTTTCTCCCCATATTAAAAAGTAATACTTTCTCTGTCTTCCCTGACATTCAGAAAATAAAAAATGCAGAGGAACCTGAGTAAAGACTAGGGAAGAGGGGAACATCTGAATACCATTCTCACACCTGTGCAAAGGTCATTTTTATGTGCTAGAAGGCCAGGAGATGATGCAAGATGAAGGCCTGCAGCATGCAGGGACCTGGGAAGCAGGCAAGGCGGGAGGCAGCACTGCTGGCTTGTGCAGCGGGATGCTCCAGCCAGCACTGCGGAGCAGCAGCAGGGAATCACATCCCTTCCAGAGCTGGCAGGTTCCCCTTGCTTGACGTGTGTGCAGCGCTGTGCTCCCAGTACATCGTTTGACCTTGGAAAAGTCAAACTGTTTTTCACAAGCCTCCAAATAATACTAACTCTGTCTGCAAAGGTACCTTATTTTGTGCATTTAAGAGAGAACTTTGTTCTTCCAGGTGACGTCTAAACTTAATTTCTTACGTATCTCAGTGCTACATAGTAGATATGTTAAGCAGAATTACCTCTGGTTTACAAACAGTTGCAAATGATCCTGGCTAGATTTGCTCTTTTTTGCTTCATAGCTCTATTAAAGCTTTGAGACAGATCCTGTTCATGAGGCGTCCTGTGCTATATAGAGAAGTACCCCCCGGGCATTGTATAAATTAATATTCCATCCATGATTGTAGCTAGTAGTTAATTTATCATTTGGCAGGGAGAAACAAGAGACTAGATTTCAGATTAATTATAATCAAGCTTTACAGAGTGCTCACGTGTGTGCTGAAGAGGAAGTATTAATACACTAGTGACAGCCTTTTGCAATCTACAGTCTATTTTGGTGCTGTTAAATCTAGTGGTTTAAGAAATAAATAAGAGCAGTTGTAAGTAGTAGTGGCAGTATTTTTAGTTTAGCTAATTAAAGTTTTATGACTGGCACAGAGGACTTGTATTTATGGCATCTTCAGGTTTGGCATGGGGAAATAAAAGAATTCTCAGGAGTTGACTCCTGCTGTAACCCGTCATATCTTGTTATGCCATTTCCAACTCTCTGATTAATAACAAAACAAACTTGTACTTATTCTTCACTAGAAAGCAGAGGAAATAGAGCACAGTAACTGCAGCCAGCAAGTACATCCAAGATAATACCATGATTGCTATCAGTGACTATTTTCAGAAATTATATCCAATGAGTATCCAAAGAGTAATGAGGGTTTGCCACTTGGGAAGAAGCTTCAGAAAAATACCACAAAGAAAATATTCACGAATCCTGATAACCACCTGATACATGTTTATCAAGTGAAATACAAATGCAAGAATATGGCCTCTTAAGGGCACAGCAGCATTAGCCAAAATTAAGAGCAAATCTCATCTCCTTGGAAAGAGGGGAGGTGACCCTGAGCCAGTCTCTGCGTCCATGTTTTTACCTTCCACATCCTGCGTATAACTGCAGTTATTTCTGTTAGCTGCTTTGCATGAAAACTTTCTAAGTTTTTGTTTTCTTTTGAAAGAATAACTGTTGTTTTGCTTTCAAACAACTAATTGTTTTGACCTGTGTTTTCAGGCGGACTGGTCTGAGCCCAGCTGAGCTCTGAGCAGCTCTGGCTGATGTTGTGGGACCGTGCTTCCCTAGGGAAGCGGGTCTGGGGGGTGGGACAGGCACGGGAGATGCCAGCGCGGCCCCGTCCCTGCTGCTCCTCTCCCTGCGGGTGCTTTTGGAGGCGGGCTGCAGCTCCGGAGATGCTTCCTGAAGGATGGAGTTAGGCAGGGCCCTCTTTGAGCGCTGAGGCTTCTCACTCTTCCTAATGAATTCCTGTGCTCAGGCTTCCTAATGAATTCTGGTGTGATGTCGCAGGGCCCATCCTGTCTGATGTGAAATATGTCACCCTTAATTTATGTCTGCGGCAGAGCCATGCAGCGGTGGTGAGGACACAGCTGATGGGGCCGGCCGCCAGCTTCAGCACGAGGCAGCGCCATTCATTAATTCTAAAACCCTCTATCTGCCAGGCCCTGTGGATCTAGTGGAGATCGCAGCAGGAAAAACTGACAGATCTCACGCGGTCCTGGTCCCCAGCGCCTCCCTGCCACCATCTCCAGCCTAGCCCCATCCTGGCTCCATCTCCAGTAGCAGGGCCCGTAGCGGCCATGCCCAGAAACGGGGCCACATGGGAGCTTCGGGAGCATCCCAAAGCCCTCAGGCACTGGGAATGGCCCCAGTCTCTGCTCTGCCTTGCCCTCTTACTGTGTCCTCAAAATGCTGCTCTTATTTCTACTGCTCTTGAATCAGAATGGTTTGGTGAGCTTCCATGGTTGCTCAAGAGCTACCGCACGTTGCTTCCCACTCCTCTCATCCGGCCTCCTTCGGCCGTATCGTCAAGCAGAAACCACTGCTAATTGTGCATTGCCTCAACGTTCACTTTGATCTTCTTGTCAGAGCTGTGGTAGCTGCCTACAGCATGTGCTAGTATTATTTTGGAGTATCTATTTTTCATGCAGTTTGCACAATAGTACTTCATGCTGCCCTTTTAAAAATTATTCTAAAAATCCTTTTTTAATATATATATATATATATATATTTAATTTTTATTAGCATGCCCTCTTTTTGCCTTGTTTGTCATTCTGGGTTCCCAGTTCCACAAAAGCACTCATTCCCTAGCTGGTCTCTTGCAAACACAGTTTTGTCATACAGAGTTACCTGCTTGGCTTGTTGCTGCCTTACATGGCTGCTCCTGTTTGTCTCTTCTTAATGAGCTCCTCTAGGCTTGTTTCCTTAAATCCCCCGAGGCCTTAACACTCCTTATGGACATAAAAATAGTCATAATGCTAAAAAGTATCTTTACTAGTTATTCAGCTAATTCCTCTGCACAATGTCAGGATTTCCAATACAAAGAATTTAGAGGAAGAGACTTAAATTTACTTGAGCTTTAATGAAAGGTGAAAAAGTGTAAGGAACGAAGTCAGTTAGATCAGGCTGGTCCTAAGCAAACAAGATAGGGTGCCTAGGGGCTGCAGCTCAGGAGGAGCAGAGTTTATCATCGATCAGGCTGGCTGAGGATTGGGAAAAACCATTCTCATTTGTCATGCCATATAATCAAATCTGATGAAGATTTGCAGGCCTGCACAATAGTGATAAGACGTTGATGCTCATTTTTATGCTGCAGAGGGTGTAAAGGAGAGTAGTTTGGGGCATAAATGTTTTAATTTGTGCCAGTCTTCACCATTTTTGCTGTCTCTAACTAGTGACACTCATTTTCTATGCAGAGCAGCAGCTGTTTTATCTTCTTCCAAATATTTGCCATAATTGTGTTTTTGGCTTGAAGGAAAATCTTTGGAAGGGTGGCGGGTAGGCAGCTAGCAATCCAAGATCAGAAAGCACTGGGCTTGCTGCTTTAGGCCCTAGAGCAGCAGCTAATCCTCAGCCCTAGGCAATTTCAGAGCCCTCAGTTGGGCTGCTTGGATACTACAGGGGGACTATTAATACAGCTAAGGCTCTTCACAAATTAAGCATTTATATAGTAAGTGTCATTTCTTCTGTGCAGAGCTATGAAATTCTCCAGCCTTCATGATTACACTCGTGTTTTCGGGTTGCATTTGGAACAGAATAGGAAAATGAAAATAAGTAAGAATAGATAGCTGCTGTCATTATGGTTTGAAGTTGAGCTGATGCAAAACTGAATTATCTTTTAGCTAGTTGCCTAAATCTGCAGTGACTATAGTAATTTGGATTAGAGGTAAATTGGAACATTTTTGAAGGGATTTAAAGAGACATCCCATGATAATCCTAACAGGCTACAAAATAACTGATGATGCATTCAGAGCTACTTAGAACCACTAAAAGAGAATTATGTGTATTTGAGTTTTTATGGTTAATATCTACTCTTCCACATAATGTACATTTCTAAGATCACCCTGTGTTATTTCTCATCCCTTCATTTCTCTTCAACTACAAAGCAAATCCTTGCCTCCAGCATCATTATGAACTAATTGATTTCTGAAAAATAATCAGCAGACTAATTCATTTTTTTTAAAGTCATATTTTAGTTCAATAATATGTTCACCTGAAGTATCCTTGCATATATAAGTTTTGTATGTGTGCGTTTTAGTAACGCTAATTGTCATAAAATGGGTGATAATGCGAGAGACCATAGATGTTACACTGGGAACAAGAAGCCTGAGGTCACTGGCAGAGAGAAGCTTCTCCCTGCTGGGTGCTGCACTCGCTGCAGGGGAGCAGACCCTGTGCTTCCCTACCCGAAATACTGAGGAATTTGGAAAAATGACGG
This sequence comes from Nothocercus julius, assembly GCA_013398735.1. NCBI lineage: Eukaryota > Metazoa > Chordata > Aves > Tinamiformes > Tinamidae > Nothocercus > Nothocercus julius. The sequence goes on from VZSV01000070.1 coordinate 1,097,286, forward strand.
GAAAGCAGAGTGTAAACTGTAGTAAGAGTCACCAGTGTTGTCCCCTAAGAGCTAAAAGTATAATTAATTAATGGTCCAATTAACTTGCTTTGAAATTAAAGTGTTGTGATTATAAAATTAGACATCTTCAAGCGAGTAACTTTTGCAAAATATATACTGCTTAAATGGTTTTTATGCTGTTCACATTTTTAAAAACTTTCCTAGTTAGGATAAGCTCTTCTTATAAAAGCTAGGCAGTTTCCAGGGGTGATTTGTTTGTTGGGAAATGGTAGTTTAACAAGGAAGTGTAATTTTCTACTACACATGTTCCACAGTGGTATAGTTCGTGTATACCCAAGCTCAATAATCAGAGAACTTAAGAGATTGATTAGCATTTGTCCACAGTTAAACTTATATCAATTTAATAGTTAGAGTAGATACAAATAAAATTGTCTAGTGTTTTTCCTAGCAATGGCTAAATAGTGCTTGTCATTACACCAGCCCGCAATCTGCTAGGCTCAGTAAGTGTCAGAATATTACAAGTTATTCTTGTTTCTCCTGGTCATTTGTGTGTCTTGCTTGGCCTGCTGCACAAGAAGTGTATGGGCTGCTAAAACATACTTTAAAAATTGCAGTGGTCCAATGAAGACTAAACTACACTGCAAACTTCATGAATAAGCCATATTCTCTTTTGGTGTAAATTCAAATTAGCTCTGGTAATATCACTAATCTCTTAGAAAAAAAAATTAGTCCTGATCACCCAGGAATAAATATGCCACTGTTGGAATAAAAATAAACTCTTTCTGGGATGCATGTGTCTGCATTTTTTTTTTTTTTTCTGTAGGGGTCTTACTTGGCTTTTCAGTGTTTAAATATTTTATTGGCTAGAGCCTTAAGCATTTACGTACTGAACCATCTATTGATTTTGCTCCCCATGCTGCAGAAACAGAATAGGTAAAAGCATATGGTGATGGTCATAGGAGGGGTTCTTCATCTTCATGGAATATATAGATATAGGTTAATTAATCATTCCTGCACTGTTGCAAAATGAGTAACTAACATCCTCATTTTAATTTATTCTCTGAATATTCTATTCTTGTTTGGAAAAAAAGAGAATACTTCTAATTTTGCATAACCAAAATTTTGATGTTCTGTTTTATTTAGCACCTGGGACCCCAGAGCACAGCACTTCAATGAAATCATCATATATTAGCATATAAATTAAACCAGTCTGGTATTCTGAGTTTCTCCAAACACTTCCTTCAAAAATCAAAGAAATGAGTTGATGTTAAATTGCTGGCACAAGCAGGAGGAAATCTGTTCATATCCTGAATATGAGTAACTGGATGAGGTCTGGCTTTATATACATGAACTGAGCAAAGTTTTAAGGTGATAATTACAAGTCTTGAGCTTCTTTAAGAAAAAAAAATCTTTTGAATTTAAACTGACATAAATTATATCTCAATATCAAGTAAAAATTAATGCAAATTGCCACTGTCAAACTGTTACTTTCTTCTTACGTAAACCTAATGAAAAATTAAATCAGATTTTATATGTACACAGACAGTTAATTTACTAGCATGTGATTTGTTTTGGTGGTTCATACAGAATTATTAATGGAGGTTTTATCCAATGACAAAAATAGAGTATTGTAAAGGAAGAACAGTTTTTGTGTGATTTAGAATCTTGTTTTGGACTGGAGTAGAAGCTTTCTCACAAAATTTTATTTCTGTCCCATCTCACTCAAATGGAGTAACTGGTCAGAAATACAATTTCTCATCTTTCTGTTGAAGAACTCTGAACCAGTTTTTCCTCTCTGAGACCCTCTGCCCCCTAAAATGACTACTCGTAGTAACAAGTCCAATGATTAGAGTTGTAACATGAACTCCAGGTTCCTCTGGGCAGCAGTAGAAAGCTCTAATGAAAGATTCTGTTTTGGAAGGAAAAGGAAACTGCACCATCCTCACTCCTGTTCCCTAGGCTTAAGGATCCGAGTCACTGGGGGAAATTCAGTCCTTTGTGCGCCCTCCTTGCCTCTCTTCCCTTCCGAGCAGGAGTAGCGCCCTCCGTTTCGGTGCCTCCTTCATAGCCTCCTGCCTTGGCACAGGATTAAACAACTTCTTGCTGCCAGCACAGCACCGTACAGACCCTTTTTACTCCAGGAAGTTAAATGAAGTTATTCCCCCCTCGACCTTTAAAAAACCCATGGTTTCCCGGGCTTTATTTGTACCTGCAGTGGCAAGGGTTGCTCCTCGGGGGAGATGTGCTGGGAAAGGTGCCCTCGGAGCGCTGCGTGTCCCTTGGCACCGCGGCCCGCGGGGAGCATTGCTGCAGTGTGCTGCTGCCGTGCAGCCGCTCACTGCCTCCGCCTCGCGCTGAGCCCCCTCGCAGCCACCATCTGCAGCACTTGTGCACCCTGCTCTGCGAGGGGCTTGGGAAAATTAACTCATCTCTAACTCTAGATCTCAAGGACATTATAATAAAATAATGTAGCAATGTATTACTGCATAGTGCGGGGTAAACACTAGAACATGCAATCCTGTTGTACAGGAAATGCATCTCAGCAAGTGGAGAGACTCTGCTTGGAATCAGGATATCACAGCAAGATCAGTTAGAAGGGATTGACCTCAGAGGCCTATTAAAAGGACTTGGATAGGAAGCATTAATATCTGGGGACAGCTGCTATGAAACGTGGCGCGTTAACTTTAACTTTCCCTGGGAGACTTTTAGTAAGTGGACAGATAGTGGGTTTATTATAAGACTTAAAGCAGAATAACTAAATAGAATATTAACTTTGCAGGAATTTCAGTTCTAGAAACAGCACTAATAATTGTTCTGAGTCTAAAAACACTTTACTCTTAAAATTTTTATAAGGATTTAATCTTTCATTTCTGTTGTTCGAAAAGTCTAATTTGCATGAGCGCAGCAGCAGTTTTAGAAGAGAGAGAGAGAGACTGATAACTACAAATGTTGCATGTATAAAACCCAGACTTATGTTCTGGATTTACAGTCTTTTGTTCAAATTAGAATCTCACAGTTCTGAATTTTAAATGTTCTCTCAGTCTTTCTAAACCAAAAATATCCATAAAACAGAAATCTTGGTATTTTTTTTCCCCCCACACTTGCTTTCTGAAATCTAGCATGTTTTTCCTGAATTATATCCATGTAAGTAAATTTCTTTTAGAAATTCTAATTGTCGCATTTGATTTCTGTAGTGCTTTTTTTATAGTGAACGCAGTTTCTCTTTTCTTGTATCTACTTGGACTACCATTGCAAAGATGATTTTCTTATGACTCTGAAGTGCCCCTATCATCTCTTCTCTTGCCAGTACAGCTTCTTTTTCCCTTATCAAGGAAAATAAATAAAGACAGAGGCAACTGAAGCACTAATACTGACACTTAGTGCAATTGACCTAATATTGTGATGGTACTCTCTTTTGTAGGAGTCTTGGCTTTTACCTGTAGCCAAACCATTAATTTCTTGAGGCATGGAACATCTTATTTTTCTGTGTTTGCACAGCCACTAACCCCTAGGATGTCTAAGCACTTTTGGAAAGTTAATAGTAAAACATAATAGATTCGGTAAACTGCCAGCGTGAAGGTTTTCCATCCTTCTCAAGAGAGAGAGAGGAAAAAGAACAATCAAATAGCTCTTTACCAAATCTACTTCAGCTCATTCTTCTCAGTTTTTAGTATACTGATAATTTCCTCTGCATGGTAGAACAAAGTGCCATTTAAACTTAATTTTATATCTTCTCCAGTAAGAATTAGTGAAATTATTTCTGGAGTATGGAAAATGGTTGCAGTCTGTTTAGAAGAAGGCACAAGTGAATTCTTTTTAGATAATGTAAGGGATAAGCTATATAAATTGTCTTCAGTTGTGAATTTTCAACGTTTATATGCATGTCATATCCATTGCCATTTAAAGTGACTTTGGAGGTCTGACTGTATGAGCTCTAGAGAGATGAATGAGAACTTCAGTCCTCAGAAGTTAGTCAAGTCTTTTGTTGGGAACAAGGAAATGAAACAAGTTGAGGACAGAGTGCTTACATTTCCCAGTGCGAGATACCTTGCTTATTCTGAGCTGTAGCACTCTTCTCCTAGAGGGCAGGTGAGGTGATCTGAAACTATATAAACTCTCAAAATTCTTTCATCCCCTCCATTTCTTTGCACCTTAGGAGTTCAGATTTCCCCCCAAATATTGCTGCCGGAAAACATACATGATATTTTCAAAACTCATAGCACCTGCCTTGCTCATGGGCCTCAGTAATTTCCAGCTATTGCCTAGAAAAGGTAGATTTCTGTTTCCAAATGATTTCCCTGTGTGAAATAGTCTGCAGTCATACAGCTATGTCAAAAGTGAGCAATTTAACACCAAGTTGAGAGAATTTTATATTGACTCTTCTTGAGCAGATGGTACCCTTCCTCATTTTGTGAGCATATATTACTCCCAACCTTGGATAATTTATTCAGTCCTTAGAAGTGTAGCCAATACTATCTAGTTATGTGAGCTTTTCATATCCAGCAGCTTCATGCAAAAGGGGATCCAAATGCAAAGCTCAACTCTTGGGGCATCATGTACCTTTTGTGACACTCTTGGGAGGACTTCAGTCCTCTGAGCCAATGGATGAATATGTATTTACTTCATTTGTGAACTAATGCTATGATCTTACTAGAGAAAAAAATCCAGGAAAGAATTACCATTACATTACCAACATAAATTAAAGTGAAACTGTCGTTGTGAAAATAGAGTGCAATGAAAATTGCTTAAAGAGACTTCCTATGTGTGTGCATTATCATTTCAAATAACTTATGCTGCTGGTTTCTAGTTTTATGTGGTTTAATGTTCCTGCAAAGCTGAGGAAACGTTTTGATGAAATTAGTCCGTATTTTGTTTGCCCTGCTCTCACACATATTATGTGCTCAACTTTGGACCAATTTCAGCTCGGGTCTGAAAGCAAAACCAAAGAATGAGAAAACGTGTTTGAAGACTGACCATATAATACTATTAAAACCTCTAAAATCTTAGAAATACGAATTTGAAAAGCACTCAGTAAGGGAGATGCCCTGAGGCAAGTGCAGAGAAAACAGACCCATGAAAATCAAAGGATATTAATTCTATAGATCACATAACAAAAAGAATCATGTTGATGTCTCCTTGCCCCCTATCCCTCGTGCCTGCTGGCTTATCCTAATGAGTTTTCTTCTCTCATTTGAATCCACTGCCTGCCTTGCCCTCAGGTTCCTCACACCTAGGCTTCAAAGTGCCACCGAGGTGAAGAGGCTGCTGCCTGCTTGGGCCTGAGGTTCTGCCCCTTCCTTGCAGCCCAGCAGCTAACCAGCACTGCCTGCGTTGCCCAGCCGTGTCTTTCTCAACAGGGAGAAACTCTTGCAATAGATACCGTCCCACTGTGCAGTGAACGTCAGACTTTCATGAGATGGACTCATGTTCTTTCGACTGTTGCGCATTGAATGAGAGAATAAGCTTTCTGGTCAACTGTCTATGAATCTTGACCTTCCTTAAAAATGGGCAAACATGCATTTCTTGGATCGTTACATACTGCACGAGATCCAAAACCACACTGAGTCTCACTTGGCTAAGAAATATAAAGGCACAAATAAAATAGCTGCTAATTGACAAAAATATCATTAGAATCTATATTATCTTTTTTTTTTTTTTTTTTTTAACTGATGGCTACTTCAAATATCATGTGGGTTTGTGTGCTTGCAATAGGTAAGAATTACTAAACAGACTATATGTCACCTGAGATTTTTAATGATTAAAAGAATTGATTTGATAGAATTCTTACAGTTCTGGAGAAGACATTGGAATATCACTTTTTTTTTTTTTTTTAAACTTTATCAGATACCTTTTCTGCTCAAATTGCATTCTCTTATTCCCATTCTTTCAAACAAGTTCATGAAAGATCACAGCAGGCCACATTAATTATCAAGAAAAATCTGTCAGGGTGTTTTGTGACCATTTGTCATGGATAATAGGTGGGCATCAGTGCCTTTTTAGAGCCTTTGGATTTGCTGAGAAATTGCAAGACCAAGTAGTAGCATTGCTCTCACTAAACTGTCCAGGATGAGTATGCTGCCAGAATAGAAGTTGTACTGGTTGGGCTTCCATAATGTTACTACTTGTGAATATAGTGGTTGGCTGCCAATTAAGTGCCCTGTGGCATTTCAGCGCAGGCTGCACTCGCTTTAATGATGCCTGCAGGACGGCGCAGGACACTCGCACATACTACGTGTCTGTAGTTACAATTTTAAAAGGTTGGGGCTGCCAGCCCCAAATACAGCACTGACACCCACGAGTGAGATTTGTCAAGAATTTAGCAGGGGTGCTTATTTTTAGCCTTGGAAAGGCACACAGTGTCACAGTTTGACTCTGTCCAACAGCAAGGAGACATATTTTCTGAAGAAATAACAAAACAAAAATGGTAATTTAGGACAATTCAGAGTGAATTTACTAATGGTCTTACTAACTTGGCAAATATAAGCCTAAAGACGAAAACAGACAAATACTTTGGGGTAGTCATCAATCACCAGAGACTCTGAAATTAGTATTTTACACCTCCTATGAGTAGTTTCAACTACAGCAAATTCCTTAATGGTGCTATTCTTGTCTCACAACTGCACAGAGGGGCTTTCTGCTGATCTCTGTTGATACTCATGTCTCCCCGCTCACCCCTTTTCAGTTTTCCTGCTGCTTTACCAGGCTCTGCCCCTCTTCTCATATTACTTTTTCTCCTCCCCCTCAAGTACCGCCTTTTGAGAAAAGTTCCTGCCGCATATAGCATATAAATGCAAGCCCTCTAAAGAAACCTTTTACATTTACTACTACTTTTTTTTTATATATATAAGTCTTCAGATATTACCAAATGGGTATTCTCTTTTCATTAATTTTCTTAAATTTTACAACAAGTTAAAGTAATGGAAATGATAGGATGGCTATATTTCTAGCATATATCAATATGCCACTTTTCAGGTGTTGTAGGATTCTTGGAGGAATAGCCTGCAAATCAGTAAGTGCCATGTTTTTGGAAGCAAGTTTCCCATTACCAGGCAAATCAATAGTAGATTAAGCTGTACTATAATGACTACTTCATGAGACAGAGGCATGAAAAGTGAATTTGCTTCATAATATCTGGCTTTTTCATTGCTGTTTGTACCCACTTCAAAATTTTAGGGCTTTCTTGAGAAGTGAATGTTTCGCCTTAATAGTTTTCTTGTCAACGTTTACATAATTTTATTTAAATTAGTGGACGTGAAGGAAAAAAATCGTAAATCATTAAAGTGTTCTAAAAGACTCAAGTTATACTTGGGCAGAGAAGGGGAAATCTGTGAGCAATTCTGCTGCTTTGCTTTCTGCCTGCCAGCGATCTATCCATCTCCTGCCGCACATGTGCTATTGCTTTGTTTTAAAACATATTTTCCATATAATGGAAGTAGTTAGATAGATTCTGTTGTTACTAGGTTGATGGGGAAGGGGAAGGATTCATGAAATATGCTGAGATGAAAATGTGCCTGCACTAATCAGCTGGAATTCAGGTTTTTCTTTAGTTAGGAAAAGTAATAGTTTCCCAACTGCAAAAGCTGCTCAGGGGTAACAGGCTGATGTGATTTACACCATCCGCGCAGTGAAATGTTGTAGCAGTGACAATAACTTGCTGGCAAAGTGTAGTAATATTGCCTAAAACCAAAGCAAAAGCAACAGGAGGGCTTTGATTTGTAGCTGAGGTTTACCGTTGCTTCTTCCTCTCTCTAGTTCTGAGGTTAGAATACAAATTTACTTGTGCAGAAACTTGTGCAGTAACAAATTGAGTAAATATCTGTGAAAATTTCTAGATGGGTGATCTGGAACTAGTCATTTATAACCCTAGGAAAAGGAACAGTGCAAACAGTAATTCTCACTTCCCACTGCTCAACTTTTCTCCCTCTTTCCCTTCAAAATTAATGCAGTTTGTGTCCCTTCCGCCTGGGTTGTTCTGCTCTTCCTGGTTAGCAGCAGTATAAATTAATGGGCCTATCAAAGAGGCAGTTGTACAAGCTTTATTGAGATCCAGCTTCCCGCATTGCTGCACATGAACGTGGCTACACTTGCTTACCTCCCTTGGTGCAAACTGAAGCTCTTCCTGCGCGTAGCTAAAGTTGCTGCATACAATGTGAAGGGGAGCTGGGGCACAGACCGAGTCCCCTTCTCCTTGGCCATTGAGGTAGAGCCCTTGGCCACTGAACAACTATTGTTCCTTGATGTAACCGCAGAGGATGCACAAACTCTCCTAACGTACAAAACAGACTCTGCATCCCCCTTCTCACCCTCTTACACCCACCCAGTTGGTCCTCCCACAACTTAGAGCAGGTCAAAGTTGAGGTACAACCTTGAGGAAACGTGCTGCTACCTACCCCCAGCCCCTGCTGAAGAACTGACTTTCTCTGGATCTTTTAGTCTCGACTGCAGGATTTGAAGAGTGCTTTGGAAGCCCTTAGGGTCTCCAGTCGGTTTTGTTTTGCAGCTAACAGTGAAATCTCTTAGTGGAGCTCATTCTTCTGTAATGGAGCTGTCTCTCCTTGTATGGAGACAGTAGTACTGAAAAGGGGTGTTGCTGGTGACAAACAGCTGCTTTTGAGGAGTTTATTAAAACAACCTCAGTTATTGCTTTATAAACTTGTACTGGAACAGTGTTTGCTAAAATGTAGTAATCCTGGATTTTGTCTTTCTTGTTTTTGTTCTGGAAGGTTTATATTACTCCTTTTGAGTATATATCTAGTTATAGTATTTCATTTTTGAATAGGAAGTGATAGTCTATATTTTAAATATATTGTATTTAGTGTGGGGTATTAACATCATATGTTATAAACTATAAAACCCTAGTTGCTTTTCCTTGGCAAGGTTATATAGTTGCCAGTGATGGCTGTGGTTAACGCAAGGGAACAAATCTGCATTTCACACAGCAGAATCCTTTATCAGGCGCAGCACAGGCACGAGATGAGAGGAGCAGCAGGTCTCCAGGCAGTGGAAAAGGGCACATATGGCAAAGGCTGAGGTAAGGTTTGCAGAGGCACAAATAGCAGTTGACACACATGACTGCATTCTTGCATTTAAAAGTGTACCCCATCATCCCTAAATCCCAGACATGCTTCTTGTTTTTATGTCACATATCAAACAACAATAAAAATAAAATTGCAGATATGTCCTAATGACGGAGAGGTTTGCCCAGACAGCAGTGCTGATGGAAAAATCTGTGGTGGAGCTATGCTGATTTGTGCCATTCATGTTTATAGTTCAAAAAAATCATACTAATGAACTAGTTCATACTCATCCATGACTGACTGACCCTACTTCTTTCCCGACATCTCCTTCTGGAAACCAAGAATAAATCAGACATGGCAGCGATATCCTTCTTCCTCTTGCCTCTTCTCCCCTGCTATAAGATGCAATAGCACAAGAGACTGCACTGTAGCTAAGGGCTCTGTGATGCCCCTGCTTGGGGAACCACTGAGCTTGGCGACTGAGCTGCCTTTCCAGCTGCCTTGAATCAGGCTACAGACCAGCTCAGGTTTCGAAGCCATTTTCAGTCCCTTCTGATTTCTTTGCAGAATGATTTATTGCACATCCTACAAACGCTCTGAATTTTTATGTTGTCTCTGGGTATAGGTAGGAGTCTATAGCTGCAACCTCATATTCTTACATTACTGCTATTACTTTATTACATATTATAGTATATAATCGTATTTAATATATTCACTGTTGTTTTTTAAATAAAGGTATTTCAGATCTTGCAAAATCTGCCTAGACAGAAATCTGATAGAAATGAAACTATCATTTCTCCCAGTACAGTATGTTTTAAGGATGTTGAAAGATGTGATATAATTAAAGATGAGCCAGCAATAACGATAATTCTGTCTACAAACAGTTAATGCATGTGTGAATCACAAATTTACCGGCTGCGCTGTATTGTGCTGGAGAGGCGATGCAGCGTGCGTGCCAGAGAGCTTTGGTGTTGCTCAGCATTTAAAGAAAAGAACGGAGACATGTATAGGTTTGCTAAAACAGAAGAACAAGAGGAATGTGAATAGACACTGTTGGCAGAGAAAATTAAACCAAACTCCTTCCATTTAGAGGTGTTCCTAGTCTCAAACAGAATTTATTATTGCTAGCCCTCTCATTCCTCTTTCTGCCGCAGTTGCAGTACCAAAAAGAAGGGACCCTGCAGCATATGCACAGGAACTACTTCAAGGAGAACAACAACAAAAAAATCAACCTGGAATAGCCAACCCAATCAAAGTCTTATAGACTAAAGGAACACTGGCAGCATAATTTAGTTTAATGGACATATTAAGCTTTCACCATCTGTTCTGCCCCTAATTATAAATGCCAAAAGAACATATTTCACAATTACATCAGTAAGAAGATATTATTCATACACTTATATGTTACTTCTACACGAAAGCTTCAGCAGTGTTCTCATACTGCCTACGCAATTCAGAGAGCAAGCTGCTCACATCTGAAACTGAAGTTCTTGATATAAAGTATTTTTCAATAAAAACATTTCAGTGGGAGAGTTTTTTTTTAAAAAAAAAAAAAGAAAAAGAAAAACAAGCGGCAGAATGAAAGCATTTTGATTTGGTACCAGCTTCTTGGAAGCATATATTTTTATTCCATATGCATCATTCTCATTTTTTAGAGTTAAATCTAAGCATGATTAGCTTAGTGCATCCTGCTGGGGGTGTGATGGGGCACTGCATTTAACACCATTCTTTGCTCTGGTTTACCAGTTTAGCCCTGAAAAGTTAATCAGCCCTGAAAGCAGTAAGCACAACAGCCATGCGCTGAAGAAGAGTCCTGGGGACAAGGGGAATGATCACACCTTTAGACTTGGACTAAAGGAGTTCAGCTGTCACTCTGCATGTGAAAAGCCTAGCCCACCACATCTGCAGAGGGGTCACAAGAATAGTGGGTAGGAACTGGAGAATTACCTGCAAAATTGTGATACGAGATGACTCACTAAGGCTCAGGAGCAACACTAGAAAGAAACTTGCCAAGTTCTTCTTGGAGGAAGAATCTGACCTTTTTTTCTGGAATACAACCTACATTCCTGAAAAATATGTAGAAGGGACCACCGTATTCACTGACTCTTAATCCTCTGAAACCAGACAAACAACGAATAGGCATTTTATGTAGAACCATGCAGAGACTTAATCACCTTTCTACACACCTGTACTGGCCACCACAAAGTAATGTTCTGTAACAGTATAAAACTTATAGGACAAAATAATCAAAAAATTTAAATTATAGATTGCTGCTAAGAGATCAGGAGAAATCAAAGGCATTGCCAGGGAGTGTACTAAATGAGAGGAGCAAGCTGAGCATGGGAAGAAGAGTCATCCCTGCAAAACCAGGAGGGGAACAAAGTGCCCAACAGCTCATGTCACCCTAACCTGAGGAAAAATTCTCGCCTTCCGCACAAAAACACACAAACAAATTCACCATTAGCCTGTGAAAATATCAGCTACAACAAGCCACAAGAAAATGTCAGGAAATGCCCTTAAAAATAATTTGTATTTCAAGTAAACTTTAAAGTAAACCTATTTTTGATTTTGAAGATAGCTATAACTTGGTGAGCAGAGAGTAGGACCTGGCATTAAAACCTAGCTCAGTTCAGAGGACTCTTTTTCTGTTTTCCAGGTTCAAAAAAAAAAATTTTTTTTTTTTTAATTTCTAGTGTGGAGAACTAGTCTTTGAGTCTGTTCAGCATGATTTTGCTCTCTTAGCTGAATGCTGAACTATTTTGAAGCTGAAATTTTATATTATTAGCTGTCAATTATGAGCACATACTATCAAAAAAGACAAATCATTCATTCACTTTTTTTTGTTAAAGTAAACATATGTAGTCATGTTTGCAGGGCACTATCTCTGGGCATATGACACTATTCAAGAATCTATCCAAGAGGATTCCTGTGTACATGAATACATGTAACAAGAAAAGGTAGTACCCAAAAGTGCCCAGTATCACTTGAAGGCAGTGGAATAATGTTCCCCAGCATCAGCAGGGGCTGAATTAGCACTTAGGTGCATTTAACTGAACACTACCCCTTTTTATACATACAACCTTTTCCTTTCCTCCCCCTAATTTTACACAAACATGTTCTCATGAAAAGAAAAACAAGACAAACAAAAAAAACCCAAACTACGTTGTAGGTGGCAGCATAAGTTACTGTGATACAGCATAGGCTCCCACACTGTGGTATGTAATTTTGGTGTTAATTTGAAACTAGATCTCAGAAAAAGCTTGAGCTATGCAGTCCTTGGAGATTATACCAAATACACTTGCTTGCTTCTATCCCCATCATTTAAACTGCTAACCAGTGCATAGAACTCCCTAAATCTGAAAACATTACTCTCTCATAGGGGCGAGGGGAGAAACATTTGGCCAGAGAGGTTATGGATTGCTGGTTTTTAATGGACATAATATCATTTATTTGTGGTGTCCATTTACTTTCTCGGTATTCATGTTGGATATTTTCATGTTAATTGAGCATAGAGAATTTAAAGATAAATTGAAAGTTAAAGAAGAAATTACTTTCCTATTGTAACTTTGGCTGTGTAAAATTTTTATCTTTTTTCAGAGGTACCATCTTGAGTATCCCAGTTTCACAGAGAAAAACCAATTACTATGTTTTTCCCTTAGAGCCACTAATTCACTTGGAGAGCCTGTGCTATAACCTTGCTTGTACAGGCTCCCCGTTTTTCTGGTGATTTCTGTAATTAAAGCACGCTGTCAGCACACTGTATTAACAGGTCCCTAATACACCCTCATTTACTTTGTGTGCTTTTTCCCCCCCTCTTTGTCTCTGTTCATAATAATGTAGGTGTCTAGTATAGATTACTAGCAAAGATTTAAACATAATTAGGAGCTTATTTATACCTCTGTTATCTTGAAATAACTAGTAAGGACAGATTTTGCCTTGGCGTGTTTTTATATTGATTCTCTGCAGTCAGTGGCACAATCTATGTTCTCTCCTACCCGCCAGGGATGTGGCACAAGGGGATCAGAAACTGATACACACACTGATACAGCGTGTGCTGGCCTGGCTGCGTTGGCATGAAAAAAAACTTTGGATGTGGGGAAAAAGAGGAACAGAAGACATTGGTGCTCAGCACCATTTGTGCCTGGAGCTTTAACAAGGTACCATGGCAGCCTATCAGCCCAGGCTGACCTTCCTTCTCTCCTCCGAAGGGCGCCTTCTCAGTAGGACTGTACAACATTTGCAGATCATGTCAGTAAATATGAAAAAACAGTTTTAAAAACTGTTCAAACCCTATCACATTGTTTGTCAAATGGGGAAAAAGCCATTATCAATGTCTTCCACTTGTTACTGGACCAATAATATGTGACATTTAGGCAGTTTGATAGCTAGGGGACAGTCCCTATTTATCAAGTCTAATTCATTCCGATAGCCTGACTCTCACTTGTCCTCATGATACAGTCACAATCTGTGTATGGATCCCAACTCTGCTCATTTATTATTAGAAACAACTGTTCATTTATTCTTTTGAAAAATCATCTTGTATAGAAACTCAGATGAAAAACAATTCAGTGATTAAAAAGAGCTAGTGAAATGCTAATCTGCTTTCACCACAATCTAGAGGAGTATCTGAGCAGAACCAGCATTTTGAGCAAGATAACTGTTGATAGCAGCTAGAGAAAAAAATAGGATATTTGGGAACATGTTTAGAAAATATCTGGAAAGCATTAAATGAAAAGAAACTTGATAGCTAATTAAAAAAATAAAATCAACTTAAAGTAGTTGATTCTAATATCAGCCAACTTTGATAATTTTGAATATCTGCTTCCCCCTCGCCACGCAGCATACTCTCTTCTTAGCAACTATATGAAAGGCCAAGCAGAAATTTTATATGCTAATAAAAATGAACAGATTCAATAATGCAAAGATAAACTAAACACACTGGAGAAAATTTTTACTAATCCTTTTTGATCATAATATCTGTACAGTGTGCTAGTTGTAACAAACATATATAAATTTGATATCTTACATCCTCAATAATATGATAACAAATAACTACAGTTCTTTTGTGAAATGTGAATTATAGTAGGTGCTTGAGGCAGTCCCACCTCTCCCCAGCAGCCGATACCCCCGAACTCGATTGCAGCTCTGGCACCTGAGATAATCAAAGTAGTAAACACACATTGTGAGCAAGTCAGCAGGCAATTTTATCCCTAGGTAGAGTGTCTATAAATAAGTAGATGCATTATGGATGAGCAGCTTTCTATCCCTACACTAGGCATCCAGGCATGAGATAGTCAAGATGTGCAACAGCTATGATTTACTTTCTGAGCCAATGAATATCATTATTCTTGCTTTACCAAATGTTAAATCATTGGCTTGAGGCCTGTTTGGAAGAGCATGTACAGCTTAACCATGTGAAAAAAAAATAGGGGTCCTTGTTTCAGAGGCTTATATTTTGAGACAGAAGCATGACTCCAGCCTTTCAGACAGCTGTCAAAGGAATACAAAAAGCAAAGTTCAGAGAAGGAGGATGTGTGATAGATTAAGATACAGAAATCTAAAATTATGGCCTTTTCAGACACAGTCTATAACAGAGCTTACCAGCATCATATTCATAAGCAAGAAGGAGATAATGCTGTGGGATCTATACCCCAGCACTCAGAGCTGAATTATTTCTCAGGGAGACCCACTTGTATGACTCATCTGCAAATGGCTAATCACAGACCTTCAGCACTGAGGGAAGGGAGAAGTTAAAAAGTATGGCAAGTAAAAGAATAAAATGAATGTGAGACAGCTACACTTACACTTTATCTTTACAGTGTGGAACAAATGTGTATGCTCCCCTTTTGGAAGTCAAATTAATTCAGAAACCTGAATGTGAGAAAGAATTCAGATTCATCTGTGTCATCTCTTGGTAGGAGGAAATTCTGGTGCTTTTGCGGGGTGCTTGGTGCAGCAGTCTGGAGAATGAAGTGCTGCAGCCATCCCCAGCGCAGGTGTAGGACTGCCCGTTGGGCAGCAGCCCTCATGGATACATCTAAAAAGTGCTTTAAGGTGCGAGACAAAAGAGCCCTTGCCATGGCAATGGCCATAGGGACCCCCTCCAGCGGGTGATCCCAGGGAGCTGGTGCAGGTGTGAGCTGAGACAGCTGAACCAGCAAGTGCTTCTGGCACAACACCCTCCAACAAGGGCTCATTTAAATAATGAATGAAGCCTGCTTACATAACTGTTCTTTTTTGAGTGGTGCGCTCATAGTTGATCAGGAAGAGTTGTGCCCATGGCTGTAGCTACAAGACCTTCTCCCCAAGAAGCATTTTATTTTTCCTGGGTTGAATATGTCCCAGAGCAAAGGCAGGGTAAGGCCAAGCGGACACAAAATCCTCCAGCCCTGCTAAGGTCTCTTCTGCCTTGTGCTCTGCTGAGCAGCTGGGAGCTCTGCAGCTGACAGGAGCTTCCCTGGGGCCTCAGGGATCAGACTCTGGCTACTCATCCTCTGAAGGGGCATACTGGGTACAGGCTCTTGCTCATAAGCTGTTACTGAGTAGGAGAAGGAATACTGATTCTACCTGCTTTGGCAAGAAAAACATTTCAATTTCAGAAAGTTTCCTTTCAGCAGATCAAACCTGTAAACAAATATTGCATATCTGTTCAGAGAGGTAATTTTGTCAAGCACTTTTCTTGCCCAGAAGTGCCTCAGGTTAATCATTTTGTGTCTGGTTACCAGTTCCTCTCCAAATAATTTGACCTCCTGGTTTACAAGGTGACTTTGTGCAGTGATGTTGTCCAACACGTCCTAATGAACACAGTAATTGTTTTTGTATTTGGCTCTTTTTAATTTTACTGAAAATTGAGTGTTAATTAACTGTCCTCTGTGGACATCATTTTTAATCTGAGTTGTGAGTCTGTGAAGATAAAAGACCTCTGTAGTACAGATTAAGAGAGTAAATTTTGACCTAAATATTTGGAAAGCTAACGCATAGGAACTTTGATATTCATCAAAATTCAAAAGTGGATAAATAATAAACTATTTACTTACTAATAGTCCTAGTAATAACTCCTGAACTCATGTGAAGAGAAATCAATATTTCGAGCTAATATACCCTCCGCATGCATCAGCCTAACTCTTCGAAAGGCTGCTAGGACTATCTGCAGTTACTCAGCGTTTGACTGAGACAAGAGAAGCGCTGGCCAAGCTCAGGGCTGACCCAGGTCCGAGATCAGGCACCCCAGGGTGGTGCAGCTGGTACTGCTGCTCTTAAAGTCATTTGATAAGTGAAACTGTAGACTCAAAGAGCAGAAGCAATGAAGGATGCTAGGAAATGAAATATAAGCTCTCTAGCAACTAGGAAAGGTTCACTCTGGGTGCTGAACTAAGACAGGAAAAGAAATGCTGCCTTCTCTCTCTCTTCCCACTAAAATAGCTTAAAATCTGGCAGCCCTGAAAAGACCATGCGCCACTTGCCTGAATCTGCCTCCTGTAAGAGTTGGGGGAAAAGTACACAAGGGGGAAAATAAAAAAAAAGAAGGGTGAGCCTGGCCTCCACCTCAGCTCCTCTCAGAAGCATTGGATCATGTGAATTGTAAGCTTTGTGACTTCGTGAACTAAATACCAATAAGTAACCATGACCACAGTCATTAACCATGACCATCATTGTGGTCAATGCTTTGGTTTCAGTAACTGGTTACATATAAACCTTCTGAGCTTCAACAGCATAAATCAGGGCACATCCAAAAAGTTTACACTAAAATCCTTATTTAGGAAGGCTTACATGCATAAGATTTTATGTACACAAATTTGTTGCTGACAAGTGATAGGAAGGCTGGTGGGTGTGAAGGTTTCAAGCCATCTTGAGTATCTGCTAAAGTGACTGACAGTTTATCATCAAACCAGTTAGAAATCAGAGAGGACTCTGTGATGTGTAACTTATGCCCTAGACAAAGAAGAAGAGTCTTTTAAATCTTTCTTTTCAAATTACATGATCATCCACCAAGGAACAGCACGGTGGAAACAACCAGTTGCAGGCTAGATATTTTTAAAAGCAGTAAACATGAAGTTTGTGACAAAACTCACTGCTAACACAACCTCTGATAATCTTAATTTACTATTCTTATTAAATCTGCATTTAGTAGAAAGCCTCCTAATTTAACCTTACAGTTTGTTGATTCTGCTTAACAAAAGATTATCTTGAAAAGAATGAACACAGGATGCTTTACTTCTCTGCTATTTCAAGAGATTTTTTAAAATTATTTTTTATTCCCCAAATCTGCCAGCAGCTTAAGCGTTTGTCTGGAAAAGCAAAGGCTGTGCTAACAGAAGAAAATTACAAGCTAATCCTCTTAGGCTAATTGGGTGGGAAGGGTATTGGGGGCTTTCAGCTAGACCAGAGGGGTCTCCTTCATACCTGGGAGGAATCCGCTGCCGTTCCCCAATCCCAGGTCCCACCACAGGCCGCCCAGTGCTGCCTTCTCCTGCTTCCATGCTGGTCAGGAAAGGGGTCTGAATTCAGTCAGCTCCTAAAATTGGATTGATGCATCTCTGATTGATTAATTGCAACACACTCACTTAAGCATCCAAGTGCAGCAGGTAGATGGTTGGGTGATACAGCAGCTCTTCTTCATTTTTATCTGAGTGGAACTACCTGTTGCCAGCCTGCCAGGTGGAAGAAGAGCTCATGTTAGCAGCCTGCAGGCTATAGCTATTACTACTGCCAGCAATGGCTAATTACTATGTGTTAGTAAATACCACTTATGGGGAATGTTTCATCATTAACACCTGCAAGTTGAATTTATTTTGAGATATAGAACACTAAAATGATGCTGAAAGTTTAATTACTTTTATACCATATATTTTTGGTAAGTGCCAAGTTAAAGAATTTACCTTCCTTTTGCATAGCCACAAGATTCATCATTTTCAAACGACAGCATGCTAAAATGACACTGTTTCCTGCATTATGTTTTCTTCAATATGACACTAAAACATGAATTTTTCGAAGGACATTTATGAAAAAAAGTTGGTGACAATATAAACAAAATAAAGGTGTATTAAGGCATAGTTCTGTAACTAAATTAAATAAGTTAGCCTTTTTCTAAATGAAGGAGGACAATTAGAAATTGATGAAGTCAGAGCTATTTTCTAACAGAGTGAGAGCAGTGGAGCAGGGTAGTACTTGTAGGGTGCCCTGTTTTATTAATGTCTGAAGTTACATGCATGAAGTCTCTGCTGTGCTTTCCTGTCTACACAGAAATGTGTGTGCAACAGCTAGCAGCTCTTAGAAGCCAAGTGTCTATTGCAGATACAAAACGTTGCTTCAATGCTTTTAGAGTCTTTTCATCTACTCTGAGGAGATTTTTAAATAACCATGGTTTTCTAAAAGCAGTAAAGACTTTTTTCCACTTACACAAACCTCAGGAAATCATGTGGTTGCTGTGTTTCAGCTAGAACTGGATGCAACTGAAGGAAAGGAAGGTTTTTATTATGTATATTTAATGATGAGGTTGAATTAACTAACACTACCTTAGAGTGATCTGATATTGTTAACAGATTAATGGATTTCGCTTTGTAAAGGCACAGAGTATTTAATGATAGTGTAGTGGGCAAGGTCACAGCTTTTGAAGAAAAGCACACAAAGAATTAGAGGAATTGCATCACTATCATGCTGGGATGTTATTAAACACAATTTGGCTTGGTGGCCAAGTGCACTTTGTATTGCTGTGGAATCCTGCAAAAACGGGACTCTGAATTTGTTCTTATTGCAAATACTCTTTACAAGATTGTTTTCTTACCCTGTGAAATTGAGAATTTATAAATCTCCCAGAAACTGCAAATCTCTCTTTTTAAACTTCCTAAATCCTAAGTCTCACCTTCTGCCTGCATCCCCAGATCACCAGCCCCTGGATACACCTGCGTAGGGCGTAGGTTCTTCCGGGAAGTCACCATGCAGGAGGAGCGATTCCTGCACAGCCCACCTCCCTGGCTCCATTCAATCTACTTCAAAATATTTCAGCTATAGCCACAGAGAAAGATTTCCTCACACTAATAACTGCTTTATTTTTAGCTACTTTTTTTAGTTAAAGCAAAATTACTACTAACCTCATCTAATGTCTACAGTAGGGACCAAATGATGAAATTCAGCTTCAGAGGTTTTTGCAGTGAACAATCTTTGTGTATGTTAAAACATGCAGTTCAGTAGAAAACTAAATTCTGTTTTTTTTTTTTTTTTATTTTTTATTCAAGAAATTTAAATGGGCAAGAAATAATTGTGTTAGAATAGTAAGGGCTTAGAGAAGTTGCAACAGAGCATTTTTGCATGTGAAAATTGAGGGGGCCAGATGCTGTTATAAGACGTTTCCTACAGCCGGCCCTTTTGACCGCAGTGTTTCCACAGGCAGGTTCAGCTGCTTCTGAGTCCTTTGCCCATTTTGTCCTGCTGGAATTTCAAGCAGGGACCCCCGCACAGTTACCGTATTAGAGCTGGCTTGTGTTTAAGGCTGCGTTTCCGCCAAGCCCACTGAGGGAGGTTTGCACGGCTGGAGGAGCCGCCGCGAGCGCTGCCGCGGAAGAGGCCAGGGCGGTCTCGCCGTGCGCGTGGTGGCGGTTGGACGAACGTTGGGTCTGGCCTGAGCCCCTGCAGGAGCTGGGGACAGGGGCCGGTACCTGTGTGAGGTGATGGCTGTGCCTACACCGTGACTCTGGGAAGGTGTTAAATCTCCCAGAAGGAACCACGTTTCAGAAATCATGGGCAGGTGCGACTCAGTCAGGCTTCTATAGTCTCTTCTCCATTCACTCCTTGATAACCTGCTGGGGGTCAGTGGTAGTTCATAAGGCAGTGTTGCTGATTAAAAAAAAAAGAGCTCCCTACGGTATAGTTACTTCCAGGAAATTAGTGTTCTGTTATGTGCACAGTGATCTGTGATGGTCTTGTGCTAGGTCAGGGTGGGAACTGACCTTGCTATTGAGATAAAATATTACCAAGGAAATTGGAAAAATGAGCATGGAAAGCATACAAACTAGCAGGAGCTGGAAGGGCTGCCAGACTTCGGCGTTGCTTCCGTAGGCAGCACAGAGAGGCTCTATAAAACATTTTAGAGTTTCCACAATCCCTTCCAAATGGCCTAGAACTTGGACCAGAGTAACTGAACAATTACAAGTTGTCTCACAGCAGCCAAAATGCATTTTAGTTGAATCGGGAGATAAAGTGTTCCAATAAACCATGGTGTTGCTGGAAGATAACACTGTACCATGACCTTGCGATACTGCTCCCTTGTTCTCAAGGAACTAGGAAGCACTTTTGATAATCACCAGAAAACATTAAAAACGTTATGGAATTACTCATTATGGAATAAATTATAAGTTGAAGCCAGTAGAGTATTTTGTACTAAGATTGTAGATAAAACACAGAGAATATTTTTTGAATATTTAAAAATATATCTTGGATCAGAATGATTGCAGAGCAAACAGAGATACTCCGTAGATACTTAATTCTGGAGACTGGGCTCATTCTGTTGAACAAGGAGTTCTCCCTCCATCCTGCCTTAGCACATCTGGTTTATTACAAGGTTATTGTTTTGCACTGCTTGTAGTCATACAGTTCAGGCTCATTCCCTTCCAGTCAGTTCAGTCCTGCAACACAGATGCAGGTTTTTCCTCAATACAGCCTACAGTTTTGGTCCTAAAAATCTTTCCTCAAGTAACAATGAGGATGTAGCACTGCAGACCGATTTTTCCTCTTTATTGAACTGTGGAATTAACCCCCCCAAATGACTAAACCACATCAACAGTAAGTGATAGATAAATCTGATTATGCATATTTTCATCACTTCAGCAGAAAATAGCTAATCGTTTTAATTATAAAACCTACAGTTTGTTGGAATATATGTATTCAAGGAACATAGCACTCTGCTCTATCTTGCCATTTTTTGCATTGCCATAGGATTTTACTGTCTTTAATATAGCTTTGCATCTGTGCTATTTTTAATTTCTGTTGGTGGATTCCAATTATAGAGGACTTTCAGAAGGCAATTTACAAGGCAGTTAGCTCATTTTAAATGCTTATTAAATTACAGCAAGCAGGACAAATATATATCACAAAATGAAAAGCAAAAACACAGTTCAGAATGCATATCCTTTAAAAAATATGAAAAGAAATTGAAGTCCAGTTTAGAAACCACCTGTATCTGCAAAAGAGTATGAAAGGGAGGATCCGCGTTGTGCAGTCTGTCGTATAGAAAAATAACTGTAAAGATTTGGCATTTCTGAGTAATGAAACTTCCCCTGTAAAACGGGAACTGCCATTCCCAGAGCAGCAGAGATTGCTCTGGGGTCGGAAATCAGAGAACAGGCCTAGGGAGGCCTATGCAGCAAGTGGTTCCTGGAGGTTCACTGCCTTTTTTCCTAGGCATTTTGACCTGGGAAACAAAAGTGTTTTGCTTTCAACAACCAAATTTCAACTGCAGTATTTAAAAATAGAGAGCACTATGCAACTGGTCACTTAATTCCGGCCTCGATGGAGCGGCTGGGGCGTCACTGCTGCGCACTGTGCGAGCCCGCTGGCAAACTCCTCACAGGAAGCTGCAACGCACGTCCGGGAGCCGCGCAGGAGTGTGGCCCAGGTGCCCGCGATGGGGATTCGCGGTGCGGGTGCAGGGGGCCCCTTGCACCCGGCGCTGCCCGGGCCCGGCCCACGCCGCTGGAGCCCCTGTGGACAAAGCCCCCTGAATCCAGCAGGCACCGTCGGCGCTGCCCTCACCCTCACTGCTGCAGAGGATGTTGGAGCAGCTCTAGGCAGAAACCACCACTGCTACAGCGGCAGCAGCCCCGCTTGCCTCGTGCGCGCGTCCAAGACTGGTCACGGGACCTGCTGCAGGACGCACATGCTGAATGAATGTTGTTTCCCATATCCAACTTGCTTAAACACAGCAGATCACTGTCAAGCTTGTCTAGAATCAGGTTTTCTTCCTCTGGAAGATACTTTATACAGCTTATATAGCCTTGTGCTTATATAAACTGGTGGTTAGTGCATGGGGGTCAAAGTATGGCTCCTTGCTTGCAAGAAAAAGTAATTTAAAGGTTCAGGACTAATTTTCTGTCAGTATGACGGAAGAGATCCTACACTGGAACACAGTAAGCCCAGGCGCAGTAGTTGTTCTTCATCTCTTCCTTTCAGTGTGCCAGTTCTTATTTCATTCCATACTTCCATAACAGGAACATTAAAAGAGGTGCCTATGAATCTGTTTAAATATCTACAAATACATGCTTTCTACAAAAAAATATATCCATCTCTCTGTTTCCCATTAACATTGTTAATCTATGCCAGGGACCTTTTCCTGACTGTGCGTTTCTCATCTCCCTTACAGGGATTGCTTAGAAATGATAGTCGTATAAGGAGCTGGCTATGGCAAACCGGAAGCGCCAGAGCACGGCCGCCACCATGCTGGAGCAGCGGGCGCGAGCCGGTCCCGTGTCCTCGCACGGCCGGGAGCCGCACGGCGAGGACAGCGACCTGCCCGTTGAAGACTACCCAGCGAAGGAGGCAGAGCTCCCAGTCCTGCGACAAGGAAGTCCCACTGCTGTGCACCACGAGTGCAATGATCACAGTGGAGATGGGGACTCCAGCTCAGACTATGTGAATAACACCTCTGAGGAGGAGGACTATGATGAAGGCTTGCCAGAAGAGGAGGAAGGTATCACGTATTACATTAGATACTGTCCAGAGGATGACAGTTACCTGGAAGGAATGGACTGCAATGGGGAAGAGTATGCTCCCCATGAAGAGCACCACGTTGAAACAGATGAGTGTCAAGAGGCTGTGGAAGAAGAATGGGCTGAAAGTAAAATCCAGCACCAAGACGAAAATGAGGTGACAGACAGGCAAGAGTGGCAGGAGGGTCAAGATAATAGTGTTCAAATTTTGGAGGATGAAGTGTCTTCCTTGGAGATTCAAGACCAAGAAGAGAACATACAATATTGTCCAAGTGAAGGTGGCTATCCGGACTATTACCCAGCAGAGGCTAATGGAAATTCACAGGGAATATCACCGTACCACTCTAGAAAAGAGGATGCGGAGCTGGAAGAGCAGGAAGAGGACATTGACCAGATCGTAGCAGAAATTAAAATGAGCATGAGCATGAGCAGCATTAATAGCACGGCCGAAATGAGTCCAGAGCACACGGGGACTGAGAGCTTGCCACACGACTATAAAGAGACTTGTCCCAAAGGGGAAGCCGTGCATGGTGCTAACAGGCACGAGGGGAGGCCAAAGTCACTGAATATCCCGTCTGCCTCGAAGCAGAGTGGGGACGTGCCCAGGGGCTTTAAAACGAAGTCGAGAACTCCTGAGGACAGACAGAAGTGGCCACAGGAGCAGGTATGAGGGCCTGTTTACGCAGGGACATATAGAGGCACTGTGCAAGTGTTACATTAGTTGCTGATTTCCAGGAGAAACCCAGAGCATACTTTGTTTCTTTAGTGTATATTGCATTCTACAGCTACACAATTATGTTGTGGCCTTAGAAAAGTGTGCTGGACATAGTCAAGTTAAAGACCTAGGAAAGAGGGGGTTTGCATTATTGGTAAGTTCTGTAAACAAGATATTCCAGATACACGAGGCAAAAATGGGTTGTTTGCACTGTTCTTCCATTCTGTAACTTTTCTGCAGTGACACACTGGAGAGGAAGTTAAAGTTGGGGTTGAGCACTAAGATAATTGAGGAAATTTATTTCCAGTAAGGAGCACCTCTTCCATTGCTTTAATGGCCAATTACCTTTAGTTCCTTTTATTTGCAGTAGGATGCATGCCAGGGCTAGGTGCTGTGTATATGAAAAGCTACTGCAAGAGGCACTTATATGTTATTGTGTTTTTGTATGAGATAGACATATCTTGACCTTGGCAGCCACTACCAGTATTTGGTACTGCTAAAACATCAACAAAATCCTTTCACAAGCATAGGCAGGAGCCTCCCAGCTGCCCTGCTGCTGCTTAATCTCAGTGAAAGCTAAAATGACAGTTCTGCCTGGATGGTAGAACATTATGCTGTGCTCTTGGGTGAAAAAAGGTTCTGCATCATGTCACTGTGCTAAAAAGAATATCTGATAACAAGTTAAAACCCATCAAAACTACCTTAAGTACAGTGCAAGTACGAAAGCTTTGCTAAACTTTCAAAATTTTGCTTTCATTATAAATATGATGAAAGAATAAACTGGTTCCATTATCATTTGAAAAAGTTGGGACTTGTCTGCTGTTAATCAGCAATTTGGGTTATATCAAGTTTAAAGCAAAGGTCTGATTTTAAAATGCTAAGGCAAAATGGGCACATTTTATTATTAAAGTCTCTTTAGAACCCAAAGTAGGAAGACTAATGCTAGGGCAGTAATATCTTTAAGCGATCTCTTTGCATTCATTTGGACCTGACCCTGGACCCAACCCTGGACCCCACATCGCACCCAAACCCAGACCCAGCCTGGGACCTGACCCCAATCCCAACCCTGGACCTTATCCTGGAACTGGTCTTGGACCAGATCCCAGACATGACCCCTTCCTTTGCCACAAGTGCTCTCAGAAAACCCCAGCCTCCCCCCATCCGCTCACTTTTTAAGAGCAAAGTATTAATAGATGTGCTGGAGACAGAACATTTTTGTGTGCGTAGAGATGCTTGAAGGGAGCAATTCTGTGTACCCACAAGTCTGTCTCATTAGAGCAGGGCTCCTAATTGCGTAGGAGGAACATGGGAAAAAAACAACTTTGCCATCACATGCAGACACCATCATGCGCAAAGTGAGAACCCAGTTGTGCTGTTCCTTGCAGAGGTGATGTGATGGATCCCGGCTCATCATGGTTTCTCCATAGACCTCATAACCTTGGAGCCCAACTAGTACATGATAATAATATAGGTACTACATATGTTACTTGTCAACAATAAGCAAGCCTATTTCTATATTCCTGAAGTCTTTCTGAAAACAGCAATTCCATGAAATTCCAGTGTTATAAATAACACAAAAATGAAATGTGGTCCAAATGTTTAGTTATATTTTACATTATGACTATATGGATTTAAATATGCAACTACTACCAGAAAGCATAAATGGTTGTACGATCCCCAGGGATCATAAGTACATAAGCTGAATAAGAGCATCTAAATCTAACTTCTGTGACAGAGACATGTTTCAGGGGTGTTTGCAGCGTGCAGGGTGTGCTCACTAACCCAGTCAACCAGCTCTTTCTTGATGTGCGGGTGCATTTTCGTTTCAGTCAAGTGTGTGATAATCAGTCCTGACAGAGCTTTGAAAGTATTAAAATTCTGTGCTATATACTGGAGATAACATATTTGCTGTCACTCTTTACAAATTAATCTGTTTTCATTATCACTGTGTCATTTTACCTGCTTAAAGCACACTTGATCTAATCCTACTATTTTAGGGAAAAACTTATCATTGTTATGCTTGTGTTATTAAACCTATGGATATAATCTTTCCCCAGAATATTTACCTTGTCGAAATCTGTATACATTTTTTGAATGTATTCAGTTAAAATAACATTTTCCAGTGCAAAAATTCCATCTTCATGCCATTGACTTCCCCTGAAATCTGTGCTTTGTTTTTGACATTTTCAGAAAAGAAAAAAAAAAGAGGCTTTGAAAGTCTTTCTGTGTTTTCTCATAGATGTGCAATGGTTTAGAGCAGCCAAGGAAGCAACAACGTTCTGACCTCAACGGCCCCGTTGATAACAACAACACCCCCGAGGTAGGTGTTCGGGCCTGGGCGCACGAGGCTGGTTCTCCGCAGCGCGCGGTGCCGCGCGCCGGGCCGCACTCGCTGCCACAGTCATTTTGTGTGGCTGCCCAAAGCACCTGCTCGAGCCTGAAACACTCAGACAGCATGAAGAAGGGGGAGAGCACTTCCAGTTTGCTTTTCTTTTGCATATTCGCTGGAGGCTGGGCAGAGAAAAATTTAAAGATGCAGGATGAGGATGAGCTGAAGGCTGCACTAAATGAAATGAAATTCAGGCTTAAAAGCAGACATCTGATATCTCCAAAACATACAACATATTTAGCCTGTGGACTGTAACAGCAGTGTGGAAGACTTTTCTCCTCAGCTGATGTTTTGTGCAGCTGAACCTTCTTGAAATGCTTTAAGATTTCAGGTTAAAAGTGCTGTGTAACAGGTTGTACTTGATCACTCTGATGTAATACACTTCACAGTGCTATGCTGTCTATATAGTGGCTATGCTGGTGTTACACAGAGAAAAGTGAACATTTTTTAAACAATGCTCAACTATTTAAACATAATATGAATTATACTTAAATTCATGAAAATTATTTTGTTATATTTATTCCATGTGTTATTTTTCTTTCCTAACAGACAAAGAAAGTGTCCTCATTTCCAAGTTTTGTTGATGGTAAGTTTTACATGGTTTATAATTAAAGGAGCATAAAACAGAAGCAAGTGTTTTAATGTATTTTAAGAATCAAATTCTAAAATCCAGTCACACCCAAACCACCAAATGGTGGTTTATTAAATAACCCACCAATTCTGTTCATTATATAGTATACGTAGAAGTACGTAACACTTCCATCCTCACCTGTGGCAATGGGAGCCTGGCGGCGATGAGCGGGAGGAGCGTTTTGGAAGGATTAAAGTGGAGATGGAGACAGCTACCGAGCCGGAGGGCAGTGGGGAACTCATAGAGATCTGCCCCTTTGACCTGCTCTGACGTACTCTTCCCTGCAATGAGAATGATACATGAATGTTAAAAATTTGATTTCTAATGCACACCTCTAGAAAACCTTACTGCCATTTAGAATAATGCACCTGTTCAACACATTTTCCCCTTATTCCCTGATCTCATCAGCTTGACTAGCAGCTTCTGTTTTCAGTCATTTCCTTCAAGAGCCAGAGCAAATGGAAAGTTCACAGATTGCCCCCTTTTCATAGATTGACATCTGAAGGAAATTACACAGAACACTTGGCATGTACTGGCTAACAGGCCCTAAATAGAGGTAAATTAAATATATTCCCCGGGGGCAGAGGAGTCAAGAAAGAAAGCTGATCCTTTATAATACACAGCTACTGGTTGTAGAGTGGACAACAACAACGGGAAGGCAGCATGATTGGAGCAATTTTTAAAAAAAGGCTAAAAAATGTAAGTAACGCTTCTCAGGGCTTGCAGATAAAGTCAAATGTTTTCATTGTATTGGGATAAAAAGGTGATGTCTTTTTCTTTCTTTAACAATCAGTTTACTACTGCTCTGGTGGAAAGGGGTCCGAGTACCTTTTAGAAAGCATAAAATATTTTTTTCTAGTTAAATCATTTTTATTTTCTAATTTTTTTTTCTTGAATAGCATAATATGAGAGGATAAGCTGTCTGTTGTTTTCTTTTTTCTTTCTATTGCATATATTATATAGCATTTTCTAATAAAAGGAAGTATTGAGCTCATCAGGAGCTCATGATAAGTAATAACACTACTGTATGCATCCAAAGAAAAAACACTATTTTTATTATTAATTCATACTTGGAGCCTCAAAGGGAACAGGGCCCCACCATCAGATAGATAACACTGCGTGTTTGATGATCTTCCCTGAGCACAATAATTTTGCATATGAAGGATGGACATAAAAAATAGGCATCAGAGTATTGAGAATGTGTCCCTCTGCTATTACAGTTGTTGTAATTTGCTTTGTTGTATTTGCTTTTCTGACTGTTTCAGTAGTCCTGCCATTGCAGGCTTTAGTGGTAACTGGAGCTGTGTTCAGGGGTTGTGGCTTTTTTCCTGTTTCTTTTGGGCCTGTCACCATAAGTCCCATTGTCCTGCACAGTCAGACAGGGGTGGAACAGCCCAGGCAGCCGAAACAGGGAGCTGGAAGAGAGCACCCTGTGCCGGGATGTGTCCTGGGCCCGTTTGCTTTGTCCCAGCCCCTGCCTTTATGGGGCAGTGCTGGAGCCCCTCTGGGCTCTGAGCACAGGCCCTCAGGGCTGTCCGACTCTTTGGTTAATGTGATTTTCAGGTAGATATATCTAAAAGTCCTTCAGAGAGATTCTAAAATTCAGTTATGCTGAATTATTGAGTGAGTATTCTTTTTCTTATTTTATGAATACAAAAAAAATAAATTTAAAAATGTTTAGATACTGACATAGTCTACTGATCTAGAAATATGTTTAATGTGTGCTTATTCCATTAATAGATCAGCAGAAAACCAAGTAACCTCTATTACATTGATAGGATACTGCAGAAGTTTATAGGTAAATTTTTCAGAAACAGTTATCTAATGTCTAAATATCAATACCCAACACAAAATCCCAGTCTTTGTCCAAGCCAAACTCATCTTCAGCTTTCAGAAGTATTTCTTTCCTGTTCCCTTCCTCATCAGTAAGCCTTACACTTGCTTACAGTCAAGGGCATGCATAAGTGTTCTGATGAGCTGGGACCTCAGCCAACTCTACATTTTTATGTTATTTAAAGCTGTCACAGAAAGAAAAAAAAAAAACACGCACTTGGGTAACCCAGCTTGACCCTGGCAATTTTCAATACCATTCCTTACATCCTTCCAACAGATGTTTTATCTTACCTGACAGTTGCTTCCATTTCCTTCATGATGGGAAATGTATGTTGGAAATGTTTTCTGCCTGGCATACTTTCATTTTTTTGTATGAGCTACTATAACCATTTTAAAATGCTGTTGTGGAAGATGCACAGTTTGCCAGGATTTGTTGCTGATATAATGATTCTGCAAAAACTACCTGCTAATGCTATAAAGATACAATATAAAAAAAAGTAGACTTTAAAGAATCCAAAATAGTAAAATCCTAAAATAATAAAATTGCTTAAAATCTCAGGTTATTTCCGTTTTCAAGAAGTTTTCAAGACAAATTAGTTAAAAACATTTTTGCTGTCAAAAAACAGCCAAGACATGGGAAGGAGTCCTGTTCCCTTTGTAATACTCACTAATTTCACAGGAAGTAGGCTGATGTGTTTGAAATAGCCAGCAAAATAACCAGCAGGTTTGAAAAAAAATGCTTTTTTTTTTTTTGCTGGCAAATCCTACAACAATATAAGTTAGAGTTTTAGACTTTGCTTGACAAACTAATGACTGTAAAAGAATTTGTATCAAGAATCCCAATTTTATTTTGCTTCATAATTAAAAGATAACACAGGAAAGTTAATCTAAATTAACTGTTAAAGAGTCTACTTAAGCTGATTTAAACTTTACATGGACAACTATATTTCAGAGTTAAAGCAACCTTGATTCAATTTAACCTGATCTACTTGGCCTGAAGCAAATGAAGGTAAACTAAATTAAAGCCACTTTAATTTTAGATGAGAGTGTTGCTGTAGGTATTTAATGAAGTTTAACTAATCCACATTAAATTCACATTGTTAATTAATTACTCCCTTGAAACAAGATACCTACATGATGCAATATTACTATATTTTGTTACATGCTGAAAGAGGTGGCGGCATATAAGAGTTTTAGGCCTGAAAAGACGTAACCTGAAAAACATCAACAAAGGTACTTTGTAAAATACATTATCCGCCTACAGCAAAGAGCAGTGGCGCAAAGATTTAAGCAAATGGGATGAGTGCTATAGCAAGGGGAGTTCTGGTAGAATTTTCATTTTGTTTGATTTCATTCAATCAATTAGCACTGCAGAACAAGGATGGTATTTTGTGATATTGAAAAACTTGGCCTTCATGAAGAGTTTCAGTGACTTTAATTAGCAGATTCCCAAGGGCTTGGTTGAGGTTTCTCACACTTTCAGCGAAGATTGTCATGCTATTTTTTATTCTTCCCAAGACACTGGGAATTTCAGATTCCAGGGAATTCTGTTCTGAGTTATAACGAGGATGCAGACGTTGCTGGATTGTGATGGAAAGCAAAAGCTCCTCCTGCTCTATAGAATTAACCTCTGAGGATTTGAAACTGCAGAGCTTCCTAGCAAAAGAAATGGCTCCATTTTGTGCGAGTGTTGTTAGTTAGTGTTAAGTCTCCGAAGAGTGTAGGGCTATTAGTTGTTTTATTTATTTTTTTAAATGTACTTTGATTACTGCATCACAAAGGCTGGTTTGTTTTGCAAGGGCCTGATGTTTACAGCAAGCGAACGTGAGACCTGCATGGATGTATGGGAGGCAGCAGCTTTTCCCAAAGAAGAAAGTTAACTGTTTTAATCAAATGTATTTTCTGGTGAAAGACTGTTTGTCTAAAGTCAAACAGGAAAACACGGGATAGATGTGCTCATTAAGGAACGTGTGTATAAAGCACTGTTTCAGATAATTTCATCAATGTAGCATGTCGTTTGTTTTTCCTACTCCACATATTAATTTCCATACTGAATTGATTATAAAGAAGTCAAACAAATCCACTGTACCAGAAAACTTTTTCTTTTTTAATTAGCATCTCCATTCAATGTTTCCCGTTTCCTCCTCACACATGAAATGGGTGTTCTTCAAGAAAAGGTGTTAGCAGCTTGGCAAGCTGATACAGCTCAAAGCAAATTCCTTTTATAAAAGTCTTGGGGAACAGGGAGTATTTACAGCCAAGGGACTCGAGCCAACTGTGGAACAACTGCTCTTTAGTGTTGATCTAATCAAGCTAGATGTAAAGCTTAGCGACTGAGTAAAAGGGATGAGCACAGCCCCAGTGCAGTATAAATACCATCCTTTATTCATCTTCTCTTCTCCCTGCCCCCTTTTTCATCCTCAAAAAGGATGAAGAACAGCTTGTGAAATACAAGTTAATGCGAGAGCTGCACCAAAGTCACTTTGTCATTAATACTAAGCACATGCAAAGGAATCCTGTTGAATCAAGGCTAAGTTTAAATCAAGATTTTTAAAGTTTCACTGTTTTCCTTTCTTTTTTACTTCATTTTTTTTTCTTTCCATATGTTTCTTTTCCATAACTGCCCTGGTGACTGCCCTGCTCTCAGCTGTTAAGTTTCATGGTGGCCCTTTGCTGAAGGAAAGTCCACTTTTGTCCCCCTTGCAGTAAGTGTTCCTGCCCGAGTTAATGCTTGTGAACTTCTTCAAACATCTTGCCAAATGTGGAAACACAAATCTGTATTCAAACACAAGTCTAGTTTAATCACACATGTAAATAAAGTTGTGCTAAAAGAGCCTACAGGCGTTTATGAGGTTGTAAATAACAGCAGCTTGTTTAGTAGTGCAGCACAGCAAATAGTTCCTAAACACTCCCTCTATATTGCACTGGGTTTCTTCTTCTGGTTAGTATGGGGAAGGGTGTCAGGACAGGGTTGCTGCAGCTGTGACGCCTTCGTCCAGCCGGCGCCGGCCGTGGCGGCGCCATAACCGGGATGTGTCCTTCAGTTCCAGGGCCCTGCGAGCCTGAGGACCTCATCGATGGCATCATCTTCGCAGCCAACTACCTGGGCTCCACCCAGCTGCTCTCCGAGCGAAACCCTTCCAAAAACATCCGCATGATGCAGGCCCAGGAGGCCGTGAGCCGCGTGAAGGTAGGGACTGCGGCGGGCCCGTCTGCACGCGCGGGGCACCCGCGGCTCCGACCCCTCCGGGAGCCTCGCGCGGGCCGGGCGCCCTCGGTGTCCTCCCGCCGTCCTGGGCCTCAGCTCAAACACGAACAGCATCTCTGAGAAACGGAATCTGAGCTATTCCAGAGGCAATCTGGCATTGTTCGAAAGCTGTATGAAGAATTTAAGTATTACAGACAAATTGCAGATTGCAGTTAGAAAATATTCCATTGGCAAAGCATGGGATATTCCTTTGGGGTTTTCTTGTCATGTCATTACATCTTTAAACTTATTACAAATTGTGGAGATCACTCTGAATGTATCAAATATTCCTTTTCTAGGGCAAGAAGGTTCATATTTGGATTTGGTGTCATATACTGCCATCAATTTTAATGTGAGACAGGTAGCACAGAATGCTTCAGACAGATGTGCGGCAAAATGCAGTCGTTGGTTAATAATCCAAGCAGGAGGGTTTTTTTTTTTTTTTTTTTTTTTGTGGAATTACTATAAATACCACATTGGATTAAGCAGACAGCTAGACAGAGGTAGCTGTTGATAAGAAAAATATATGCTTATGGAGTAAAATATTTAATTGGTAAAAATTGCATATTCTTGAAGGAGCCCCATGGAGGAAAATCATTGCCTAGAGGCTGTCTTGACAGATGATGGATTTGGCCTTTAGAAAGGAATGGAAAGCCAGGATGTCCTTAAATTTCAGGCCTTAGAAATTTCTGTTTAGGATGTTGCAATGTTTCAAGCTGTAAGTGATTGCAGTTAAACCTAAGAACTAAACTAAAAGCCTTAAAAAATATTTTGTATATTAGTGGCAATCCAAATCTATCAGAAATACTTGATTACTTCAGATAGGTTTGGCAGAGAATTTAGCTTAGACTTGGTTCAAAAATGACATGTAGACGTATGATTAATATGACTAGAATATTAATAGAAAACTTTGAGCTTAAAATAGTGCATGTACTGTCAATGTACAACATACATTGTACGATTTTAGATTGCTGAGCATTCAGCAGAGTGGATGTAACGAGCAGCCGTTACCAGACAACAGTCTTTGGCATTTTTTGTAATCAGTCAACGACATGAATAACCCCATTAAAACCAATATGCTTCCCAATGCATAAAATACAAACAAACCTTTATCTCCCTTTCACATCCTTCCCCCACTGTCCCCAAATTCTTAATTTTTAACAGTCTGGATTCATAGTCAAAAGGTTTCCCTGACTTCACACACTGTGTTTTCTCTTTCTTTGTGTGTACATCTGTCTGCACTCTTTTTTTTATGCTACTCCTCAGAGGATGCAAAAGGCGGCTAAAATCAAGAAAAAAGCGGTGTGTAAACTGTTTTTCTTGAATGCTAATGTTTACTTACATTCCTGTTGTACTTGTTGCCCATGGGGTGTTGTGTCTTTCATTCTGGGTCCTCATAAAGTTGTCACTCTGGTTTCTCCTCTGTTAAGCAGTAGCACTCGGGATGGAATCCAGTGAACTGCTCTTCCTCGTGGTTCCCTCGCTAGAGCGCCCGCCCGCTGCTGCTCTGCTGGTCCAGAGACAGCCAGAGTTGTCCAGGAGATTTTTGTAATGCTTATGTTTATCTACTAACAGAGGCAGTAAATTCTGTGTAATCTATTCCTACACCTGTGGCTTACTGTCCATACATATAATTGTTGATACTTAAAAAATAACTGTATCAAGTAGTAGCTGGAGCCGTTCATACAGGAGACGTTTCACCCGGATAAAAAAGAAAATACCCTTCGCTTAGCTAAACAGAGCTGTCAGAAGTGCCAGTGAAACCCGCTTGCTTTGTGCTGCTCTCGGTGTCAGTATCGCAGCCTCTGCAGCAGCCAGGTGCTGCCCTGGGGTTTGCCAGGCACAGGTTTCGGCAGTTGAACTCGACATGAACGAGCCCCGGGCAGAGCGGAGCGGCGGCCGCCCCGCGCCGGGCAGCAGCGCGTCCTGCGCGGCCCCGGCGAGCGGGGACGGGGCTTGGCTGGGCCTCCCCGCGGGGGAGCTCCCGCCCTGCGCTCGGCCTGCAGCTGCCGCGTGGGCTGCGCGGCCCCGTTCACAGCGGTTACGGCAGAGCAGGCGGGTGGGGAGAGAAAACCTTTCCCTGTGGCCCTCCTAGTGCCGACGCCACGGAGTTGGCCCTACCAGTCATCCTGTCGGGCGGCTCTCTGAAAGCAGAGGGGTATCAGCCCAGCTCTTGGTCCTTTATGGAGCCTCCGCAGTCGCGGGCGCAGCCGGCGTCTCCATGGGGAGCACTGGGGACGGCTGCGGCCCCTCGGATCTGCTCGTGGTGCCCGCAGAGCTGCAGGCGCCGCTGGAGAAGGAGCAGCAGCTCTTCCTCCGTGCTGGCTACGGACGGAGCATTGTGGAGCCCCAGCTGCTGGCCCCACGGCTCCGCAGGTTCAGTGTGAGCCGGGAAACAGGAGCTGGCTTCACCCTCTGTGTGCAGGAAACACCCTCTTTGCATGTACTTGGGAACACCTTTGGAGAGCTGTCTGTGTAGTGGTTTTACAGTGCAGTTGCTTCACATCACATTATGCTCCAAGTGATCAGTGAATTTGTCATCCTAAAGAGGAAATTAAAATTCCCCTTGTAACCAAGCGTCTGTCTTTTAGACTTCAGAGGGAGATTCCCAGGCCCTGACCGAAGTGGATCTATTCATCTCCACACAGAGAATTAAAGTTTTAAATGCAGACACACAGGTAAGTTGTGTTTTAAAAATCTGCAAGAATAATGCTGACTGCACAGTCTGGCTTCAGATTGTGCACTCGGAATGTCTGATGGAAACTACTGAATTTGGATCAATTTGCTCCTGTGAAACTATTCAAAAAGAGCATTGTTAAGCATGTGTAGAAACAGTATTGCCGTTACACTTGCCATTTGCCAACATAGTATTACTGAGAGCAGCTTTACTTGGCATGTTGGAAAATGTCTACACATCATTGAAAAAAAGATTCAGAAGTCTTTCAGCATGCACTACCTTGTTTCTCTGCAAGAGTTTTACTATCCAAATTTATTAGCTAGCAGGAAGGTCATTTGCTGCTTTGTTTAAGGCACTTGTATTTTGCAATTTAACATTTAATGTCCAATTTTTTGTGTTTGAGTTGTGAAAGTCTTTGTTGAAAACAACTTATTATTTATGTTAAAGTAGTCACATATGCTAAAATAAGTCAGCCCCTTTTTTTTGAGAATTATATATTCATTTAATAAGAGGTGATCTTTGTAAAGAAAATTACTTTCTTAAGGAATTCAGAATTAGTAACAATTTATACATGGACCCCCAAATTTAGTATATCTCACAAGATCTCTTTAGACTTTGATCATACTTACAGAAATTCTTTAAATTTTCATCTTCACAAGAAGCTTAGAAACAAACTTTTTAATGATGTTTGCTTCTGTTTTCACTAGAAAGTCAAGGTACCCAGCTAATAACAATAGAAAAGTGATAAAATGCCAGGTTACTGTAAAGAAAGATCAATTTCCAAAGTGCTTAGCTATGCTAAATATGCCCAAACTAGGTGGGCCCAATAAAATTCATCTTGTAATACTTGGAAAAATGGTTGGAGCAATCTTATGTTACCCTTTGGATATCATATACTAATCTCAGTAGAAATCACCATTTTCCTTCTTCAGCTATTTCTGCATTTCATCTGAAAACCAGACCTTTTGGCAATAGGTAAAGGAAGCGCTTTGAGGCCGGCCCTTCCTCAGAGCAGCTCTTAGCACCCCGCACTTCTTCCCCTGGGGCTTGCAGGGCTTCGCGGCGCTGCAGCCGTGAGCGGGGGCGTCTGCTGGGAGCTGTCCCACCCGGCCGCGGGGAACGGCTGCAAGCGTATTTGCAAGCGCTCTGAGTTTGCTCTGCATGTCTTCTCTTTTTTTTTTTTTCTTGCAGCGGGTCGTTCAGAGAGCTGTAAGAGACTTATTCCGTGAATCTCTAGCATTGCTTTACGGCCAGTTTTTGCACTGTGCCTTGGTTATATTTTTTCAGTGCTAGTGCAGTGCTGGTGCCTGGTGTAAATGGCCTGTTTTGGCTGGCAGGGGCAACCTGCTCCTGCTTGTCTGTATCAGTTACACGAAGCCGGTTTCTGCGGTGTGCCTGCCGTGTTTTAACCCCTCCGTAGTGTTGTACGGCTCTCATGAGGCGGTAGTTGATTTAGTATGTAGAATTCCCAGTTAAAGAAGAGCCCTTTAGGCCGTGTGATTCATGCTGCCACAGGTCTAGTTCTCCTGAAAGCTGTAGAAGAATATTTCAGCTTTTTTCCCTCAAGTCTCCACTCGATTTCCAGGGTCCAGCACCAGGGGAGTCTGAGAGAGGCCTCTGCAGAGGAAGGGAGATTTGGATAAAGGAAAATGCAGGTGAGAGAAGCTAGACCAGAGGTGGTGAAGGAGACGCTGAACTTGTAAGGACAAGTAGCAGGACAGTGGGGATGGAATGGGTGGAAGTAGGAGGAAACCTGGGGAAGTGATACCAGGAGGAAACCAGGAGGGAACAGAGAAACAGATGGGTAGAGGTGGAGAGATTCAAGGGAGAATAACAGGGGAAAGACTACTACACATGTTTACGGTCACGGTGTATTATTTGCCTTATTCCTAGATAGAATTGTACTAGAAAGTCAAAAGATGGACGGGAGGCAGGGAGTGATTACTTTTACCCCTAGGGAAGGGGAGAAAAACATAAAGACCTTTGAGCACCCCTCGGTGATGGATAAGGAGAGGAAGAATTTCTTGGCAGGGGAGATTAAATGCATTCATTTTGCTGGGTCCGTTCACTCTTGTGAACATTGCATGTATGATTACACCCTTACAGAATACTTAGTGCAGACTGCTGAAAAGCAATTATCTCTGCAGAGCTCCCAAGACCCTGCTGAGAAATGTCCATTATAAAACATTTTTCCACAGCAAGAGAATTGCCATAAAACCTACTGAGCCCCTGAAACCCTTTGAGACACCCCCCAACCACCTCTTAACCATCATCACATTTTGTAGCTTAGGGATAAGCATAGAACATTTTGTTTCAAGACAGAGAAGAATTATTAAAATCATTTTATGGGTAGTGATTCTTCCCAGTGAGACAAGTGGTTTTAAGAAGCAGTCATTTGGGGTATTTTTCTACCTCTGTCAAGTTAAATTCTGTAATTTTTAAAACAATTACTCTTCTCAACTTGAAAAAGATCTTTTTCTTTTAGACCTTAGAGATCTGTTTGAGAAACAATCACCTAATACCTGGCTGTTTATATAAATGATGAAAAAATCTCATATTATTCATACCCCATAAGTTTTTCTTAGGGAAAACCAGATATCAAGAGAAGCCCTTCCACACAAGGAGGGTATAGAGTGCCCTGTAAAGTTGCCCTGGACCGTGCCAGAGCTGAGCGGAGGGCCCGAGGCGCCGGCTGCGTGAGCAGGAGCTGCTTTGGGGCAGGCTGTGCTGCAGGCAGCTGCTCACCCGCTTCCTCCTCCTGGTACCCCGCGGCCATCTCAAACAGCAGTTAGGTGAGGAAGGACCTCCCGCGGCTCCGTGACTACGGACCTCAGCAGGATGTTCAGGTTCACGCTGAGAGCCACTATCAAAGGGGAGAAAAAAAAAAGAGGCTTTCTTGAGAACAGGGGAGCTGTAGCCTGCAGGCAGCAGGATGCAAAACAGGGATGGTAAAAAAAACAGCAACAGCAAACCCACGTTCAAGTTTTTCTGTGGTTCACATCAGAAATGCCCAGAGTGACCTATCCAAACAGCTGCCAAAAGCAACAGCTTCTTAAGGGAGAAAAACATCCATGCCTGTTTTGACTAATAAAACTATTATGTTTCTAGTTTTCAGTCTGAGCAACTAACGAAAGGCTGGAAAACACTCCAGACTGACTACAGACCCCAGCAAGAGGGAATTTGCAGATGGCACACTTTATTTCTTAAAGCAGAGAATAATTTATTTCTACAATGGCAAGATAGGTAAAGAAATTACAGAAAGCAAAGCTAACAAAGCATGGTTTGGAGGCACAAAACTCTCACAATAGCTTAGAAATCAGATTCTTTGTTTCAACAAAAAGCTTAATTTTATTAGAATTACACACTTCGCATAAGGTTTCAAAGTAGGTAGCATCCAGTTTAACCCATAGTGGGATTTGGGCTCTATATTTACCTTAAAAAAGGGATATTCAACCAGTGGCGATGAGTTGGATTCAGTCCACCAGGCCAAATCCCTGAGCTGTCACCAGCTGTTCAGCCACGTCATTATTCTGCAGCCGGTAACGAAGCTGCGTCCCCTCAGCCTCCCGGCACCTCCTCTTTGTCACAAGCCGAGCCGGGCGGGATGGAGGAAAGATCATTTTATGAGTCCTGTGGGTTCTTACAGTGAGGAGACTTTTCTAACGCTTTGTCTAACACCAATTACGTTACCTTTTCTTTTTAGCAATTTCTCTTCCTCCTCAGTTACACTCCAACTTCAGTAATGGGGAATTTTTTTTGAGGCACTTAAGGGAAATAGTCAGTCAACTCCTTGCATGAGCATTTCTAAAAGCTCTCATTTCAGACATGAAAGGTGCTTCACATTATGGAATATCTTCCATAGCAACAGGCCATTATGGGACCTTAGAAAAACTGTGGTGTTTTACTTATTTTTATTAAGAACAAAAAATCAGTTTGCTTATAAAGGATCCTGAATAAAACCTTTATGAAGATACAATTAGTTAGCTAAAAGATCAGTGTAAACAAGTAAATCATTCTACTTGTCTTTACAGTCCTAGTATCTCACCTTTCAAAGCATCACTCCAACAGTAACATAGGCAACACCACGTTCTTTTTTACTACAATAACATTATTTGCACATATCAAAAAAACTTGTAATAAAAATAGTTATTGATACACATAAATTTATTCATGCTAAATGCTGAATTCACAAATTAAAAAAAAATAGTAAAGTTTATACCCAGTGGTGCACAGAAATGGTTACAAAATGCCCTTGAAGGCTCTTCCTTGTGAGAGCTCACTGCTCTTTCATAGAAGAAAAGAATGGCAGAAGCATGAACTGGAGTTCAATAATAAGAAAGTTTAGAGGAAAAATAAAAAACAAAATAGTAATATCTGAAATAAAACAAGTCTAGTGACAACACATCCTTCTCTGAGTACAAATATGCACTCAGTTTTCATTTGTCTGAGCTAATTCAGGACTTAATCAAAGCCATTGTATAATGACATATTCCTATGAGGAAAATGTCTGCAAGTGGTAGGCTGGGATTTCCCTGCTAATATCAGAAAGTGGAATAGACTTTAAAAGGCTGAAGTAATTAAGGGATGCAGAGCTCAGGGATTTAAGATTGCTGCAAGAAGTTTCAAGACGCTTCAGGCCTGGTTCTCTTCAGTTTCTTACATCAGAAATGGTCACTAGGAAGGATCGTGGGCTGGTTCCCATTTAAAACCAGTCCTGGGGACTTGGAGCTGAGCGAGCTCTCCCAGCACACCCGAACTGGTGACACTGGCTGATTCCAGCCTCCTCAGCTGGATTACGCTGGTCAAACCGTTTTTGACCAGATACCATCTCCCCTCGCGCTCAGCTCTTGTGTGATGAGCTGTTCCTCTGCTTGCAGCCTCCGCTGCAACGTGGCCCAACTCTAGCAGCTCAGGACAGACACAAGCAGAGGCTAATTTTGCTCAGCTGTAGCCTGGACAGGGTCAGATCTAGCAAGTCATTAAAGCTTATCTCCCTCTTCAAGTAGCTGGATAAAGCATTGACTTTACCCACAGGAGCCGGTTAAGCAAATTTTGGAGTATTTGTGTGAGGCTGGACACTGGACTAAACCCCTGTCAGCACTTCACAGCCAAACTGATCTGAGCTACTGAGCAAGTAATCACAAAAAAATACGAGAAATTCTAACTTTGGAGAAGGTGAAATATTGCCTTCATAGCCCTTACCAAATGAAGAAAATAACACCTTTGCTACATCTTACACACTGTTGCTATTACAGGACACAATAAAGGAAACAATTCAGAAAATTACAATATAACATTTGATCTACAGATAACTTGGCAAAAAACAGTTTGGTCACCATGAAATGCATCTGCTTCATTTAGGAAAAACAATACAAAAATGAAATGTAATTTTCCAACAGCATTTAATTATTTATAAAATATTGCTATAGATCTTTATGATTACTTTGCAGTAGCAACCATGTAGCCTTTGCTGAGGCAACCCTTCCCCGAAGCCACTTTCTTCATCAGTCACTTCGTCTTTAGTCTGGGTTGAAATCTATTGTCTGTGTAGGCAATGTTGGATCTGGGTCTGTATAAAAGAGTCTAGAGCTGTTGTCATTCTCAAGCAATAGTCCATCCAGAAGGGAGAAAATGCAACATTTGTGGAATAATAGCAGGCATGAAGAATGTCTTTATTTCTCTTTGCTTTATGCAGGAAACAATGATGGATCATGCCCTGCGGACAATCTCATACATTGCTGATATCGGTAATATTGTGGTTTTAATGGCGCGCCGCCGCATGCCGAGGTCAGCTTCCCAAGACTGCATTGAAACCACACCTGGTGCTCAGGAAGGAAAGAAGCAGTACAAAATGATATGCCACGTCTTTGAATCAGAGGATGTAAGTAAATTGAAATAATTCTCTTTAAACAATGGACATCGTTTAGAGAACCTCTGAAATTACATTCGATCTCTTGTATGCACTTCTGCTGTCAATATCTTTTTCTGATGGAAGCTGTAGCTGATCTGTGCAAGGACTGGCCAGCTGTTTGTCACTGTTGTTATCTGCATTTTCTGTTTCCACAAATCATTCACGTCTCCTTCTTAGTCTCAAAATATCCACTCTTCATTCTCACCTGACTTTGCTGTTCTAGAATCATTTGTGTTCTTTCAACAATGCTTCCCCAAATATTTTGGGACTTAATTATTTGGATTTGTTTGAAAGTCCATGGCCAAAATTAATATACTGTGTATCAAACTGATCATCCTGGATTGGATCCTGGAGTCCAGCTGTTTGGTACATAATGGCACACACAGTTCTCTGGATATCCAGTGGGGTGGAACCGGTTAAGTCCTTTTTCAGACTGAGGTTAAGTTGCTGAGATCATCTTCTACCAGCTTGGCAGACCTGGCACAAAGTTGCCCTTTACCCATTCATTCCCTCATGGCTCATGTACCTGTGGAGGTGTGTGCGCTGTGGGACTCGCTCTGCTGACATTCAGAAATGCTCCAGCCACTTTTTTTTTTTTTCATTTTTCTTTTTTTTTACCTCTAGCAAAGATTATGAATCATAGCTTTTGTCCAAACGCAATGGCTAAGAAAGTTTAGTTCCCTGTATTTACAGAAATTTTTCTTCATGATCAGAAGAATTTAGCAATTTTCAAATACAAGGCTAGAACACATGGGAAGAATTCTTTCAAAACAACAGCTGTACAACAGAAAGCATCGTTTTAGTCATCTCGTGCCATCACATTCTGAAAATGCAAATCCATATTAGCTCTGAAACATTCTGCATTAAAATTCCCTTTTAAAAGAAAAGAGCACGTCAGAAGTCAGGTTCAGAAATGGAGAAGGTGAAGGAGCTTGGAGCCACGGCGGAGCTGAGCCTGCGGCCGCGGAGCCGCTCTGCGGGGCTCTGCTCCCCCCGCTCCCCGCTGGCTGCCCTGCCCTTGCCTCTCGTGCCCGGCACACATGAACTTGCTTTGCTGCTCTTGTCTCTCCAGGTTTGCTTTCGTGTCTGAAGAGATGAAATTTGCATCCCACACTGTCTGACCTGGAAACTTCAACTTAATCTAAAGCGTGCATGAAAAAAAATAATCAGGCTAGTAAAACTGAAAAGAACAAGACAGTTGAGATACAAACAATAGGCAGAACTTAGCATTCTGACCATCGTTATATAGAACAGCTTTAAATACAATTTCTGTAATATCAAAAAAAAAAAAAAAAAAAAAGTTCATTTGTTCAGGCAGCTGTACCTTACAGGTTGCTTATTTTGTGAGCTAAGCAAACATTTTCGTTATTTTAAAGCAGTTTGGCCTGTGAGAAGATGACATCCAAACAATTTGTTTATGAGGCTGTCAAATGGAGAGCTAATACAGGGGAAGGCAAAGAAGGAAATACAGAGAAAGCAATTACCCTGGAGACAGAAAGCAGCAGAAAGGAGTTGAGGAGAAGACTGGTGACAAACTCGAGTAATTTTATGTTGTAAAAATATTCTTGATGACTTCTGTATTGTTGATATTCAAAGCACTTGGTATATTGATTGTTATATGTTAATTAAGAGGAGTTGAGTAGATGTGCCAAAATAAGGAATTTCATGTAACTGGTTGGGCTCCATATATCTCAATTGCCTAGAATTATTTTCAAGTCATACGGATTGATTTGGTTTGTTCCAGCACAAATGAAAAGAAGGAAAACAAGGTGCTAGCATCAAAAGGAAACAGGGAAGTATCTCCTCAGTGAAAAGAAAGGGGTAGATGGTACAGTGCTGTCCGGTGTGGCAGTGTCCATTCACAGCTGCACTCACCAGCTGCCTGCTCTCTGAGAAAGTGCAGCATTTCCAGAAGAGTTTTCTTTTTATTTTCCTTTTTTTTTTTTTGACTGCTGTTATTTTTGGCCAGTTACACTGCAGAATACAATTAGCTCCTCTTCAGATCATTGGGGTTACTCATATTCCCAGATGACAGCCACAGTTCCTGGAAAGCACAAATGCATGACACTGAGCTTGGCCTTCTCCTGCGACCTGCAGCGGACTTGGAACAGGAAAATAAGAAATTGCCACTGGGGGGAAAACAGCTGAATAGAAATCCTCACCTCTGGGGCTGTTTCTCTGCGCCCAGTGCCATCTAGTGGAACTAGAAAATAATGGAAAGTGCAAAGTCATTAGTACTGCCATGATGCGGTTACCTCTTATTTTGCAACTGACGCCTACGTACCTCCCAACACCGATCGCTGTTAACGCTGACTCTCACAGCCTGCTGTAGTGGGGGGTGACCTGGCTTCATGTACTGTAGGTGTGAAAAACGCTCCCCAGATCAGCAAAGACACGGAAGCTTGGGAGGAGCTGTGCTCACCTTGGGCAAGCTGTAGTCAAGACTCTCCACGTGCTCTCTCCCTGTCCCTGCCGGTAGCGGTTGTAGGAGTGCACTGGGAATCAAGGGTTATGGCAGCTTTGCAGGGACCGAGCGCCGTGTGTGGTGGCAGGAATGGGAGAGCAGATGGTTTGCAGCACTGTAAAAGGGGTGGAGAAGCAGCAGGTGAGAGCGCAGCCCGAAGCAGCGACGCGTCCGTGTCCGTGAAGGCCCACAGGGCAGCGGCTCCCTCATCGCTTGTGCAGATCCGCAGCGGCTGAAGTGGAGCCTGCGGCAGCCGCTTCCCCCAGGCCAGGTCTGCACTGAGCAGCACTCGTGCTCTGCACTGCCCGTGGGAAGGAGGGCAGGAACGGCGCGTGGTCGCGTGCTGCTCCAAAGGCCTGAGGAAAGATCGGTTCTTTTCAAATGAAGCTTGCAGGTTGTTTGGGGATATAAGGATTGCTTTCCACCCAGCTGACCTTAAGTGACTTTGTGTTCATAGTCTCGCAGCAACTTTGCACTGTTTTTTATTTTGACTGTCTTTAAACCCAGTATTTCGCTGTGGCCTCAGCAGTAACCCCTGCACACACCTTTCTCTGAGCTGTCTTTTGTTCCCCATTCCAGGCACAGCTCATAGCTCAGTCCATCGGTCAGGCTTTCAGTGTGGCTTACCAAGAGTTTTTAAGAGCCAATGGAATTAACCCAGAGGATCTCAGTCAGAAGGAGTACAGTGACATCATCAATACCCAGGAGATGTACAATGATGATCTCATACACTTTTCCAATTCAGAAAACTGCAAAGAGGTAAACTAGTATCTGAATCAATCTTTTTTCTTTCTTTCTTTTTTTTTTTTTCATAGAGAAGTGTAGTTCTTGTGGAAATATAATTGCATTTTAAAGATGTTTTCTACATCCCAGACACATTGGTTTATGAGTACTCTGCTACTAAAATCATCTTCATAAGCTTTTAGATTTTCTTATTTTTGTTTGCAGGGTTTTTATGCTTTCACTGACGTTGCTTGCTTGTTTGTTTGCAGCTCCAGCTAGAAAAACAGAAGGGAGAAATTCTTGGGGTAGTGATTGTGGAGTCTGGATGGGGATCCATTCTACCCACTGTTATCCTGGCTAACATGATGAATGGAGGCCCTGCAGCCCGTTCGGGAAAACTAAGCATTGGAGACCAAATTATGTCCATTAATGGGACCAGTTTAGTCGGTCTTCCTCTTGCAACATGCCAAGGGATCATAAAGGTATCTGAATTTACAGTGTAATTATAATGTAGATTGTAAACCAGTAGAGAGATGATATTCTGTCAAG
The DNA here is from genome assembly GCA_013398735.1 of Nothocercus julius. Classification (NCBI taxonomy): domain Eukaryota; kingdom Metazoa; phylum Chordata; class Aves; order Tinamiformes; family Tinamidae; genus Nothocercus; species Nothocercus julius. Next base: position 1,141,142 of record VZSV01000070.1, read on the forward strand.
TGATCATGGAAATTTCCAGTATATAGGATTTTCACATTTACCTAAACTGTCATTAACAGAAAGTAGCATTAGAAATGCAGGTTCAAGGATGATAATGAATGAAAGTTTAGAGCTAGAAAATTTGGCTACGTCATGGTTACTGGGCTATAAACGGGGTGAGGTCTCAAAATGCTGCCCAAATCCAGTTACCTTGGGCAGCTAGCTATCTTCTACGTTTTAGGCTTCCTCACAACCTCCAAATTAAAATCTGAGGATTAAAATCTACTCTGCTTCTCTTGGGCTCCACGTAGGCGAAAGTGATGGAGGCTGAGTGAGAAGCAGGTAGGCTGCAGCCTCCTGCTGAAGTGAGTTGATGAACTTCAGGATGCATTAGGATGCAGCAGCTTCAGTCACTGAGACTAGTGTCAATTCATGTTTACGAAGAGCAGCAGCAGGAGACGGATTAGTCACATTCTGGTGGAGAGCGAGCAGTAGTCAAGGTTTGGCCTTTCTTCCACTAGAGAAAGAGCAAGTTAAGATCTGTTTCAGAAATATTAACTCCTGGGATATTTTACAGGGTCTCAAGAATCAGACACAAGTGAAACTGAACATTGTTAGCTGCCCTCCAGTCACTACTGTCCTCATAAAACGGCCGGACTTAAAATACCAACTGGGCTTCAGCGTACAGAACGGAATTGTAAGTTTCTGTGTTTGGTCATGGCAGATTCCTTTTTTTTTTTTTTTTTTCCTCAGCACACTGAAAGTTCTTTGCATATTGTCCTCTGTGCGTTTTGGGAACTTGTTCTTGCTAGTTAGCAGTGTAAACTTGCAGGTTTGAAAGCTATCATCAGCTCTGATGATTTTGTTTGCTTGTGGAGAGCATCTGTCATAGAATCATAGAATCATAGAATGCTTAAGGTTGGAAGGGACCTCTAGAGATCATCTAGTCCAACCCCCCTGCACACGCAGGGTCACCTAGAGCAGGTGGCTCAGGACTGCATCCAAGCAGGTCTTGAAGGTCTCCAGAGAAGGAGACTCCACAACCTCTCTGGGCAGCCTGTGCCAGGGCTCTGTCACCCTCACGGACAAGAAATTTTTCCT
>VZSV01000070.1:1151494-1210220 GCA_013398735.1 Nothocercus julius
TTTTTTGGCCAAGGCCTTGAAGAAAATACACTGTGACTTAAGAAGCCTTACCATGCAGCAACTAAAAAGCTTTAGGATGACTGTACTTCAAGGACTAATATGTGTTGCATGCAACTGAACTTAGGAAAGAATTAACTCAGTATCACTATTAAATAACTTAGTATCACTAATAAATCGGAAATAATAAAGAAAGCTTGCTTATTTTGTTTGTTGTATAAGCTTACATAACCAAAAAAAATTCCAAATAAATATCACTTAATTCTTCATCTAAGTGCAGTTGCAAAGGTCACAGATTTCTACTCTTAAAAGGAATTCACTCCACTCTCTTGAAGAAAGTTTGTGTGTTGTCTGTTACCATCTGCAGAATAGATGCTTGCAATTAGCCTACCTTGTTGCCACTGGATGTCACTGTAACTTCATATCAATACGGAGGCATGCTATAAATGCTTAAAAAACATTAAAATGGATGATTCTGTAAAACTAGAACTACCCATCCTCAGCTACATTCCTTTGTGACCTTTTCGCAGGATGTCTGCCCAGCTCAGAATGCCACAAACGAAACCATTATACGACTAAACCTCAGAAGGAAAGTGTAAAGCTACCGACAAGCACTGCTGCGAAAGAATTAAACCCACAAACCATCCTATGAAAGGTTCTGTATGACAACCTTTTGTTTAAGGCTTTTCCAGTTTCCTCGGAGATGAAACTTGCACTGGAAGACACTGCTGGTAGACTCATGTTATGCTGGTCATCCAACTAGGGTCAGTGATTTTGATTTTTTAAGATCAATTTTAAATTGATTGGAATAGCACTTCTTTTAAATAAAATATCAAGGCTCTGCTGGATAAAAAAAATACATCTGATTTTCTATCAGTTACCATTTGTAAGAAATTTATACAATTTTCATTTTGAAAATTATTTTTGCTGATGCATCTTTTTGGTCACAATTGGAAGAATCTTTAAACATTTTTCAATAGCATCGACTACTCCATTAATAAGCTCATAAGCATTCAGATCAAAGTAAAAATAAACCACACTGCACCCTTTGCTGTAATTTTAAAGGGCAACACATTACAGAGGGGAAGGGGAAAGCTGTTTTAATAGGACAGCTCAGGTAACCTGGCACGACCGACACTGGTGAAATGGATTAGGATAAGCACTGGGCTTGCTTATAAACAGCTTTTACATTTGTATCCAAATCAGCTCTTGCAAAAACAGAGTCCAGAAATACTTTTTATTAAAACACTGATCATAGTTAAAACACTTTGAGGTACATTAAATAAATACAACTTTTAAGTTGTACAACAGGTCGCTTAGTGGTTTTGCAATGATTTTCAAGAAATGCTAGGCAGCATCAGCAGCATTTCTGTAAGTACAGAGAAATATATGCATTTCTGGTTGGGAAAACATTTCTCACGAGTTTACTAATAAATCAGTAAAATTCTGCAAAATGCAGGGCTGAAATTTACATTCAGAAAAACAGGCGTTCGCTTCCTGCGCTTGGAAAAAAGTGGAATTCCAAAGGAAGACACTTTTTCCTTTTTAAGCCATCCACTACTTGTATTTCTCCCAGTCTTGGATTCTTCCTTAAACCTCTTTGCTGGAATCACGTACCTGGGGATATTATCAAAGGATGGTCTCCCGGCAAACTCCGACGATGCTGCGGGGCCTGTCGCGCTCCGAGGTGCGGGCGCCGCAGGCCCGGCGCGGGAAGGCGCCGGGTGAGCTCAGAGCCCCGCAGCTCTGCAGGTGCAGGTCTTCCTGGAGGCGCTTTCTGGAGCTGCTCCCATTCTGCTGGGAACTCGTGATTACCTGTTGGAAAGGGCAGCAACGGAGAAAGGAAAAAACAGGGAAAAAACACAGTAAGAAATGTTTTCATCCAAAAGGTTTGGTTCTGGAGTATTATTTGTTTAATTTAGTTAATAACGGAGCTTGCTCTAAGGAGACTGGGTTTTTGCAGGCACCCACGGCCTCCTCCTCCCACCTCCCCTGTTCCCCGAAGCGCCAGGGCTGAGCACTGGCTGCTCCAAAGCAAGAGGTGTTGGAAAGACATCCAGCCTCATATCGGTGTTGCAGCTGTACAGCAGCAAGGCGCAAACAAATCCTCGTTTCTCTACATAAAATGAAAAGGAAGCTAGTGAAAATGAAGGCAGTTGTGCCTTACAATAGAAAAAATGTGAGTTTGAAAGAAATCTATTTCTTTTGGGGGAAGAGAAGCTTCACTAGCTTTGGGGAAGGCTGAAGAGCACTAAAACCTTGCAAGCCTGGTAAGCAAACACTCCGGCTAATGGAACCATCAATCTGCTTCACAAATCGGAATTACACAGCAATTTCAGAGAAAATCCTGGGACTTCTTACGTAGATTGCTGGAACGGCTGGGACTTTCAGCGATTAATGTTTTTTGGCTGAAAACATAACTTCACTGGAATTATTGCTTAAATGTTAAAAAGCTGTATGTATCCTTGGCTCTCAGAAGCCCACACAGGATTTCTGGCTTTATGATCTGCATAAACACATTCATTTATACTATTTTGGTTTGTGAGAAACTTTTTTCTTTTTCATTTAAATAAAGTTGTTTTCAACTTTCCAACCTTGAGCATTTAATGGCCTATAAATCTTCTAAAGCAATAAAAATGTTAAAATTTAATTCCATAACTTTTTATCAAGTATCTAATGATAGCTCTGTTTTTCTAGTGATGTGTCTATAAAGTGAACTGATACTGTTCTTCTTCGCTCTACTTCATAGTTAGCAATAAACAATATTGCAGCAAGCTTTTATAAACACAGTGCCATTCCTGCTGCACATCAAACTATCTCGTATGCTTTTTATCTGATATTATATCCTGTCGTGAAACCCAGTTTGCTCTGTTCAGGGATCTGGGACTGACACCCAGAAATGCCATCTCAAAAGGGGCACCAGCCCAAGGGTGTATCCATGATCCTCCGTGCAACGCCAGCAGCCAGCCTGGACACGCTAGTCAGTGCTGCTGTTAAACCTGATAATACAAAAGAAACTTCATTTTCTATACCTATCATTTTGATAACAACACTAGCCAAAGGTGATCCATCACCTTGCCTCTTACTAAACATTTCTTATTAGCTATGTCTCTCTGCATATAAACACAGCTTCATGTATGGAATATGCTGTCCCAAGTACAGAAAGATTTGGGGAATAAGAGGATGAATGTAACTGTTCCCCACAGATCTCCTAGGATATTAGCTGCTAAAGAATTTTAAATGCATTTGTAATTGCTTCGGTGTAAAATTCACTTCTGCTTGATCAATATTCCTTATTAAAGTCATGTTACTGTATAAGAACATCTGTAACAATTCTCTGAACTATTAAAACTGTAAAAACATGTAAGTGAGGTATGTGGCTGAACAAATCTTGAAGACCCGAGCGGCCCACCTGGTCTATGATGTTGGCACTGAAGATGGCTTCCTCCATGTGTCTTTCGTCAGACTTGATAACAGAGCGGATGCTGTTCACGACATGACGCACTTCTGGAGGGAGATTACAGTCTGAATGTTCCAAAAACTTGGCCACTAAAATTTTTGTGTCTTTATAGGCTTTAAGGTCCACTAAAGAGTGCGGTCGCTCTTTTGAGACTGTTTGCAAAGCCTTTGACTTTAAGCGGAGGTCAATTTTCCTCGTATTCCTCTGTTTTTCAGCTGGTAGGAAACTGCTCAGAGAATCCTGACAAGCAGAGGCAGCCATGTGAGAACCCGAAACAGGAACTAAAGAGGGGGGGAAAAAGCACCTTTCAAGTAATAGTTTTTTTTTTTTTTTAAGTCAACAAATCAAAATATTGTCAACAAAATATTTTTAGTTTGTCATAAAATTCCTATTTTTCTTCTGCATAACAAAAACGTGAAATCTAGGAAACATTTCAGAATGGTTCATTTTAAACAGCACAGCAGCATGAAGGGTAAGATACCTCATGAAGAAGGACCATGCAGAGATGACAGGCAAGTAAAATCCTTCCTAAATAGCATGCACACCCATTAACTCTGCTTTAGAAATTTCAGCTGATATTAAGGAATGGGAAGGGGGAAGACAACAACTACTCAACATTACACGTGCAATTGAAAATACTTTAGCTTTCAGTGACTATAAAGATGAAGTTTCTCTAACTTCTTCTAATCTGCCCCTCAAAAATTATAAGCAGTAATACCTGAGAGATTCAGTAAAAACAGAGCAAAACAGCTAAACTAAAACATGGAGTTAAATCACAGCATTTGCTCTCACTCAGTGGCTGCATCCAGCATTAGTGTTGGGAGGAATTCTGCCCCTCGGCCGCGCTGCAGGGCAGGAACCTCTCACCACCCCCTGCTGTGAGGCGAGGAGCAGCCCTCTGCCCCAGGGTTAAAGCCCAATTCCCCAAATTTAGCGCAGGAAACAGGTACCAGGTAGGTTCAATGCGAAAGTGTGCAGATGTGCTTCCAACAACATTATACATCATGCATGCATGCTGTTTTAAGAAAATGTTGGGAGGAAATTGCTTGATTTTATTTTTCTATTTTCCATTAAGATTTAATTACTTGTAGGGCAAGAGAAGAAAACCCGTATGATCCAACTGCAGCAAAGCGATCCTCACCTGTTTCCAGCGTAGCTGGAAATAATCCTGCACCTCGATGCTGGCTGTATACTGGAGTCCAGGCACAATTATCACCTTTAAGCGTAGAGAAAGAGAGAGAGGGAAAGAGCACAACCAAACCCTGCCAGCCTCTCCTGGAAGCATGGAAAACACACTGGGGTCTTTTATAATCTCCTGTACAGAATAAGGCTACTCAGATGAAATACTACTTTCAAGACATCCATTCATGAGGAGAAGCTACTATACACAGACCTGTCCTTTAACCAGTTCAATAAATAGGATGAGAGGATATTATGCCTCGCTTGATGGTTTCCTGCTACACAGCCTCCAAAGCCTGCGCGTGAACAGCAGAGACGGCTCCCTGTGGGCTGGGCTGGAGCTTCCTGTACCTCCCTGCTACACAGGGTTCATCTTAGAAAATGGAAAAATGAGAAAAATCTATAAAAAACGGAGCTTTGTGCAATAACTCTATCTCCCTTTTTTAACAGATTCTCCTTCCTTGGAGGACAAATGCTACCCACCACTGGTGCAGGTAACAGGCAGGATGGTTACTGGTGCTCCAGTTAAATGGTTACAGGGCATCAACAAGCAGCCCCGGACATTGCTGGGCGGACGCGAGGTTTCTAACGTGAAGTTTTTGAGATGCCAGTCGGAGGATCATCGTACTGATGCTGGAATGACACCATCCAGTCATGGCCTGCAGCCTCTGATCTCAGGCTTGTGACAGTCAGGATGGAACAAACCCTCCCATTTATGTTAAGCCTGTTTACATCTGTTTCCAGGACTGAAAACTATTTTGAACTTCTAGGTAGAGAGAAGCCGTCTTCTTCAATATTTTAAAGAAAGTTCATAAGGAAACCCTGGTATGATCCTCTGACAGAGTGAGTAATTAAATGAAGAAAAATAAAAGATACTACAGAGAGAAGCTGTAAACTACTAATCTGTCTTTAATTTGCCTTATTATTTTAAAGTACTGCCACACACAAATTATGACATGCTTATTAAGAGGAGACACTTCAGAAATTTTGTTTTCCCATCCTTGATTATACTGCTTAATTTGTAGAGCAAAGACAAAATGACACCATTGGACATTAGCCTGAATTAGGTGGGCATTATCCTGAATTACCTGGAATAGAGGCACTACAGTAAGCCCCGGTCCCTCGGGATGCTTCCTGATATAGCTACATAGCCTCCTGCAGACTCCTCGCTGTGTGAATCCACACGCCCCGTAGCTCATCTAGGCACTGGACACGGCTCGACAGTCATACGGGTAGTGTCCAAAGAGAACTTCACCTCGGCTTACCGTTTTTTAGCTTCTCCTAACTTACACTGTGATGTATCTTCGAGCAAAAACACCTTTCTGTGTCCTCCCCATCTTTAGTGTCTTTCAAAGTTACGGATACTTTAGAACTTTTCTGTAACAGTTATCACATAACAGTATTTAAAATTCTGTGGTGAAATCTATAGATCAGTCCTGAAACATTGAGATGAAATGCTTCACTAAAGTTAGCTGATGATAAAGAACCGTATGTCATCACTTAGGAAAAATAAGCTTAAGGGCTGCTACAAATAGTCAATCCGTATTACTAGAAACGTGCTGCTTCTCCTATATGTGCGATGTCCAGAGTTCAGCAATCAGTATGCAGCGAGCAATGCGAGGCAATGTAAAGCAGTGGAAAGCTTCTTAGAATCAGACTTTGCCATATATCTCTCTAGTTTGCCAAACATTTAAATGGAAGAAATACGTGTATCTAAACCTACATGTTTCTCTAACAAAGATTTCATTTAAAAGAATCTCCTGCAGGCAGCAAAACAATGGCAAACTAGGGCAGCACACATTTCTTTTAAGTTACCTCTTCTCTTGCTCCCTCCTTCACTACCATCTTTGTTAAGCCCACTTAAAATTCAACAGCACTGCACCCATTTTCAACCCATGCAGGGTCAAGAACTTGGAAATTAGACATCATAACTCCCATAATCACAGTAAATTAAACAAGCCCCCTTTTCCAGAAAAAAATGATGGATGCATTTAGGACGTATTAAAAATGAAGCCAGAGCATCTGTTATGGCAGGTGTCCCAACAGTCAGCTAGAGCACATAGATGTGGCTGCCTACAATAATATCTCTGTCAACACTACTCCTAGAGCATATGGAGCACAATATGGATAACTTGCACAGTGAGATCCAGAAGAGAAAGGGTGGTCTTTGGCACTGTAGGAAGGATTCAGAAATTCCTACTTACTGGCTGCATAGCAGATTAATAACACATACAAACTAGGGGAGTATCAGTTATAAAATAAATGTAAACCTTAACATTTTTAGAGTAAAAGTTCACATTGTTTGAACAGCAAGATAAGGTCAGATTCCTAAAGTTAAAAGACACTCAATTACTGCACTGGGTATGAGGTCACTGATATTCATAGAAACAAAATAACAATATAAAAACGTCTATCAGACCCAACATTTCATATTCCTAAATGAAATCACTTCCAGTATTTTGTCTTTTGTTTTTAACTATTCACATGATGATTCTTCCTCCATCTCCCTCAGAGGCACAGAGAACACGCCTGTACTAGCATAATTTTTATGAGATCTTACAAATCTCTTCATCTTTAGTTTCAAACCACTTCTCCAGATCTCTTTAAGAAACAAATCTCTTTAAACAGCTTCCATCCTTTTTTAAAGAACATATCTTTCAAATGCTTTCAAATATTTCATTCCTGGTATTATTTGACCAAGTCACTCCCTACTAAATCAAGTATTTTCTCTCCTCCTAACAAACGGATGTTTATAAGGATACAGTGGTGAGCTAACAACCCCTCCTCTCTTCTTCCATACTTGCCTAGGAGGACATTCATAGCAGAAGATGTTTATGCAGGACAGTCTAACACTTACCTTTTAATTCATCATCTTGTCATGCACCTCATCTTTCATTTCATCATCCTTCAAGGCTTCCCATCGCACGAGGCCACCTGCCACTGCACAGTCACACCCTACCTGCCTCTGACACACACCAGTCCTCTCAGTGCTGCCTTCAGGACACACAGCCTCCTCTATTTTGAGCATGAGAGCTTCGTGAGCTGTTTCCCAGGTACACCCCAACTTCCACTCATCTTACTGGGTTTAGCTTCTCAACATAATACTAAGAGAGGTGGAACAATCTACTCAAGAGATGGTTAGAGGCTGGTACAATTAAAAAAAACACACTATTAATTTCACTGTGTCCCTTTCCCCACGTTCTTTCTTCCTAAAAATTTTCAAATATAGAAAGTGTGCACGGAGATAAAGCCTTCATGCATAAGTGATCCAACCCTGAAAAGCTTTGTACAATTTCCAGCCATACTAATCACTGCCCAAATCAAACAGCACTCAGCTGGGGAAAGCCACAGCTGTGTTGTGCTACACCTACCTTCGGTATTAGAAGAACATGATACAGGGTCACTAGTTGATCGGACTATATTTGAAAATCTGGGGTTTGTAATGTGATGTTGCTGGGCAGCAGTCTCTGGGCTGCCTGTGCACGATGAAGCATTTGCAGGGCGCAGGCAGGGGGAGGGCTGGGCGGGGGCAGCAGGCTGGCTGCAGACCCCACAGCAGATTTTCAGGTGTTCCAAAGGCGGGCTGGCTTTACTTGGCCCTTCTCTTTCTGAGGAGCTGAAATTCTCCAAGGAATAGTCTGAGGCCCTGCCGTGGGCACAGCTCTCCTCTTCCTGTCCTTGAGACCTGTCCGTAGAGGCTCTGCTGTAGGAGCCATCGTCCTCGGCAGGAAAGCCCTGCGAGCGAGTCCGGCGCAGCCGGCAGCGCGCGCTGTAATCCAGGCTGCTGCAGCTTCTCTCCACAGCCCCTTTGCTCGTCACGCTGTAGGGAGAAAAATCAGCAGAACGGAGCGATCCCTGAACTTCCATCGAACAGAGGTCTTCGGAAGAGCAGCTATGGTCCGGGTTATCCACCGCCTCGGAGACCATCAGGGAGGTGCTGTCAACAGACACTGCAGAACAAGAGATTCAGAGAAAAGCGATGACTTCTGGCCCCATTCTTCCCTGCCACTGTTTTCAATACACTGATTTAAATCAAATAATTGCTAAGCACAGCAGTAAGTATGTAAAACCTTTCAGCTCACAGAAGGTCACAGCAATAAAAAAGGTCAGTCACATTTTTAGTGTCCTTCTGCATTTTCTTCAACTAACAAACATGCGCACTATTTTATCCAATCACACTCAAACTTTCAACTCTTTCACTACTAGTTTCTCTAGTAAAAAGCAAGAAATTCCATGGTAGGAAAAGCAAACTTTCCAAAACTGCTGAATAAACATGACTCTGAGCAGTTTTACACCTACCACTGCTGTCCATGAGCTTTCCAGCCAAAACTTCCTAATCAAGCTTTACAAAAGAGAATTCACCCTCATACTGTACCTCTGGCATACAAAATACATAGGATATCAGAGACTCAGCAGCCTCTGGTGTCCCTTTTGCCTAAAAGCTGCTGCTGGCAATATTGATGAGACAAACATTCTCTTCTCTACCATATAAAGACTGGATCTTTTAGTGGATTACAGAATATTTGTTAAGTGCTGCCATGTTCTGGCGGTCTACAAAGCAGAAAGATTCTCAGAGTATAGGGGAAATTATTATCAAAATGTAAAATCAAACATTAAAAAAGTTAAATTTTATGAAGGACTTTTTTCTTACATACAATGAATCAAGATCACCATTTTCTTTCTGGGCTTCTAGGAAATAAAGTCATGATATATACAAGTCTATCATAAGATTGCAAAAAATATACATTATAATCAACTATGGAAATATATCTATTCATGCTAAAATTGCATAATGCACTATTCAAGCTGCAGTAGTTTATTGGATCATTTATATTTAGTGATCTGTCTCCCAAAACTTTTACATAAGTGGCATGATTCTCTGCAACGTATTCCCTTAACTCAAGCTTTGGAATCCACAGAATAGCGAAATAGGTAAGCAAAAATATCAAGTATATGCCTGTCTTTAAAGCACAGATCTCCAATACCCAGGTTCTCTCCCTCTGCAACCTCATTTTCAGCATTTCTTTACATTGATAGCTCAAAAATGATCACAAAAATATAAATCTTCCAAATAGACTGTACTGCATGTGTTCCAGGCAGGGGTTGTTTGCACCACTTGCCACCTGAACTCTTCTATACAGTCTTCCAAAGATATTTACAGCTTCTTACTATTCTACTCTTCCACTGGCACATTTTTTCTGGTACTACAGAAAGTGGGAGGTTTTCTCACCAAAGACTATGCACTCACATACCATCCCAGGGGCACAGAACACACACAGAATAGTAGAGAGAGAGAGAAGGGGGCTGCTGTCCTCCTGGTTCCCTTTCATATGTGCACCTTAGGATATTGAGTGTTCAAATCCTGGCCTGAGCGCTGGTCTCCTGTCTCTGAGAAGATGGTGCTCAAGACTTTCTAACAAAAAGATCTGGCTCTGTGCAACTATTCACCTCACTCACATCCGCCCTTTGAGCAGCAAGTCTGCAGCCATGCAGGGCACTGCCACCACCCGCAGCAGACGAGGGGCCGTTCACAAGTGTAAGAATGCAAAAGCAGCTGTCGCCGCTGACAATGAGAACCAACCTGCCAGTTACGTGCGTGGCTTTGAAGAGAGATGAAAGTTGTGGTACCTGCCTCAAAGGGCTTTAATCAAAGCGCGTAAGCTGCCACGGGAGCTACGCAGAGCAGAACTCCCCTTTGATTTCCTCTGCATTTCCAGCCATGTCAGTTTGTGACTAGCAGAAAGTTCATCTTGCCATGAACAATCTGAAAATGAGTCCTCCTTTCTCCCATGGGCAAGGGTACAAAGAAAGGAAAAGCTGATTCAAAAATCCCAGTACACCTCTCCAAAGTAGACAAAACCAACGGTATGATCACCTTGTGTGCTGAAGCCCTCTGTCATGTTCCTTTCACCCAAGCTTGATTCGGAAACTTGCTGATCAATACCAGTGACCTGCATGAAAATTGTTCAATGTAACAGCATGTTAATCTGCAACCAGTTTACCCAAAAAGTACAGAGCTGATGATCTTAAGAATGCGCTTGGCAGTGTGAGATAACTAGCATATAAACCACTATTCCAATCAAAACATAGTTAAAGATACAGTAATTTAAAATGCCTTTGGGTAAGGAACAAAAGCAGTGCAAAGAAACATGCTTAAAGCAATTTTTTGTTTTGTTTTGTTTTTTTTTTCTCCAGAATCTACAAGTTAAATTCATCCTGAATTCATGGGCGGTTGGCGCTGCAGCCTAACATTACAAAGTTTATTGACTGCAGTGCTTCCAATAATTGTCTTATTACAAACTCGTCTCTTCTCCAACAGTCCCCGTTTTTTCCCTAATCATAGTTGCTTTTGTGGAGTTTGTGACATGTCATTGTATCCCCCTAAAATAGGGCAGAGAACCACAGTAATCATAAAAAAAAAAAAAAAAAAAAAAACTGTCCTCCGTCCACCTTCTAAAATATCACCACGTAATGTCTTTCTGATCCCTATGGCACCAGTGCCACCCAAGCTGGTTGATCCATGGCACTCCAGCCTAGCACAGATGGCTGGAGGAGAGCACTAGGACTCATCCTTTTGCAGAAAGAATGGATTTAAGAAGGGAACTTAAAAAACTTCCCTTCACTCTGGAGAATCAAGTGAACAAATTCAATCTTGGAAGGACTTTAGCCATAGACTACTGAAAATAAGGAAATTTTGTTGTTTCTATTGATTTCAACAGACTTTGAATTCTGTTTTATTGCCAATCTCATTCTTAGATTTTTAGAAGTTCTTTGGGAACGGGATGGTTTAAAAAATGGTTCCAATAAACAACTGGTAACTATAAATGAAAAAAAAAAAACACTAACATGCATCAAAAGAGGCTAAATTGATGGCATCTTTAGCAGCAAGCATTACTTCTTCAGGGCCACAATTAAGTAGTAAATGTGCATTACAGTTAGTGACAGAGTCTGCAAATAACCATCAATCACCTCTGTAAAAACTGTTTTGTCAAGGGCTTAATTTGTATCTGGTCTTCTCAAAAGAATTGAATGTGACAATTCACTCCGAAGCTATTAAGAAAAGAGCTCTCAGTGCACATGCCAGTGTAGATTAACACAGACATACAGATAGATATGCATCTTACTGCAATCATTGATTTATATAAATAGTTTTTCTGATAAAAAATTAGGCTTTAAAAGGTTTGTGAATATAACTCTATACAAAAAAAAAAAAAAAAAAAACAGTATCAGAACTATTTTAATTTAGGGTTTCTAACCACACTTCTGGATAAATTTATGTTTTACAGTTGTCTTTTTTTTTTTTTCTTTTTTTCTTTAAAATCTAGGGACTTTTTAAAAATACAGTTTGCCTCACATATTCTTAAACATATACAGAAGAATATCTGTTGAATAGTTATGCTGAAATGTTGACCAACCTTCTGCATTCTGCCAGCCACCTGGCAGCTCTAGTGACATTGTACTTGGCCTACTACCTATAAAATGAGTCGCATGCTAGGCCGAGGTTTTGGGGTCAACACAAAGCAACCTCCAATTAGTGAAAAAGAACCTTCTGCAGCTTTGATCTTGTAAGTTTAAATTAGTAAAACCATTATTACATATGATATAAAGCAAATAATGCTTGTAAAACAAACAAACAAACAAATAAACAAACAAACAAAACCTAGCCTGGCCATTCCCCAAATCAAAATGTTTCATTTCTTTCTCAGAGTATTTTACTGGCAGAAGAAAAACATAGATTGCATTTACAAACCTTATTCTTCTATTACACAATCATTTATAGATTAAGACAGTGTGAAAAACATTTTTTAATGGTAAAATCATAAAATTACTGATCAGCACCAATGACCAACAGTATTTTTTTATTTAGAAGAAACACTGAAATTGGCACTCACATTTGTTGTGCATGAAATGCATGAAATATTGAAGCTTAATCTGATACAATTTGATAAAATTCTAAGGACCTTAATCCATGTAAAAACAAAGGAAACCCAGGCCTGATGCTCTGTAAGAGGTTTCATAATTATTATTAATGGCTCCCAGAAGCACTTCTGTAGCTAAAGCTCTGCCATTATTTCCGTTGCAAAGTATGCCTTTGAGGGATGTATAAATCAAGTTATTTCAATTCATGCTGTGCTGTGATGCGTATTACACGAGAGCATTTGCACCATGTAAGAATTTAAGACTGCAGATGTAAAACGGTCCCAGACTTCAGCTGCTTTTTTATTTCCAGATTCATTGGGATTTTGGCTCCCAAAGAATATGCCACGACTTTCATTGTCAGTAAAAGCACATGTCTAAAAAGTTGTTTTATGGGCTTAGCACCACACAGTATTTAGTCAATATATTTCATTGATATTCTGATCTTTAGCATCTGGTGTTTTTTTAATCCTGCAGCTCTCCTAACCAGCAAATGTCAGGCATACAGCGGATAAACTCAATCCCAGTAGGAGACTGGGACTGATTATCATCACTTTAATTAAAATTAACCACCCATTTTCACTCACAATCGAAGAGGCACTTCTGGAAGGCAAGTGTGCAACAGGCAGGCACCGACTCTGACCCCAAGTGCCAACGAGTAGCAGTCACTATGTGCACTTATTAAAGCTCAGGCTTTCCTGGCAAGAGCATTGCTTTGCTGCTTTAATTTCTGGTTTGTTATATCATATTTTTGTCACATGCTGGTGCTCAAAGTGATTTTACACTTAAATATAGTCAGAAACTTTTTGAACCCTCACATAATATAATTCTTACCACAGATGTGATACTTCGCTTCCTCCCACCTCCCCAACCAGGTATAATTTAAATTGCTTTTGCCACTACTTTTTTAATGACCAAAACTATCAATTCCTCCACAGCTTGCAGATTCCTGTGAGTTAATGTAAAGAAAATTGGACAGCTCTTCTGTAAAAAGCATTTTAGAAAGGAGATGACCTGGAAACTAATTTTGCTTTTCAGCAAAGCAACTTGTGAAGAGTTTATACTGGTTTGTTTTATTATCACCAATAAATTGGAGATAAAACAATGTGTAGGCTCTCATGTGGTAGGGGCAGAGGACATGCCAGGAGACAAGGGATGAAAGGGTTCAGAAGCTGCCTTTCCAGCTAAAGAAACATAATCAAAGTCAGATAGCCAGGTATATCTTGGAGGTCTTCAATTGCGTTTCTACCTGGTAGCGTGCGTCTCAACACTGGCTTTTTCTCAGGCATCTTGTAAACTATCACAAATAAATCTTCCTTTGTGTAAAAGCAAACATTCATTTAAATTTAAATGTATATATTTAACATTGCTTGTTTATTTATAGAGATTTTTGTTAAGAACTTTCAAATACATGTTCTACCTACACATTGTAGTTTAATACAGGAATTTGTAATTATCTTTGCTCAGATCACACACAAAGATCTCATGAGCTCTATCCTATATACACACATACAAGAACATACAGAAGCTAATTAGCATTACACGTCACAAGACACATAGCTATCTTCCTCCTTACTAATCTACATTATTCTTACTACCTACAAGAGCCAAGAAGTCTAACCCCACTTCAATTCATCCCCATCCTTTTCAAATAAAGAAAAAATCCAGGCTTCAAAGTGGTTCCAGTCTATTCTCATAGGTTTTGTTAGTGACAATACAGTATCATACAAGTTTTTAATAGGCAGTCTCAGCTGAAATATTATTACTTACATAAGTAATAATATTGCCCAACATTAGAAAACTTGTATATTAATTAAACCCTTAGGTTTAATTAGAAGGACGGGAAAACTGCTTAAAGAACATAAATATTTTCTAATGTTTGATTCCTCAAAGTACAAATTAACTCCTCAAAGAATTAACTCCACAATTATTTTAGATCGTTAACATAATGTCAAACTGTTTTGCATCATGAAGATTTGGAGATCAGGTACAGGCCTTCTCTTGGCTTTCCTTACCTGACTAGTGGGCGTCTCTCCAATCACTGCCTCGTAAGGAGGGGGCAGCTCAGCTGGATACAGCATTCCAGGGCTGTTAATAGTGACTTCATATAACGCACTGAATGGGGAATGAGCAAAGTCCAAATGGAAACCTCTGTTTAAAAACAAAAAACAAACTTTATTATTAAAAAATTGCACTGGTTTTATTTGGTAAACCATGAATCTACACCACATTTATGTAGAGTTTTCTCTGAATTCAAAGCCAATACACTATCAAGAAAGACAAGCAAATGAGATCTTAAACTACAGAGCAGCTTTAAAAACTCTATTTCATTTTGGATACCAGCCAGCCGTACAAAACCTGCTTGCAGTCATTTTTGTCCTTCACTGCTCCATAATAACACACATTAACTGCAATGATTTTGCTAGAAAATCAAATCTCACATTCACCTTCAAGTGTATAATGTTAACAATTGTGAAAGGATTACCTATAAGCTGAGCCCTGCTTTATGCCCAAGTGTTGTCATCCTTTTTAGCTAAGTTCAGTCACTTCTCCATCACAGTAGTGCTTGCACGGAGATTTTAACAAAAATAAGTATTTCCATGTGTGTCCTAACAGGTTTGTGAAAAATATATGTAATCTCCCTGGAAAAGAAGCACCTGACATAAGCGAAGGACCCCACTTCACTTCGTATTCTTTGAAAGAACTTCATAGTCTGCAGGCCAGAATTACCATCTGCGCATGACTACAGGGAAGGAGAGTCACCTCTGTGCCTCGATGAGCGGCGTGCAGGTGTATTCCGGGGGGTAGTACGGCGGCGGCGGGATTGGTGGAATGAACTCATCGAAGTCCAGGGTTTGGTGCAGGATAGTCCCATGCGGTGTCATACAGTCATGGTGGGAAGAATGTGGCCTCTGCGGCAAAAACTGAAAAGGAAGAGCTCAAGTTCCTTACGCTAGCAGGAGCAACATCATCATCAGAACAAAGAATTATAACAGAAGGCTAATTTTGGCAATCCTCACCAATGCCGAATTTCATTAATATCCCTACTGAAATGAAAGAGATCTTTTTGAAAGCGTAAGATCAGTGAGGACTCGTAAGCTGGTAAAATATAAAATGAAGTATTACTGAAGATATAGAGGAGTCTGTGCCTCAAAGTCAGATAGAGAACATAGGTCATTTTAAATTAAATAGTGTCTCAAGAAACACATTAACCTTAAAATACAATTTCTTTACAGCATTACATAATCAGCTGTATTTTCATAATTGAGAAACACTAAATATAATCACTGAAATAACTATTTGCACATTTTTGTTTCCAATCTGAAATTGCCATGTATTAAAAAAAAAAAAAGCCCCCAAAAGCAAATCAGAGGTAAGCTGCCATATGTTCATTAAATTTTGAATATGGCAACTATTAATATCCCACCTACTTTTCACTTTTTACAAAATACATATTCTTAACAAATATTTATGTTGATACCAACTGCACGTGGTATAAATATTTTAATCATGATGTAAATATAAGAAAAATATTTTTCCATAGAACCATCTCAAAACCAAAAGGAAATAACTACTCTGAAAATGAAAAAATATTAATTGCTGAGAAGAGCTGCCAGACACGACACAAGCCTAACCAGTTTTGAGCATGGCAGTGGTATCAAGAAGCCCTTCTCATTCAGCTGATACGAGAAACTCCAAAACTCAGCAACCTGAGTTGAAGCAAGGGCTTCAACTACATCACAATCACAGTGGGTCCATCCTGCATATTCCCTGCTACGCAGCTGCCTCGGCCCGCCTTGATGCACTTGGCCTCTGGCATTTAGAAGGCTGAGTTACATCTTTGTTGTATTAAATGCACTCTATGTACGTTGTTTCAAAGGTCAAGGCTGCAATAACACAACACAACAGTCAGGAAGACTGGTTTCAATGGTTTGTGAAAATGAACTGCTAGTTGCTTACTAATTGACTCTCTAGAGATGTTTCATGAGTAACTACTAAATAGCGAGCTTCCTCTGCAGCGTATTACTGTATCATTATATCCTACAGCCTATCGACTCATTTCAGCCCTTGTAGTCTACTGATGGCACAGGAACAAAAGACATGTTCTTGATTTACTCTTAATTACATAACAAATCTGATACCGGGAAGTGCTGCCCTTTATATGAGATACAATTCAGGGGTCTTGAATACCTGCAGACATTTCTACTGGTTTCTCTTAAGAAATAACACTACATTTTAAGGTTACACTGAATTCACCTTCATTTCCAATGACTGTTTCCCAAACTGTAACAGTACATGAGCATTAATTGTTAACTACCAAACTGTCATAAATGATACGATCACCAGCCTCTCCTCAAAGTATTTGGGATGATGAATCTTCTGGGAAACAACCAAACAACTAAAGGTAAAGTTGAAATATCTATATAGTGCCAATAGCAAAAATTCTCACTCAGAATTTAAACCCAATTACTTCAACTTGAACACACTGAACTAGCTTGAAAACTGCAGAAAAATCTAACACATAACCAAAACAAATATTTATATAATCGACCTCATGTTTTGTATCCTGTTTGCTTCCACTAAACTCACGAATATACTCATTTTCCTAGTACATTTGAAGATATGGATCATCTTTGCAGTCTGGACACTGAGCAACTTTCCTTTGCAACAGTCTTTATCTTCCCCAGCCTATTTCCATATTCTGCCATGAGCCTAGTTCTGGTTTCTGACAGGGAAGGGCCAGCTCCAGCTCTCAAGTTCCCTGAAGCTTCTTTCACTCAGACATACATAGGGTGCAATATTCTAACTTTCCCTTAAAACAGCTATTAACACAGAACACAACTTTATGGTGAAGTATTTGTGGGATGTGATTGGAGGGAAAGGTTTTTAGGGGTAGCAGTATGATTCTGGAAGGAAAGCACCCTTGTGCTAATATCCAGTTCAGTCAAACAGAAGAATCACTGGCAGCCTTTTCCAGACCCTTCACTCTGAGCAAACGGCATGGCAATGAACACTGTGATACCAACGTTGAAAATGGGTGGCAAAATGGAGATGAAAGATGCACATATTGGTTTTTTTTTTTTTTTTTTTATAAATAACAGTTTACCTGTGTGATATCATCCTGCTGGAAGGCACAGAAATTAAATTAAGAGAGGCTGTAAGAGGTAGACTAGCAGGAAATGAAGCAATATCAAATATAAGGGATTATCACAAAGAACAGGCATCCTTGAAAAAACATTGAGAAAGCTATTAAGTGAGAATCAAATTATATCTTATTCTATATTTCCTATGTCTTACTCTAGCCTGCAAAGCTCAGGCTTCCTACACTGCACTGCATTTAAACAGGTTTGAAGGGTGCAGGGTGGCTAGGGCCGTGCAAATACTTAGCGCCGTCTCCAGAGGAGACACAGAAAAAGACACAGGGAGGAAACACAAAGAGCCGACAGATCTGGCCCAGGCACAGGAACAGTGACAGGAGCCTCCCCAGGGAAACACACAAACATGGGACGGGACTCTTTGTGCTAACAGGACACTTGTCACTAAACAGCCTGAGAACAGTGGGTGGCAAGTAGGACAGAGCAACATGAACTGCTAAAACCAAGAGTGGAGACAGTCTCTTTGGTCACAAGAACACACGAGGACAAGCTGCATTCAATGGCGTTTCAAAATCTATAGCTCACACTCTAAAACAACTCACAAAGAAGCTCTCCCAGACACATTTTGGGGATTGAACCACCAATGACTGCACAAGCAACAGAGAGAAAATTGTTGCAGACAAGGACAAAAAGGAGGTTGCACAATTTTAGCCAAACCTGTTAAAAACTTTATGTAATCTCAAAGTTATCAATAGTTATTTTGAACATTAAGTAGAAGTAGGTATGCCCTGGCTCTGGAAATCCCTAACACTCAATATTTATTCTGACTGCTTGGATCTGTTAGATGCTGGGCATTTTTTGAAATCAAACAATAAAATACAGATTTAGGAGCCTGAATTCGTGATGCTCTTCTAGGAAATAGTCAACCTCATGTTTGAAATTTGACATTCAAATTATTACCAGTGTGCAATTTTTTTTTTTCTTTTTAGTCCTTGAACTAAATATGGCCTTAGTTTAGCATATGGAAGACGTCTGATACACAACAGGCTACAGGACGTGCAAAGTGCTGTACACACAGCAGGCACAATCTGTACGTTTAGCTGGACAAGCCAAATTTTGATAGGTATGCGCTCTGATTTAAACAGTCTTCATCTTTATTTCATAACGAGGGCTGCTTTGCTTGTAACTTGGTTTGCAGCTATGAGGAAAGACTAAAATATCCTGTTGCTACAGGCTAAACATGGAAGCTGTGCAGTGCTGTGCTTTGGTACCTATCCTTTGGACCTGAATTCATACCAAAGTTTGAAGTGATTAGCCATGGCATCAGTAGCAAGATGTCACCAAGTAGAGAACATGACATTTCCAGCAGAAGGGGAGTAAGGCTATGAAACTCCCTTTCCCTTTATTGTCAGACCAGATTTCCAACTCTTCACTCAGGGTTCTTCCAAATATTGGTCACCAAAGTGACAGAAATGACCGAGGCTTATTATTTACCTTTGGAGGATCAAATGTGCAAGGAGAAGTTGTTGGAGGAGAATCAATTCATGAAGTAAAGAAACAGCAGATAAAGACTGTAACTAGACTTCCCTAAAGAAAAAACTGCCTGGAATGAGGCAGTGTGCAAGCCCTTCCAGCTGGGATCCGGGAGGCGAGGGACACGTGGAAAGCACTTCTGAATGAAGGCCATTCCTACTGAATACAGACACCTGGCAGTCCACATGCCCTATAGCTGCTGAGAGTATTGATGCCATGGAAATGCCACAGGGCTAGGAGTCATGAGTTAATAGCTACAACATATCCCAAACAGCAACTGCCATACGTGAGTTTGGAATAGCACTCTAAGGGAATCTTCTTATCTTGAGTATTTTCTCATATCTGCATGTAATTACATTTGCCTTCCATATCACATTAATACATTTACTCTGTAGCTTTGAAATAATCCCTTTAGAGACTCCAAGGATCATTATCTGTATGTTATTCTTCATACATCATTTCTAAAAAATCTGTCAATTATTGGGGATAGGAAATAAAATATTTTAATTGCATATAATTAAATATTGGCATCTTATCTAATGTAAAAGCTGTTTGTAATACACGTGGGTCTGCAGTACTGTCTTTTTTAATTAACTGTCTTCCTCTTGGACAGGTTATTTTCTTTTTTTTCTTTTTCTTTTTTTTTTTAAAGAGTAGTTTCTACATCTTTTCTAATTGCTAATGCTATAACTATCACAGGCCAGTAGCTTTTAGCCCCATAGGTACTGTTCTTTGACACTACATCTTTAATATTCTAAATTTAATATTCTGTATTTTAAATATTCCTAAATATTTCTTAATCTAGCAATAGAATGCAAAATAGAGAGTAGTACATTCTCTAAAAATGTTACGAGTTTACCAATGCCAAAGGTTTCTACTGTACTTTTTCAGTTGAGGTGGGAGGAAATGCATAGTGCTTCTAAATGGGCTGCCATCTGGGCTACACAAAAATCTAGTGAGATTTGTGCTCTCAAAATGTAATATTTAGGGTTTGAAATAATTCAGTTAAATATTAAAATTATTTAATGACTGACAGCCAATTCTCATTTGAATTTAAACTCCTCACAGATTTCTTTTTGTTAAAAAAAAAGAAGCTTATTTAAACATGATAAAAAAAAAAGTTATTTCAGCCTGATACACTGGTATAGAAGGATAGAAAAGCTATCATCATATTCTCTGCATAGTCAGCTGCTTGAGTACTCAAGTATTTGAGTGACTTAATAGAAATACTAGATAAATACAGAAAATCTTAAAGAGAATTCTCTAGCATAACAAAAATATATAGCAAAATATAAGTTCAGTACATTGTGAATTAATCTCATTGTGGATTTAGAAGAGATAAAGGACCATTTTGATTTCTTCATGATTTTTTACTGATACACTTTTTTTTCTTCATTTATAAGAGACTTATTTAAATGTGTTGTGAAAGGAAATGATAAGTGATTTACAGTCTACATATGTATATATTTATATACATATATTCACAGTCTACATATACATATACCATGGGACTTAATAAATGTTTCTAAAAAATAGCATGAACTATACATGTGTTTAGAAACTGCTCTGTCAGCTGTGTATGAGGTTCCACAGTAAATAGTTACTACTGCCCCACTGCCCTATGTGACAGAGGGAAAGCAAAGCTTATTTAAGGAAAGACATGTAGAAAGCAATGCGTGTGTTAGTTCAGCCTGTGAGATGTGACACCAGCATTCCCACCAGCACTGTGTAGTGTCAAACAATCAGGAGGACAAGTGCAGCATAGGCAAAACCCTGACTTTTATCTCACGCAGCCATCACGGAATCTGGATGCTCTCCCCCTGGCTTTGGAAGGAGAGGATTTCAAAACAGCAGGAGATTGCCTCATTTCTAGCCATCATAAAGACTTACCACAGAGAAGAAAAAAAAAAAAAAAAAAAAGGCAATTAAGGTGACTAGTCTCCTTGAAAAGATAAAAGTCACAAAGAAGCGATGAGCTTCATGTAAAAGCAAAGGCTCCTACACAGTGTTCCCGAAGAAAGTCTGTCTGTAAGTGTTCTGAAAGCTCTACAGACTAAACACTAGGGCACACTAAGTCTTCTGTGCAAACATACCACAACTTGGGCTGCCAAAAAGATCACCTACTAGTGGAAAAAAACCCACAGCAATTCAAACAGAAAACCCACCCTGCTGAAAAATAGAAAGGGTCTCAGTCGACAGCTTTGTATACTGCATGACACTGAAGTACTCAGTTCAGTTTCCATTCTAATTTTTCTTAGGTGACAAAAAATCTGCTATCATTTACACTGGTAGAAATCTTGAGAAACCTGATGAGGGAATGAAGTTGCATTTAACCAATAGTAATCGATAGCGTAAGATGGCAATGTATTTCTCCAAAAAACCCTAGTTTTACTTTAAAACTAGTAAGGTTTATTTAAAACTGACTCATTGTTACAACTTTTAGATTAAACCAGTAAAGACTATTTCAGTTAAGAACACATACAACAAACAAACCCTCTGAACTGAGATAATTCATCTACCCTATTGCTCTTCCAGCTGACGCACGTGTAGTAACACAGACCATAAAATTCATTGTTTTCTTTCAAAGCAACTTCAGTTGATACGCAAGACAGGCTTACAATCTCTTACCAATATGAATGGAAATAATTACCTACTGTTGCCTAAGAAAAATTTAAAAGGAAATGTGCTAGTAGACAGAGTATAAAACTTAGAATTAGAAAAACTAATTAGAGAGTTATTTTATAGAACAGAAAAAAAGTTTGCATGCATTCTTGAAAATAAAGAAGAAAAGCTGGGAGAGCAACTTGAGAACTCAACTTAATGCTTGTAATTTCTCTTTTTATCTTTTTTAATATGTTAGGACATACTGAAATGTAACAGATAAATATATTGAACCAAGTATTTTAAGATGATGTGCAGAATGAGAATAAAGTCATACAGAGAGGTAAAAGCTGCTTGACACTTAAACCTTTAGCAAGTTCAACTCCTGTCAAAATCTTCACTGCTTGAATCATCTAATGGCTTTTATTTTATTCTGAATCTCCTGAAATTGTTTTAAAACTCCAGGTTAACATTAAAAAAAAAAATCTATAAAAATCTTCCTTCTTTTAGAGGTTTTTCAAAACCGTGAGCTACTGCACAACCTCAGCCTTTTTACATATATTGATATATACAGATATAGATACATAAATACATGTGTAAAGATCTCTCTATATATATCCAAAAGCAATTTCTCTATTTAAAAAGTAGCTTGTTCCAAACATGCAAATTAGTGGGGCCTTTGCCCCACTCTCCTCACCAAGTTTAATTTCATAGATTATGCAATATGACTGCACTGTGTAACTTAAATGCAACAGTACACAAAGGATTTGTTAAATATTTGTGTACGGATTTTAGCAATGCATGCAGCCTAAGTCAGTTAATGACACACTGAGTTATCATTATGGCTGATGAAAACAGTAATTAAATGTTGCAGCTTGCATGTGCCATTATTTCCTTTACAAGCCAACAGCTTGTTTCAGATATCATGTAACAAAATGAATGGTGAGGGTGATAAAATTAGAAAGCACTGACTGGTATCAGTGCCCTTTCCTCTAGGACAAGCACTGAGCAAGCACCTTCAGAGGGAGGGAAGAAGGGAGCAGATGAACTTCACACTTTACCTTGCAGTATTGAGTATTAATGCAGTAGGATTTGTCACAGAAGATGAAAACTGAAATCTGCCCTCAGCAATAACTGAAGTAACACAGAAGTGACAGCTTACTTATTAAGGGATGTTTCCTCACATTACGGAAACTTTACATAATTTGATATGATTCACATTAACCTGCAGGAGGGGTTTATGCTTGGAAAGAGAAATTCTGGGAAGTCCTGAAATGAAGTGCAGTCTTAAACTGTCCAAAGCAGTAAAATGTGCAAAAATTGCAATTTCAATCTATAATTATTATATCTCTTCATTTACTCTTAAAGCTTTAATGCAATTGAGAAAATATGTTAGATTTTTTTTTCCTGCAGCAACTGTATATTCTTAATGGTAGAAAGGGTGATGTGATGGAAAAAAATACTGCATATCACAAGAAGAAACAACCTAGGAAAATACACTTTTGTGCTCAGCCAGAAAACTCAAAGCCCCGAGTGGTTCTTTCAGTCTTGTGTCACATGCAACATCTGAAATATCGCAGAAATGAAAATGTACCTGCTAAAAGCAAAAAAAAACCCATACATTCTCTTATCTTTTTTATCCCTTCCTGTTTTCAGCTTCTTTCTTCCAGAATAACATCTATCCATCAGAATTCAGATTCCAACAATTTAATTGAAAAATTAGAACCTAAATCATTCTCATTCTCTAATTGGTATATAATAAGATATGCAAAAAATTCAGCAAAGTTTTCTTCATGCATGTAAATTCTATAAAATACATTAAGAAAATAAGGGTAGTAGTTAAGATAAATATTTTGTCTTTTTTATTTTTAATGGCTATTATTAAGTATTTAAAGCTTTATTTTGACCTCTAATGTACATGAGATTTCAACCAGGTTTCTGAAAACAATCTCAAGATTTATACTTTTGCCAGTACAAAACTGGGACAGTAGGACAGAGCAGGACAGTAATGGAACGAATAACTAATGAAGATGTTCAGTCCTGAACAACAGTCTCACTTATCTGCTATTCTAATATCCAAAATACCTGGCATCTCGTCTGTGGTGTACAAAATAGTGGCATGCCTTGTTGCTTCTTAACTGCTCTGAAAGTTCCCGTCTGCTCAGGGTCACTCATTGAGTGTCATACGGCAACTAACAAAAGCTCATCAAGACTAAATCAGATAAAAAAAAAGTATATATATCTGTACATAAATTAACTCTCTGTTAATCCTTGAAACAGAGCACCTATTCATAGCACAGATTTCTGTACACTGTATTTATGTAAACAGATAAAATATACCCTTGTACACAAACATTTTCACACATACACAGACAAATAGGCAGAAGCGTAATAGCAACAAGTGGATACAAATGAGGACACATAAATTAGGGAAATACATATTGGACATGACCACGTGCTGTCACTGAAACTTACTCACCATTTGCAGGAGATCAGAAGAAACCATCTGCATGCAGCACATCGCTGTTGCCAAAGCACAGACAATGGTGGAGATGATATTGAGAGCGCACACGCTGAACAACAGGTCCTGTGGGAAGACAGGCAGCAGAATGTCACCTCCTACCTCCAGGGCACAAATGACAGCAAATAATTTTAGCAGATTTTATAACAACATTGTTAGTCATTATTAATTTAATATGATCTCAATTAGCCGTGTGGAATTTAGTCAATCTGTAATGTTTTCTCTTAAACCAATCAGCAAAGGCACAATTATAGAAGCAAACTTCTTCCCTTTCTGCCAACATATCAGCAATTCATTTGACGTTAGACATTTTCTTCGATACATTAAAATTTAAAGTTCTCCACTTCCCTGGCAAAACACAAATTGCTGCTGTCACAACACCGACTCCAAGCCATAGCGATCACTAGAATGATACTAGGAAAAAGAAGAAATATGTTTTAAGGTAAGGCAGAAAAGCAGGGACTGCACTTGGGCAGCTTAATGTGTGCTGAGGAAGTAAGCGCGTATTGCCAAGTGTTTCTTTTTGTTTCACTCCATTTAAAACAGCAACAATAATACTTCTGCTTACAAAGCAGAATTAAAAAAAAATGAACCCTTGAATTAAAACTGAAGTACTTTTAGAGTAAAGGTATGATTTTAAAAAACTATCCATTGCTTGCAGTCACCAGATTTTTTATTTCCTTTCCCAACAGCTAAAGGGAGGGAGAGAAACAGAGAAAGGAAGAGTGATTTAGCACACTGGCAATGCCTTAAAACATCTACTGTCCTTCCACAGCAACTACACAGCACTGTACTTGCAACAATTACAATGCTCAAGTTTAGCCGTATCTCCTGGACACTGAAAGGCCAAGATTACTTTGTTCTAAAAGAAAAGAAGCACAGATCAATATTTTTTGTCCTTGATTATTTCTTTGTTTACAATATTTAAAATAATTTTAGCTTTTGTTCATATTACCAAAATCTAAGTTAAAGAAAATAAACCCAGTACTTCTTAATAGTTCTAGCCTGTACAATTCTATTGAACTGCTAACTTTTTATTTTACTCTGTGAAACACTCCCATTTTGATTGCTCAGTAGATTGGTTTCTTATGGAAAGAAAAGATTCAGAGCCTTGAGGATCATGAGCTACCTGCCCTTTTGAGAGTTCACTCAATACACAACCAAAGGAGAGAAGGAGAGAGAGGAGAGAGAGAAGGAGAGAGAGAAGGAGAGAGAGAAGGAGAGAGAGAAGGAGAGAGAGAAGGAGAGAGAGAAGGAGAGAGAGAAGGAGAGAGAGNGGAGAGAGAGAAGGAGAGAGAGAAGGAGAGAGAGAAGGAGAGAGAGAAGGAGAGAGAGAAGGAGAGAGAGAAGGAGAGAGAGAAGGAGAGAGAGAGGGAGGGAAAGAAAAAAAAAAAAAAAGCTTGTCAATGTGTGAAAAGAGCTCTCTAATCAGTAGCCCTGAACACATGGATCTAAAAATCCGTACTGATCAATGGCTAAAACGAGTCTCACTTTCGTAATTCTGTAAAGACAATTTATTTTCTCCTTGATTGGCTTCAATTACAGTGCTTCACTGCTTATACCACTATAACCTGAAAAGAGATAATGAGCAGTAAAGGTTTTTCACCCATGAAATGACTCTCTGCGTGAGAGGACAAAAATCTTTTTAGCTCAAATTATAACTTCAGTTGTTCTAAATGGATATGCCTGAGAAACAGTAGGCAAACTAGCTGTCATAGGAGTAGGAAGAGAGCCTGCACACACAAAGAATCAGTCCTGAACCATATGGGTTTCACATATACTTTAAACAGTAAACAGGGAAATAGTTAATGCTTCATCAAATTGATTTATGGTATAGAAGTGCAGTATAGTATACAATTTTACATGAGTCTGAAATTTTATTTAATTAATCTTATTTGATATTATTTAAATAATACTCCTTTTATGTTGTATCCAAGAAGTTTCGTGTTAGGTCCTTTCAAATTTAAAATATAAATTTCTGTAAGGTTCAACTAACTACAAGACAGAGCATCCCATACCACATGAAGTAAAATGCATTTTTCTGTAGCATTGTTTCAGCTCAGATTCTACTTTCACAGTTTTTACAATACTGAGAAAAAAATTTTCCACCCATAAGACAAAAAGTATGCACACATGTGAGCTTTAAGCAGCAGGGGACAAGCGATTCCTAATATATCTTCCCATAATAGACATTTTTTTTTTTCCAAGTATCATTAAATCTTAAAAGGAATGTCCTGAAACAAATTTCCTTGTATCACAGTATCCTCCATTATTCTTGTAAAACCCTTATGCTGGCCTCATATTATATTTTTATTATATTAACTTGCCCTAAAAGAGAGTTCTGCTGAATCTACCATCACCTGCACTCGTGGCACTGCTCAGAGCAGTTGCTAGTCAAGAGTGACCAGCAAGGTGCACACGTTTGTGTGAAGCCCTGATGTTGATGGCCATGTTTATGTGACACATGCAGGATGTTGAGTGGCCGACACCAATTTGCTCCCTGACAGGTTAAGGTGGGCCCCAAGCTGGCATGGGGGAAGCAGCAGCTGAAGTGAGCAGCTCCGAGCAGGAAATGGGATGCAGTAATTGGGGCTGGCTCTTGGCAAGAGCAAGCTGTTAGGCAGAAAATTAAAGAAAAAATAACAAGTGAACAGAAAATAGTTTTCTGCCAAGTTAGCAGTTTGAATTGGCTCAACACGCAGTTGGGGAAATGCCAGGGCTGGTTCAAAGCAAGAGCAGGCGCAATGGTGGAGACGGAAGAAGCAATGGGCAGGCAGGCAGGTGCCCCTGCTTCTGGCATCGCAGTGGAAGCAAGGCGGAGACTGAAAATTTCAGTAATCCCGAAAACGGCTCCATATGACAGAAGAAAGTGTAAAGCTCAGTGCCATGCCTACTCAGTGAAAGCACTGAGGATGCTGCTGGGTTTTGGATCAGATCGGTTCATGGAAATGATTCATCTTATGGCCACATGGATGCTAAATCCAACACAAGAGGCTCAGAAGGAAGAAACAGCCAGAGACAGAACTGCTGCTTTTGGTGGCAGTTCTCCAGAACAGCAGGTTAAATTTATGCTTGTGAAACTACACCCAAAGTCTATCACATCTCTGGTCATTATATTGTTTCTGAACACCTGCACCTTAATAGACCTTTCTAATTCTTTATTGATTTTGCAAATAGATACTACTTGTTTTTACCTTAATTGGGCTGGATCTGAATCCTATCAAAGCAACTTCTGAACATAAGGACAGAGCTGTGCTAGAAGTGTGTGATTATTGTTAAAATCAGGATTCTGAGACACTGACAGTGTTCAGCATCATGGAATATTAACCCTGATATGAAGAGGAAAGAGAAAAACCTTATTTTCAGTGACCACTTTAGGTCAATGTAATGCAGAGACCTACATACAAAATGAGTCTTTCAGTGCAGGATGCTAACCAGGAAATCCTCTCTCGAGCAGGGACGTGTGGATGAGAGCTGAGAGCTCAATATTTGTCACATCACACAACAGCTCCTGTCACACTGGAGTTGTGCAGGCACAAGCGCCAGGTGCAATACAAAGCTCTAGACCACCCATTCTCTGCCCTAAGAACAAGCTGGGTTACCAGCCCCTACAAACACGGAAATTGCAGAGTATTTTTGTCCATTTTACTATAATATACAAATCTATGCTGAAATCATAATATTAAACAAACACGGAAAATTAGCATTAATCTCACAAACCCCATATTCAGTCTCTTCTTACAAACAATGCTCATGTACATTTATAGATAACATATACACACACTTATACACAGATATATATGTATACACACACACACACACACACACACACACACTGACACTGAGAGAAAAAAGAGAAACGTAGATGTAAATATATGAACGATCATAGATAGTGGTATTTCCTGTGTCCCCAGTTAAAACGTTTGCCTAGTTCATTCAGGGTTTGGGAGCAAGAGGCAGACATTGATTTACAAAGGAATGAAGAGATGATTCAAATCACAGCAGAGGTAACACAAAGAAAATGTATTTTTCAAAGGAACTGTAAATAAATAGATACTCAAAACAGATCGTGCAGAACATGTGAGCAAGGCCAAACTGAGCATACACAAGACTGGTGGCCATTGGTATTTTCTCAAAGTTCTGTTTGACTGGGAACAATATCTGACAGGCAATACACGTTGTTAGTGTTTCTACCCATTTTGAATTCTGAAATACTGCTTCAGATATGAACATGTAACTCAGAGATTTCAGACCCCCTTTACAGTGTAAACCCCTAAACTCCTTATTTCATTGAATGTCACTAGAGTATTCCTTTAGAGACCATTAACTTTATTAAAATTTATACTTGGAAATTGAGAGCCTTAGATGCAGACTTACTTTTTATAATTAAATTAAACAAAGCTAATGACCATGTGGTACTCAGTGTTCTTTTCTCTGGCCAGTTCTTTTAGGGTTTCTTTTCTGTCTTCAAAAGCAATGTAACACCAACCCTTGCTGGCTTGATGACAATTAAGTGAAGAAATTTGTTGGCAATTACATTAGGATATAATTGAATCATACTGTATTATTTGTTCTTCATTCTTTATCTGGATAGTTGTAACACAAAACACTGTATGATTTATACTTCTAAAAACATTGCAGATCAATCTATAAGCATGATTCCAGCACTAACCCACAGGAACACTGACCATTCTCCCTCAATGTAGCTTCACCTGAAGAACATTCTGCTAACACTTCTTATTTCTTTTAACAGGAAAGATACCCGTTCTTACATCTCCTAGAATCTGGGTCTGCCATAATCAAATGTAACCTGTGTTTCTTAAATAAACTCTACCACAATAGTTACACAAACACAGATAACTAAGTGTATAACAGGGGACCTTTTCATGCATAGCAGCATTAATTTCTGTTGGGAGACTTTTTAACTTCTTTGCATGTCAGAGCGCGCAAACACCCAGAACTCCTCTCACCACACATTTCTGTCTTACTGCCACACTCACTGTTGAAAACCAAAACAAACTGTTGATGCTTCTCATAACGCACCTTTAGGGTCAACCTCACAACGTTACACTCTCGCAGAGGGTTCAGCTTCAGTGTTTCTCCCAGGTTACTGCAGCCTGATGTTTGGTGCTGCATTTCACAGCAAACACAGACACCATCACTGTCGAACTTAATCTGGGAGGAAAAAACAGTCAGATTAAGCCAACAGAAACACACTTCCAACAGTTTTTAGAATGTTTACACTTATTATGACAATCTTGACTATTGAGTATGTCTCCTTACATATTTTTCACTTTGAAAAACGTCTGGTCTATATTTTCCTATGTTCAGATCTTTTCAGTACAGTAAGCACTGAATGTCTTTCAATTAAAAAAAAAAAATGTATCTTTAATTAGTAGTTCTCTATTTTAAGGATTTAAAAAGCATTAGGCACCTATTTCTTTAAAGACTTTCGTTAATGTGCTTTGCTAAACATACTTGAATCCTAATAATTCTTTAAAATTAAAGCAAATTAAAGTAAAACTAAGATTTTTATGAGTGTTTCTAAAATAACCCCATATAGCTCAGCAGGAATGTTATTATCACAAGTGCAGAATTTCATTGTTTATATTTTTATATTGATTCTGACCTCATTAAAAAAATAAAAACAAAAGAAAAAAAAATCTCTTCTTCTGTTTCCTTCCAACAAACACTTTTCAACTCAAATTTAACTCCATACATGCTTTTATTAAGCATATCACTGTTTTCAGTTTTCTCGATTATGTATTTCTGTGCTTTCTCCACTCCACTTTTTTGCCATTTTTTTGAAGTACCAGTATTGGCATTTAATGTCTTACTTCCCTTCAGGTCAATAGTTGCAACTCAACCTAGGTCAGTATTGAACTAAATTAATTGTACGTGATAGTTTCTCAACCTATGATCCTAGAGATATCAGTTCCTAGGATTCTATACTCCAGTAACCAGTAGCAAGACTGACACACGTGAGAAACTGCCTACTGAATCAGAGACTCCATGTTTCGATCAGGCATCCTGAGTGACCCCGGCATTCCCCAAGTAAAGATGGAAACGAAAAAGCTGGGTAGCGTGCAAGAGATTTGCATTACCATGTTATGTGCTCTTTTACAAGAAAACAAGCATTTTACAAGCATTTTAAATTTATAAGTCACAAGCACCACAAAAAAAAAAAAAAAAAAAAAAAATCCTAACCCAAATCTGTATTGTTTACTTCTGATTGGCGTAATTAATTCACAAATTTGCATTAACAGTTTAAGACAGGTCCCCTGTCCCCTCACCCTCCACCCCCCAATTCCTGTCTGCTTTTAATACTCTTTCTTAGAAAGATCTGAGCAAAAAAATACATGCTCAGCTCTTAAAACTGATGGAACGCACAAACCGCTAAACACCAGCGGGGAGGTCTTGCCCTTGAGGCCCTCTGGGACCATCAGAAACGGTGTTGAGGGATAAGATAAATGCTTCAGACAAAGTCTGGAACTTGCACTTTGAATTGAGAGCTATGTCAAATTCAGCAGTCAGGAAGCTACAGCATTCCCGCTGTATCGCCATCAAACATACGGCAAAATCAATAACATCTTCAGCTGGTAAAAAGTTTCTGTGACGAGGAAAATGCACTTCAGACAAAACTGCCTCCTGCAAGAACATTTACTCTCTGAGTCATGCTGTTCCTGTTCGATGAAAGATAGGCCTGACTCCTGATGGGAGGTGTCTGATATTTCCTAACACGAAATAACAGATCCCAGGTCAACTTTCATCTCAGGCAATGCACAGGTGTCACTTAAACAAAGGCTGAAAACATAGTTTTCAAAAACAGTTTCCTGTTCAAAACAAACCCCATCTCAGAAAGTCTCCATGAGTTCTGACAGATGCTATCTAGCTTTGGGCTGCCCTGTAACCGACCTTTTAATTCAATTTCTAAAAATTGTTAAAATTGTTGACATAGATGCTCTTGCAAAACGCAGTGGTACCTTACAAAGTGCAGCATAATCAAAAACCCACTGAAAATTGGCAAGTAGAGTGCAAAACAAGTATTATTTTACATGACACACACATTTTTGGAAATCTTTTAACTATTTGCTCTCCTGAGCACCGTTCCCATGAAGCGACGTCTTTGCTAGCTCTGGCTCTGGGAAGAGGGAGCAGCACAAAAGCTGAGGAGCTCGTTCCACTGTTGAGGCGGAAAGCAGAGCCGGCTCTCACGCTCTAACCCCTACCCTACCGCTGTGCTGCGGAGAAAAAGAATTCAGCACACGGGGACCCAAACCTTGTCAAAACTAACCTTTTTTGTGGCGGTATCGAGGGGTTGGTTTAGATCTAGTCCAGATTACACCTCCCAAACAGGTCCCTGGGTGGGTTCCAGGTGCATGGAACGGCACAAGTGATGGGGATCCATTGGTGGGGGACTGAGGGGGGACGACTCCTGCCGTGGCAGGGTTGGCTTTTGGTGGCCTCAGACACAGTCACATTAGCGCTTGTCACCAGCGAGCAGCATCTCCAGCACTGCCCTCCTCCTCCTGCCTCAGCTCTGTTAGCTTAAATCTCGCTTGCCTGGCAGAGCTCAGGAACAGAGCATTATTCTTTTAAATATATTTTATCTCACCAAAAAACAGTGCAGTTACTTCCAAAGCAATCAAAACCCCTAAAACCTTTTATACAGCAGAGGATCAAAAAAATTCCCACAAAAAATGCCAAAAAAATCACTGAACTGACACACTCCTTTCTGCTACAATAGTGTAACAAAATGTGCAAAACTAGATTCTCTTCACCTGTAACAGTTTATTAAATTCCATCCAGGTATTGCAGGTGTCTTAGCAAAGAAGAAACCACCCTGCACTTCACTTGTAGGCTTTTGGATACTTCAGAAAGCTTTATCAGGTTGCTTTCATTTTCTTGCCAGCATTCAAGAGCCATGACAGTTGTCCACTCCAGTCTGGGAGATGAATTGTTTATTTATTGTAACTTAGAAATGCCCATATGTACCCTCCTCCACGTCAGTATCATCATTTGAAATTCTGTACTGTACACATGTTAACTACTTTAAAACACAGGCAGAAAAATGCCTGTTCAATGTGTAAACAACAACAACAAATTACCCAAATATATTAAAATATTTTTTCACCTCCTCTGCCAACTCTAATCAACAAACAATAACTTCTTCTATTTTAGAATAAAGCAAGAAAAGCAGAAAGTATAAAACATAACAGCTGAATATTTCTAAATATTCTCAAAGCCATCAGAAAGCATAACTTGAGTTAAACCTTTCTTCCAAGATTATGTATTGCACCCCCTCCAATCGCTCACGCACTACTGGGAAATCAAACATGCCTAATCCAAGCTGAATTTCACCTACATAAGGCCCTTTAGGACAATCTTATATTAAACAGGTCAAACACTGGAACAGCTTCTCCCCTAAGTCAGGAATATACAAACATTTTGTGTAGCCTCTTCATATGTCATCAGCTCCCACACTTACCTGAATGGTAAGTCTTAGAGAGAGAACCCCTCTTCTGCATTAGCACAGAAAAATGAGCCAGTCACTCAAGTCACTTAGAAAGAGGAACCATATGACCAAATATTCCTGCTCACCTGCGCTCCAGAAATGAGCTCTAAAACTAACAACATTGAAATTCAATGCACACACAGAAACTAATCAATGTTTTCCTCGTGAAATGATTATCACAGCATTCTCCTACTCGTTCCCAACCCTCACCTGTTCTTGAATACTTCTGAAGAGCTATAATTCAAAAATAATTTAGACATTAAATGATGATAAGCTCAGAATTATCACTGAACAGCAATGAATAGATTCCAATATGCTCATTTTAAATTTGCATTAAGTTTGCATTTATATTAGTGTAGTAATTTGGTATGTAAATATCCAAGCAGATAGAACAATCTCAGTTTCCATTCTTTTCATTTTAATGAACCTGACCTTTATCTATGCTAATCTTCCAATGCAGAAGGTAAATAAGTTTTATGAAAGAACAAAAATAGAAATGACATTTGTGAGCATATTTAATGAATATTTTTCCAATGTTTATATTTTTGTCCTTCTAGCCTCCCTTACCTTTTTGAAAAACAATTTGAAGAATAATAGTTTACATTTTATGCATTTTTCTTATAACAATAAAATTACTGTTTCTTCCATACCAAAACCAAAATTACCAGCTTAGGTTAAAAATACAAAAAGGCTAGAATCACATATCTATATTTAATCATATATTCACTACTCAAAAGTAATCTCTTAAAAGCTGGAACATTCCAACAGCATTCCCATCCAAGGGTTCTGATGCTATCCGAAAGGACAGATGTGCCAAGACAGCATTACTTGAAAATATGGAAGGGTCTCATACCAACCAGCAGAGCAGATGGCTAAAAATAAGTTCCAGGATACTCACTGCAATGAACTGATTGCTGCCAGAGCAGTGATCTCCATGTCACGACACACTGTTTTAAAATTGTGCCAGTTACTTTATGCTACAGCTTCATCCCACGTTTAATAGACATATTCAGATCCTTGATTCAACCTACTATGAGCAGTTACAAGACTTAAGGTGATTTGGTTAATCACGTGTTACACTGAAATACTGGGCCCTCTAGATCTCTCTAAACTCACTTCATAATTCAAGCAGATCTTTACATTTCTTTCCTTACGACTGGAAATTAGTATTTGCAAATGACAACAATTACACCTGTTCATTTGCCTAGGATACAAAAGGGTAGTACTGTAGCTACAGTAAAGAATTTCCAGTTTCCCTGCACCGTTTAAACAATATCATAGATCCCATCTTTCAGGGATTTTAAATGGTCTCAGATGAAGCCACAAATTCAAGAAAGCTACACAGCTAGTAACTTAGCATGATGGCAAGAACTGGCTGTTGTCTGTGCTTGCCAGGACTGGCTGCAGCCTCCCAGCAGGGAGGGAGCACCAACCCTGCAAACCGAGGGCTCAGCACAGCTGCACTCTGTCCCCTCTCCTCGGGGACTGCAACGCGCAGACACACGGCTCCCAAAGCAATTACACTTGCAGAAAAATACGGAAACACTGGGTCTGTCTTTTCATATGTTTCAGAGACTTCTTTTAAAATTAAATTGTGATCTTTACTTCATACATAACTGCCATTTGAGACTATCAACTTTATTTAGTATACCTACTGTGTAATTAGCGACACGGATTACACCAAGGCAAGAGCTTACCAGATACCTCCCTTAAGTCACCAAGGCTTCTCAATAGGAACTTACACATATCCTGTGGCCTGCTTTTAATCTGTTCCTTCTTGCCATAGGTGACCTTCACTGAGAATGACAGATCTATTACACAATTTCAGCCATAAATAAAAAGCAAGGAAGATAAAAGTTTAATAAGGCAATAATTAAGAATCAGATAACAACTTACCCACCCTTGCCTTCTGTTCTATCAACATTTTTCTAAGAGCCCCTCAGCAAATCACTTCTTGTTTTTAACCCTCATCTATTTTTCCAAAATAAAAGGGGGACAAAATGTGCCTATCAGAATAGTGATGAGAAGAATAAGTTCACTATCCTGACTACAGGAAGTTCATTCTTCTAGGCAGGTAAAGATCAAACTCAGTATTGGGTTTGGAAGAGAAATGTTCATGGTACAATGAGAAGACATGTACATGGTACAAGAGAAATGTACATGGTACAAGAGAAATGAATGATACAATGTCTCACACTTTTCCCTTCAACACTATCCTAATTTACATACATAAATACTAAAATTCCACTTCCAGTACGCATCTGCAATGTTAAAGCTATCTTTCTCCAAGCTATTCTAGTCTGTATGCCACTCTGGCACACAGTCTCTTTAATCTCGAGCTTTTTCTAAAGGAATCAACTACTTCCCTGAGGTCCCTTCCAACCTGGATCATGCTATGAACCTATTCATAGATATTCATAGATTTCATCGTCAACACATCTCATATTCATGTTCTTCTGTTAGGCAGGATTTCTATCAGAAACAAGGTCAAATAATAAGTTTAACTAATTATCTAACAAAAACAAACAAAAAAGCGTGCTCAGAACTGTGAAACTGTCTCAGGCAAATATATCCTATTTTCAAGACTTCCCTAAATTTTAGCATTGTATACATAGTACTTGCATTATACTTTCTTAGAAAAGAAACACAGCTGTTTATATAGTTAAGACACTATTTATTTTGGAAGACTATTTATTCTACCATGCCAATGCACAAACATTTCTGTAAGTCTTCATGGGAAGGTCTGATATAAACATAACCCTTAAAATTAATTTTTAAATAATCTTAATATAGAAGAAAAGATATAAAGACAAATCAGTGAGACTCAGGTCAAAGATCCTTCAGATCCTTCACAAAAAATACCTATGACTTTTTTTTTTTTTTTTTCTCCCCACTACGGTATCACAAAAATGACAAAAGCTACCTTCCCATTAGCACTCCGCAGTGCAGAATGCTTGAAGAGCTCCAGATTCCACCACATTCTCCTCAGCTGCACAGTTCCAGCTGTCCATCAAAACAGGAACCAGAAACTTAGTTTGTCAAGCGTTTCCCAAACCAAGTATTTTATAGGGAAAACCTTCCCTTCATCTCTCTAGTTACTTCTGGTTTTCCACACTCTCTTGCTCCTTCCCTCTGCTTCTATAAAGTCTAATCAGACCTAGAAATCGCCAGTGCTACAGAAAGTTGAGGATAATATCTCCTATTTTCCAGAGTACCTTAGTGGTGGTACTACAGTCTCACCATGGGAGACAAAGAGTAGGATGAACAGGAGGCTGAAAAGAATACAGAACACAGCCTGACTGGAAAACTGCAAACCAAAACTGACTACAAAAGATAAAGTATGTGACAGCTTATGCCAGAATGGTTTCCTTTTCTTGCTTTTTTAAATTTTTTTTTTTAGTGTGACTTTTGACGTGTTTGCTGGAACGTTTTGTATTATCAAAGTTAGTTTTATTTCATACAACGTAAGCAAATACAAGACAAAGGTTTTAATGGAGAGAAAACTGTTGGAGGGAAAGAGGAAAACAGCAGCTGAAGAGGTGCAGATGCACGTTGTGCTGCTCCTGTAGCCATCTGCTGGCATCTGACTTAGAAATGTCCCTTCCCTTTATGATTCAAAGTTTTGGGGCCTGACCAAAGAATATAGTTTGGTAAATGTATATGTTCACCTGTCCCTAACAGTTAATGAGTTGTATGGACGCACACACATGCAGCTCATATAATTTGCTTGGTCTACTGTCAGGCAGATTAAGTGCTTAAAAAAGCATTAATGCACGTCCATAAACATCCTCCAGTCCCCTCGTGGATTTTATAATTCAACGCCATTTGTCTGCTCACT
Source organism: Nothocercus julius (assembly GCA_013398735.1). NCBI lineage: Eukaryota > Metazoa > Chordata > Aves > Tinamiformes > Tinamidae > Nothocercus > Nothocercus julius. The sequence goes on from VZSV01000070.1 coordinate 1,188,152, forward strand.
TTATGAAAAATGTGAGTATTTTATTTTATCTTTAGATCCGTGATTTGGGAAATGAATTTGTTTCTATAGACAACCTTCTAACTAACTATTTTACAATTTAACATACATTTACTTTTTTCTCAGGATGGAAACATAAACATTTGAGGTATACAGTACCTTTTAATAATTCACAGCATACCATATCATGATAACTTTTTATTTTTATTATTTTGTATTTTATTTAACACAAACATATATTTGCTTGGATTTTTTTTAAATAATTCAGATGGCAAATAAAATATCAATTTACACCTACAAAAACAATCAGATCACCTATCACATCCAGGAAATACACTAACTGCAGGAGGTACTGGATGAAATCCTGATGCTGCTGACATCAAATGAGAATGACAGCATTGTTCTGATCTGTCCTTAATTCTATATACTGTGTTTACGACTCATTTGTAACATGACATTAATGCACAAATATTAAAATCTGTTTTCTGGGGAGACAAAATATTGTAAAGATGGTAGCATTTCAACCCTCCAACTTTTCCCAGCATGATTTGCCCTTTGTAAGGTTTATAGATAGCTCTAGTTAACGCATACAATTTTGAAAATTAAAACAATATGTATAGAAAATGCAAACAAATGAAAAATAGAATCCATTGACCTTTATAGTAAAGACTTGTTTTTCATTACTCACCAACTGACATCCTTCCAGGGACTTTACCAGCTGAGCATTCTGACAAGAGAGAATGGAACCAGCCAAGTTCAGCATTACGCAGACTGCAGACAGCAGCATGAAAAAGGTTATCTGGAAAAAAATCAAACAACCTATTGATTACTCACTGCAAGAGACAAACAGGAAAAAATATCACTTGGCCTTCAAAATACTCCCAGTCTTTCATACAATTACATGCATGGTAACATTTAATACAATTAAAGAAGAAAGCAGAACATGCTAGGATTAAAGTCCTGAGTCTCACACCATAAGAAAAAGCAACATTAAAATTAGATTTGACTGTCACTTATTTTCCCCCAACCATTTCAAAATCACCCATTTATCTTCTGCTATTAATTCAACCAAAACTCGTTTTGTAATCCACAGACCCTGAAAATTCAACAGTTTCTAAGAACTAGCGCTATTAATGTATCAGGTTTGTAAAAAGTATCTTTATAACCTATATTAGTGTTACTACACAATCTGAATTACTTTTTGATGAGGAAATGGGTATCACAAAGAGGAACATATTTAGGAATATCATTTATCATGAATGTGCACAACTTGGGAAAAAATGTGAATAAATTTCATGACATATAAAAACTTTTTTTTTTTTTTTTAACAATAACTACAACTTAAACAGCATCTTAGGTATCAAGTGCCTATTATGTTAGTCACTCCTTTCTCTTTTCAAGATATATGAAGACAATCATTAAGTTTATTGCATCAGCCTAACTATCATTTGTTTCACATGTTAAAAAGCTAACCCAGCGTGGACAAGCCTAAGTCTCAGAAGGCAGGGAAGCAGAAAAGTTCAAGAAGGAAGAGGGCAGGAATAAACAGAGTGCTGACTACTTGACCCTCTTAATTAGTCAGCACTCACACAGCCATGTAATGCTTGTATATCTAATTATCTGAAATTAATTCTATTGCATCTTTTTTTTTTTCTTTTATCTATAATTTACACACTTCCTATTCAGTGTTTTCACAAAACACTATTGCCCATCAATGTATATCCTATTAATATGTTTTTCCGATCTAAAATCTGGAATGGTTGGATTTTTTTAAATGTTTTTCAAAAGATGAACAAGAATTTTCATAGTTTCTGTCTTCATCTTCCTAAACCTTACTTAGGACAACAATTCCCAGTATACACACCTAAGGTTTATTTAGGTTGCATCTCCTATGCATATTTTGAAAGAAAACAGGACTACTCTCAACTACTTTTTAACAATTTAACACTTCAATATTGTGTGCATTAAAAAGGATCTTTCTTAAAGACAAAACCTCTAGGATAAAATACATGCTGCTACCATGTGCATCATTGTACCATGTGCAACAGTGAGCAACTATGTACTCTCACTCTATACATAGCTCCCTAAAAGCTACCACAAGCACTTTTTGAAATAAATGCTCTGTAATCTCAACATTATTAACCAGAAGACAGTATTTGCATTATGAATTTTAGTTATCAGCAGTTTATTTCTTCAAGCATCACAGTCGACAGAACAAGGTTTATAACCTGTGACAAGAGTCCGTGTGCTTGCAGTATTCTCTCCATTACAGTATCCATCTCTAGTTGCACTTCCAAAGCAACTTCATCCTCTTGTCATGTGCAAAAACAGGAGGGAAGAAAGGATGCAGTGCTCAGCTGAGACCATGCAACAGGCTCGCATAATTTCTGCTCTTCTCTGTGGGTTCCAGCCACACCTTCTGCCCAGAAGCTGCACCCAACCACCTGAAGATGCGTGAGCAGTAGCATGTTCCAGACTTGAGCACCCCCTGACAGGGTCACCTACCAAATGCTGAAGTTCTCTCTTATACCTGATAAATTTGCTATTTAATGCTTCGCTTCTCAGTAACTCAGGCAAGCCATCATCTAAGCTGGACTCAGCATGGAGTTAGAAGGGAAAATTTTCAGGTCCTCTGCAAGTCTTTTGCAACTGTCTTGTCTTTTGCAGAATACAATCTAATAAAAGAAATTTTAAATTCTTAATATCTTTAAAGTTTCTCAGACAGAATAGGGCAAATCTGTCATGCCGTTACCACAGCTTCTGAGGAGAAACTCACAGCCCTGCAGACAGCCATCACACAGAGAAGGAGGCATGAAAATACCAAACACTAATGGGAAACAGAAAGTATGTTCAACATTTTTAATCACAAATCAGTCTTTTCTCATAGAAGCAAAAGTAGAGGCAGTAAATATAAAAAATAGATCTAAAACTCACTGAATTAGTAGTCATGGCAGATTGTGACAGACAGCCCACACTACATTATGAAAGACTATAGTAGTTAGTTATGCATCATTCATGAAATCAAGTATGTCTAATATCCACATTAAAATTTTCCCCAGAAAATGAGCTAGCAGTTGCTTGCGCTAAGCGCACACGGCGTGACACATTCGCAGGAGCGGTGCTGCACTGTTAAGGGAGCGTGGAAGATGAAGTTAACCAAACGTCTACACCAATCGACCGAGGCCCAGAGCTCAGAGTGAACAAAACGCAGCCTTGCTGTTAGACACTAATGAGTCATGGCATCTTAATACAGCTTCTCAAACACACTCTTATATTCTTTAGCTTTCTAGCTACCATATGAAAACAAAACAATACTCCAAGAATTCAGTACAATGTGTTAGTGCCCCTAGGCTCCAAAAGCCTTAGAGGCACCGGGAGGTAGTACGTCAACTGAAGGAGAAGCCAATCGATTTGTGGTGACAAGCAGTTAGCAGGATTAATTCCTTCTTATATGTTACCATAGTCCTAAACTAATCCTGCAAAACTAATTAGCTTTGCTCTGAGGCAATGATTAAAATTGATACAATAATTCACAATCTGAGAGGTTATCTTGCACCTGGAACAATAAATCAGCTTAATTCTCTTCACGACCTTAGTCTGCCTCTTTTCTTTGGTCCTTTCAGTATTTGCTGAGATTCAGCTCACATTGACTGGGTTCTCTATGCCTTCTCTTAACTTCCTTTCTTAAGATAGAAACTATTTAAAGATCAAGCCTTCACAGTAGCTCTTCACTAAAGGAAAGCAAAGCTCTCCAATGGGAAGGCAGGCTGAAGCCATGGCCTAACGGAGCAACCTTAGACTCCTCTAAGAAAGGGAAAAATGACATTTGTTTTAGAAGTATTTTACATATGATTCTGTATGTAGTTTTCAGATGATACAGATGTTTCTTGTACATAACTTCCCCTGATATGCTAGTAAAGCTATAATTTCCAAAATTTCTGGAAAGAGTGAAATGTAACCCCCCACTTTCGCCCTTTAATTTCTGCAGCGCCTGCTCCTTACCCCTTCAGCAGGCAGGCAGGCAGCACGCAGGCGCGGGGGCAAGGCCACAGCGGGCCTGGAGAGCTCCCCAGGACACCAGGAAGGGCAGAACCACACACGTTCCCCTTGCCCTCCCTCACACAGGCTACAAGAATCTGTCCTTGATTTTCATTACTGTATTGCATTTGCATTCTGTATATTAAAGATATAAACACAAACAACTGTTTCTTTTTGGTATCTTGATTATTCTGGCATTGGCTATGCATACATTTTCAACAACAGAAGGGAACTGAGTATTTGCATGCAAAAAAAAAAAAAAAAAAAGGTAAAAACAAAAACCAAGAGATATGATATGGACAAGTTTTAAACTCAATTAATTCTATGAAATCCATATTTGAATACAGAAGCGAACATTTAAAAAGCAACATATTGCCTAAAGTCTGCGGTTGTATGAAAGCCACATCTAAGCATGGATTACACTCTGGATTTTGAGATATAGCATGTTGATTCAAAAGTCACCAGTGGGATAGGTTATGAATTCCCCAAGGCACTTCCTAGATAGAGCAGGATAAGAAAGTCATCCAGAATGCATTCAGAAGGTTTCACCTCCTAAATTTTTCTTTCACATCCACAATATAGCTTTTGACATAAAATCCATAGAGAGCTGTAACAGAACCTCTGGAGTGACTTGAATGCAGCGTGGAAGGAAACGCGCAAGCTCCAGAGGAAACGGCACAAAACAGGCTCACAGAATGGCCTGTGCTGATAAGGACGCACCTCCTTCCTGGACCCTGCTCCCAGCAATAAAACTGAGGGACATGCTGTTTGTGTCCAAACTGAAAGCTCTGTACACTGACAAGACAACAGGCGAGATGATTTGCGAGCAAGACTCCCTGCAAACGTAGCGCACACTGCTCCTCCTCCTGCAGCAGCGGCGAAACGGCTGCATTTCCACACGAGGAGAGCCAGGCAGTGGCAACAACCGCACACAAGATTCACTGTGACTGAACTAAGCCAGACACTGAGGCACAGGGTCATCACACGACAGCTGCCGACACCTCGCTGGCATCGAAATACCTGTCCAGAGAAGTACTTTTTCGACACCAAGCAAGTCTCAGAGACAGGACGAGGGCTCAGTTACAAGGATCCCTTGAACTCTGCATCACATACACGCGGTCCTGGACAGACCTCCTGCACATACACGTTGTGGTGCTTGCAAGGATGCAAATGCGAGAGAATAAGTTTGAGTGGCTAAAGTGACTCACAGAGTTTGTATATAATCATCATTTTCCCCTTTCCTGAGATTTTGCGCTGAGTCTTGTTATGCTGATTCCTTAAAAGGCCTCCAGAGTCTTGTGATAATAGGGACTCCGTCTTCTAACCAGTAAATACTTGTATCTTTTTAAGGTCACATACATAAAGAATTATTTTCTTAGGAAGATATTTCATTTAAAGTAAAAATTAAGACTATTTCAAGATAAATGCAGCTATAAATAGATCATCTTGTCTTTCTTGAAAACATCCCTAACACACATTGGCCTGCAAGCCAGTATTAAAAACAACTAAGTTCATGGGTTTTGGAAAATGCAAAACCCAACATGAGTCATATCTTCTAAATTCTTGTATTTGTATCACTTGAACAGCCTGTAATTACTACTTTCCCACTAAACTCAGACAACCAGTTTTATTTAGTTCCTTTCTACGGGTCGACAGGATGATTTATACACCAGATGATGTTACTACGTACTGTCAAAAATGCCTAGCCCAAATATCAACACAATATACAGAGCTTTTCAGACTGTTCACATTCGATCATACATTGACACTCTTCCAATAGGCACATGTCCCCTGAGTCACCCGTAGGTGAACTAAGTATTAAACTCCAAGTGAATCTAAGTGATGAACGCTGAAATTGCTCCTATATATTTTTTCATGTGGATGTTGTAACAGTTTTGCACAATGAAATTTCAAAGCTCTTAACTGCTAGCTATTCTTTTGGATGGATATATACCTGAGAAATTTTTGGATGTCTACATTGTGTTGAATTATCTAAATTCATGTGCTGAAAAGGTTTACCACCAAGTATTGTACATTAAAAACAAAGACCCACATCTCACGAATGAAAAAGCTATTCAATGAAGTTGCATATTCTGAAACATTTGACATTCAAGCACTTAGCAGCCAAGGTTATTATATATTCTCCAATAGTTACAATTCCAATTAAAATTCTTATCTTAAAAGTGTAATAGCAATAAATTTATGGGAATGTTCACATCAATGCAAAAACATATGCTCTATTTTCAAAAGTTCCTTGATTACAAAGTGGAAGCGGTATGGACAGAACAAATCAGTACAAGTTAATGAAGTCTAAATTCAAAGATTTTTCAAAGAGTGATTTTAATAAGTCAGTATGCCCCCAAAATAATAAATGAAAATTGCAGACGGTACTCTTTTTCTCCATTACCTACCTAAGGTTTATTCAGTGTGCAGTCATTTTAAATGGCTTGCTATGATACAATGTTTTACTAGCAGACAGACACTAGAATGAAGGAGAAAGGTGAACTGCTCCTCATCAAAGATTATGATACTATGAGCTATTCATCTGCTCTTTCAGGTCCCTCATATTATTCATGAAGTGCAAGTATTAGAACATTAAAACTAAATAAAGTTTGTATTCAACCCTAACATCACAAGAAGTGAAAGTCTCCCTATATTGCAGTAGGGTATGAATCATGCACACAGTCTAACAATTATATTAGTAATTTTTTTTCTCCTGATACTTCCTTAAACGAAGATAATCTCACAGAAAATTCCATATACATCTGCATCTCATTGCCAAAACCAGGTTATACAGGGTCTATTACAAAACCTCAACTAACTGATTGGTAAAGAGATACATATTTGTTTCCAAAGAGTAAGAAATGCTGGCATTTATAAAAGGAAATGGCTTTTAAAAACAGATCATTTTCAGACACTTGGAGTCTTAGTTTGATCAAGAAATAACTACTGCCACTTGTGAAGAAATCTGAGCTAGCCTTATGTGGGAAGAAGATCACAGTAACAGTGAAAATCAATTTAAAAAGTATTTGCTGTTATAAACTACTATTTTCTGGTTCATTATAGACATAAATGGGGACACAAAACTTGTCAGGAACCCTCAATGGTTACCAATTCTTCATATGTAAGGTCATACCGTTAGGCAGAAGTTATTTACAATAGCAGAATTTGGGTAGATTACAGATTCTTTGCAACATCTCTACATGGCAAAAAGACTGAAGAATAGCTATCCCCCCTCCCCCCCTTTTTTTGAATTAGAAGTCAGTTGCACCTGTTTTTGGAACACATTTGCATATATGAATCATATCACACAACAGATTTTCATTACCAGGATCTGCTTTCTGAATTGTTTAATTTCTTCCTTCAGCACTGTCACCTACAATAATGATTTGCCCTGAAATCATGAAAATAATTTTACTGACATACTGACAGGGAGATATTCTGAAAATATTTTTCATTTCAGAAGCATCTACTCTTCTCAATTTTGTTTTTCCTCCCCTCCTCCACAACAAATACTTTGCCTGAATTTATGCTTCAAAGTATTGCAGAAGAATACTTCTATAACAAAATTATTTACTTTACTCGCATTTCAGGAACTATTTTAATTCTCAAAAATCACAAATAGAGAATATCGTCTTCATGGGAGACAGTTCTTACATACAGACAGGATTTGATTAAAATGCACTATATTGTCTTAAATCTGCTGCAATGCCAAAAGAACCTTGGCCTACTTCTAGTAACATTTATTACTGTTATTGTGAGTTTCATTATCAAATCCCTGCAGTATAAACAGCCTACTACCTGGAATAGAAATGGTTATTTGTGGTCTGATAGTAACTAATTCTGTACCTTTTTCAACTAATCTTGTTTCAATATGTGAATAAGAATTGTAACTGAAAATGTGAAAATAAGGGTGCAGTGGAGAGAAAAGCTATTTTGGATTTCTATCAAGATATAAAGACTGCTGTTAGCTTCCGACACAAGAAATGTTAGAGTTTTTATGAGATACATCCTAATTTCCTCAATCAGTAAAACATATTTGCATTCATACTAATATGACGCAAATCAGATCAATTGAGAGCAGAGAATTCTTCTTCCTCTTGTACAGTGCCTGTAGCGCTCAGGCACCATGTCCCCCCTGCGCAGTGCACAACACACATCCAGTTTCATTTCCACCTTCATTCCTTTAGAAAGGAATATTTTGCTGCTACATGTTTCACAGAGAACAGCTTTTGAATTCTGCTTTGTTATGTCTACTACTAGCAGTAGCTTGAGTTTTCATTCCCAGTTTACTACCTCCCCAAACTGCTTTTTTGGTCTTTTGTAACTTGTCGTGATCAACATTTGTCCGCAAAACGCAGATGTTCAACGAGGCAGAGAAGCTGTGCAGAGGGGGCAGCATGAAGAAGCACAGAGAAGTTAAAGCAAAGTGCGGAGAATCTAGAAGGGCTCTCTGGAGTTGACGTCAGTGCCACTACATTATTAGATGATGGAAAACTCTTATATCCAAAACTCATATTTTGTGTTCTCATCCTGCGTACAGCTCTGTAAAAAACTCCTGTACCACTGAAAATCATGTAGTGTTCCTCTACAGGAAGGAAAAATCCTGCTTTGTATCAATGAATTAATGGTATTAAAATTGAATTACAGTTTCTCCACAAAATATTCTACAAAATATTCTTGATTAGAAAAAACAAACAAACAAACAAAAAAAAAAACAACCAACCAAACAAAACACCACCACCCAGTAAAATGCCAGTATTCTCCTGTGTCTTTGGATCTGGGAACACAGTAAGTTTGAAGATTCTAGGGCAAACCACGGTAAGGTTGCTTGGCAGCCCTAAATCTGCATTTCAGTATCTGCAGGACCAGATTTCAGGAAAAACAAGCAATGTTTTCATTGTGACTTTCTTTTAATGTAACTTTCTTTTAATGCAGCATAAGCTTTTGTAACTGTGTTTTAAAGCAATTTTTGTCTGAGAATTGTTTTTGTGATAGCGAGAGACAACTGGAAAAGGTGAAGGATAATTAACCTTTTCAATATGAATATACACACAATGGCAGCACTCAGATGAGTTGCCTCATGTGGTAACTTTGAAATTCCTTATTATTTCCTTAATTTCGTGTTTCTACAGCAAGGAAGTTTCAATAAGGAAGCCTCAGCTCAAACACAAATAATTGCCAGCACGTTCCTCTACATTTTTTTAACAGTCTGCTCAATTAATACCATTAACATACCAAAAATTCTGCTAAAAAATGATGACATTTTATATATAAATTTGCCAAAATATAAAATTGGACAAAGCATTAATTTTAAGATTGGATGATTCAGTGAAAATGTGGACTAAGTCCCTGAAAAGAAAATACGTAATTAAGATTGAAAGAACCAAGATTACTTACCAATGTGTGTAGTTCTTTGAAATGTATTGCCAGTATATATACTCACACAGTACTCATACTCCTATATATCACAAACATTCAAATCCAAAATTTTTATGCCTAAATAATATTTATGGGTTAATGGTTAGTACTTTTTTTGTTCCATGTTTACATATTAAAGAAAAAAAAATGTATTTTTTCCTTACAACCAAGAAATCAAAGAAGTCCAAATTACAAAAGAATGGGGAAAATCATGAATAAAACTCTCCTCAATGCCAACTGCTTCTAAATAAATCTATTTTGTTCTCCATGTTTTCATCATTAATACTCACAGTGTGGATAATTCTAAATTATACCCTGCCTTTCACTACCATAAATTACCCAGAGTATCAGAGACCTCCAAGTGAACCATTCCACCAAATACAGCCTAGTCCCCAGGCATCTCTCTAAAGACCATGCTTAAGAATAACCTGAACAACATCTGAAAGGACTGTTTTCTGCGGGTGCCACAGATGAAGACTTTTTCATGACCTGTAAATAAGCTACTTGATTCTCTGCTCCCTGTACCCTTCTCTGCAATTTGTTGCCCCCTTTTTTTTTTTCTCTAGCAAGCAGGACCAGAAATAACTTGAATGTTTTTACTCATATTTGCTTCCATTTGTCCATCCCTTATATGCTGCCCTTGTTAAGGGTGCCGATTGCAGCAACAACTGGATAAATTCTGACAGAGCAAAAAGCAGCAGGACTTTTAGCAGCCCTGCAAAAGGGGTATTTTACAGAAGGAAGCATTATACACTCCACACAGCTTTGACATCAACTTGCTGTGTGGGGAAAAACAGACAGAAGGCAAGGGCATTAACACTGCCTTATGCAAAGCCATGCTAAATTTCACACCATTTGCTTTCAAAATCTTTCAAACTAAGGTTAATAAAAATCAACTCAAACAAGGATTTTCGGCAGATTTTATGAGAATGCAGAAAACAAACTCCTTCCTTCTGTTCTGAACAATGTTTATCCATTTAGCTAGGCACATCCTATAAGCAGTGATACTTTCACCTCTAAAAGAGTATTACTCTCCCCTGCAGCAATTGAAATCAGAGCACCCAACTCATAATTATCTTGATCACTGTCTATTCTTGCTTCTCATTTCTTCTTCTTCTCTTCTTATAGATTTCTACCCAAAGATTTTGCAGCACTTTGAGCAACTACATTATGTGACATACCAGCAACTAAAATGCTGAACCATAAATACTTGTTTCTGTGTGGCAGTTTGCACTGTGTAATTCTAACCACTGACAGTCCATTTATACACCAGGGCTTCTCTAAATAAAGACATCCATATGTGGGAATTCTAGCTTAAAATGCCACTTTGAAGCAAGAAAGCAAGACAACAGCACTAACCTATTTTAATGCCACTCAAACCTCTCTAAACTTGAAATCCTTCAAGAGGCCAGTTGCAGCTCTGCAGTCAGGTAGAAGCAGCACTGTTTGTATCTATTATAAACACTTCAAATACAATTGCTTTTTTAACAGAAAAGCCCTGTTCAAAAGGTGGAACTACCTCAGCTATCCCAGAGCTTAGTTTCTGTTTAAAAATATTCTCTGAGGGAGAAAATGTTCTAAAACTCCAGCAACTTTACAAGGAGGGTAGGTAAGAGCAACTTCACGCTTCCATAGCAACTCTGTATGGGTTCCTCCATACATACCCTGGCACAGCTTCTGCCAGTGCCACACTGCGGCAACAATGCACCTGCAGAACAAATGGCGGTCCCAGGGTAACCCTGCTCTGTGTAAATTAACCTTCAACAACATCTGTAGCAAAATACTCTGAGGAAATAAAAGCTCCTGCTGTCCTGCTGACAAGGACAGGCATCAAAAAGCTGCAAAAGCAGCCCCTCCTGACAATGGCATAATTAGAGAGAGGCAGGTTGGAAAGGTCAGAGGCACAGCCATTTTGCATCTCTGTCTTTCCCAAAATAATAGTAATTAATTATTGATGAGCAGTTACTCTTATTAGTGAGTCATCATGTGATGCCTCCAAAACCTGTGACACCAGAGCACTTTCATTCTGTCAGTAAGAAAGGCAGCTTCTGTCATTAAGCAAGCAGGCACTGCTGAACTGCACCAACACAGCATTTTCCTCAGCACTTTCAATATCACCAGATTTGTGGGACAAAAATGTAAGGCATCAAAATATGGACAGTTATTCCAAACAATAACAGTTGTTCCAAACAATAGCAGTTATTCCAAAGAATTTCTAATGTCATCTCATTAGAGCTTGGTCTGTTAAAAGAGAAATCACGCACACATCCCCGCAGAAGGCTCCCGCACACCATCCGATGGAGATCCACCAGCACACAGAAAGCCAGTGCCCCTCAGAGTGGCCCGGACAGGCAGAGGGACGGGGCCCGTTCCCAGCCAGGGTGCTGCAGAGTAGCAGCAGACCGCGAGCGGCCGAGCGAGCAGCGCACCTCCCCGCCCCGTTCTGCTCCGGCCACGCTGCTCTGCGCACCCCAGCAGGGGCCCATCCTGCACAGGGATTTTTCTCAGCTGTCCAAAGGAAGCGCTAACCAGCACGGTTTGCTGTGCAAACCCTTGTGGAGGGGCCTGGCTCTAGCTTTGGCTACGAGGCAGAACTGCTCGCTGCTGGCAGCGATGGCCCTGAGCTGCTCACTGGGCCCCACTAGCAGCTGCTTACTCCTAGCCTTCCTACACAACCTCTGGAGTATTCTGCACAGGAGACACATTTGTGCATCTGTGTGTGTGTGTGTGTGTGTGTGTATATATATATATATGTATATACAAATATTTCTCTAGCTCTGTGCATGAGTGAGTTTCTGCTTCTCCTTGCTGTCCATATGCGCAAATGTAAAATGCAAAAATTGGAGGGAAGGAACAACAAAGTGAGGTGGGTACTTAGCTCATTGCTCTGCATTTCTCAGTCTTTTGCCACTTTAATGTTAGGAAAAGTGTAAAGTATCTCAAACCATTTTGTATAGATCCTTTTAATTTGATATACACTTTTATGCAAGGGCTATTAGAGCACAATCTTAAAAGTAAACATTTGGGGTTTTATTGTCTTCTGTCCTGTGGAATGGTTAGCCCCAAAAAGCATTCAAGAAAATCTGTATAATGTTCTTCTATTGCAAATAAGGTTCTGTAAAAACAAGTCTGATTCTTTACTGAGGTTCTTATGCATAGAGCAGGTTAATTTACACTATCACAATGTTCCCAAGTTTACTAGTACTAAAAGGGAAAGCATCAAATTTTTCCTACTAGTTTCCAATAGTTGTCATTCATTTATTTTAAAAAGCAAAATGCTAAATACAGAAAATGCTGGTAGGGCTATATAGATTATAATATGAATGCAAGGCAAGCAGATATAGTATGGTTTTATAACTTTTTAAATTTAGTGATGGATATTAAAAAAAAAAATACACACACACACAACCATTTTGGAAATCACACTGCAAAATGATAAAGGAAAAAAAAAAAAATAAGAGAAAGAGGTTGGGGCAGGAAATAATTTCATGAATAAATGTCCTGAGAATATTCCTGGGTAGATAAAATCGGTTTCATTTAAATAGAATCTGAAGAAGGAAAGCCATTGACAGTTTAAAACACAAAAGCACACCTTCAAATCCAAAAACATTCACTAGAAAGACTTCAATTTAAAATGTAATAGGTAATCACAGTACATTTTCTGATAAGTTCATATTTCTGTTTAAATAGGAATTAAAAGCATTCTAGCTGGTCAAATAAAGTTCTATTCCTTGAGAGAGTGAAAGAGGACTGAAGATAACCCAGTAGAGTTTTTTAAGATTTTTCAGTGTTTATAACAATGATTCAAACTTCTCCTGGATGTATCAATTCTTCAGGAAAAATTAACAATGTGCATCATGAGTTACCTTTGCTGGATGTCAGGGAAACAACCTTGAATATTACCGATTCTTGAACACCCCTGAAAAGCAGCAACAGCTTTTATTACCACTGCTCAGTTACAGCTCTACTGACTGATAGTGGGTAAAAGCGACAGGAATGTTGCTTTTTTTAGTGCACTGAGTATTACAATAATGTAATAATTTATAATAATGTTAAACATAATAACGTTACGAATCATTACCACGAAGGCCTGGAGACTAAAGGAGTCTACAAATTGGCTCAAGATGAGAAATGAAGTATTGAAAAAGCAGAATTTGCCTTTGTAAGGAAGGCACGTCAGTAGTACTTCATGCATTCCATTCATGTGTTCAATTTTTCTGGGAACCTTTTCACTTCTAGTGAAAATGGAGAAGGAGGTGCCACCACAGAAAAGAAAATTTTGGTTCAAAACAATTATGCAGAAGTGAAACAGAATCAGAAGACAACTTAAAGGGCAGCTTCCTGGCTGTTTTCTACTCTGCAAATGCCTGGCTGGGCTATATGCTTCCTACAAGGGTGCTGGAGAGACAGGAAGAGCCAACCCATTCAACAAGGGTAAAGGAAAGTAAATCAGTAGCTCTCAAAGAGGGAGACAAAAGAAGAGAATGTATTATTTCACTTTCATTTTTTTATTTTCAGTTCTACTTTGTCCAATTGAGAAAAATAAAATAAAAACCAAGTTACTTAACAAACAAACAAAATACCACACACACACACACACACACACACAAGAACGACTAACCTGAGCTGAATAAAGTTAATAAAATGAAAAGAACTGCAGTGATTCCCTTACCTCTGTATTTGGAACTATACTCAAAATATGCTGTGGTCACTTTGTGCTGCATATGCTGAAGTCACTGTGTTGTAACAGTCTAAACTGCAGGTTTCTTCCAAAGGAGTAAAGCCACTGAATCATTCTGAAAGACTGAATTTTCATTTAAAATGCCAACTTAAAGCACATCAGTTCTCCTCATCATTTTGATCGTGCAAACTGCAGATGCCAGAAACGATTTAAGCTCAAGAGTATATAAGCTGCCACATAAAAGCGGCAATCTATTAAGACATCTCAAAAGACTAGCAATCGTTTAACCTCATTTGACTGCTAAAACAAAAAGTCAATTCCTGACAAAATCCACCAATTTAATTGTCTCTTGCCTTATTAGCCTAAAACATATTATTCAAAGCACAAATATCCTGGTGAACCAAAACTGACCAGTGACTTGCTGTTCCTTCACGCACATCTGAACACGGTTTGCCCATCCAAAACACTGGTGCATCAAAATGCACAACTCAAGTTCCCTAGGGCTGCAGTCAACTTTTGTGCAGAGCTCAAGACCCATTACTGTAATATTAACTGGTAAACAGAGATGCTTCATAAAACCTTCTACCTTCTCATCTCTCCCTACCCAAACATACCCAACAGCCACCATTCCTGCAACCTGAGCAGTGCTTTCTGTCCCACAATATGTCACATTGCTTGGGGCTACATGCAGGCTTGCATCTTTAACCCACCAAACCAGAGTTAAACCAGAAGCACAAAAATGGCATGACAACCTTCTTACGTTCTTCTTCTAACAGCAAGATGGAAGGCAGGAAATTATTTCAGCATGATAATTGTAAAATCAGGCTGTTCTGATGAGGATTTATCCAGGTATCTGAGAACATACTATACTCAGTGATAGTTTCACCTCTGAAACAGTGTGACTTTCCACTGTAGCAGTAAAAATCAGAGCATTTGACTCAGTTAACCTGTGCATGGTCTACTCTGGTTTCTGGTACTACAGATTTCCATCCAAAGATTTTGCAACACTTTGAACAACTAAATATTATGACACAGCAGCAAAATGCTGAACCATAAATACATGTTTTCTCAGTCTGGAATCCAGTTAAGTCGGCTATTCATTTCAAGCTCTTGGTTTCAAATTTTCTGTAATGACTATGCTTTACACATTGTAAATAAGCAGGACTCAACTGCGTTTAGTGGAAGTCTCAATCTAGTAGGTGTAGATCCTCAGTAGGAAATAAATCACAAATAGATGTTTAATCAGTCAAGAAAACACTTCTTGAAAACACATCTGCCTTGATAGTGATATCAAAACAGCTTTATGTTTCTACCTTCAGCCTGTTTCTACATTAGCGCTAACTGTGTAAAATCACTTCTTCGTGGGTTCTCTACAAAGCAAAGGTTCTAAAACCAGTAGAAATGTGCAAAATAAATAGAATGACTTCTTTTTTTTGCAAATAATTTGACCAATGTGTATTTATATTTTTAAACATAGTGTTTTACTCTCATAGCTCATATCTAGCTTCCTTCTGCTGTAAGAATGCTTCAGTGCTTCCAAAATTCTTGAATTACATCAACTACCAGTGCCCAAAGTACTGATATTTCATTTTTATAATGTAAAAAACTGAGAATATCAGAATCATCTCCCCATCACCTCCAGACAACTTCTGATAAAATACACTGGAGGTTGTATCTTGCTCTCTTTTCTATTTTAGAAACCTCTACAGATACTAACAGAATTGCGGAACTGAAACAACATCCTTTTTCGATATTCGCTGCCCAAATATTAGAATTCTAAGTAATCTTGTCCACCATAGGTTTTACCACATTTTCTCCTTTGGAGTCCATCACCTATTTCATGTTTGGTATTAGCTGTTGCAAATTCCTTTTCAGTGTGGTTTGTACAGTTTTTCCTGCAGCAGGCCACTAGCTCCCCTGGACCTCCATGTCCCCTACACTTCCATGAAACTCCACTCGCCAAACCAGACAACAGACTCTCACCGGCCTCCTCAAACGTTTCACAAACGGCAAGGCAGCAGTTCAGCCTGTGTCTTTTATTAAAGTGCTGTTTTGTAAAACAGGTGTCCACTTTTCTTCTGCAGATAGTCTTTGAAAGGCACAACATTTTCTTGTGCTGATACTGTTAAACAAACACTTCTTCTATTCATCTTTTGAAATGCATTTATCCATAGCTATGCCTGAAAGGTAATGGCATAATGGACTGTTCCATTATAAAAGATTATGTAGTTAAAGATTATGTGGTTCTTTGTTTCCCAGTGACTGGATGGTAGGAAGCTCCAAAAAGTACCGTTGTGGACAAGAAGGGGACTAAATATCCATACTGTGAAAGAGACTAAAAGGAAGGATGCCTCAGAAGCAAAGGTAAATACTGTGAAATTTCCAGCATGAAAAAACAAAGGTGCTCAATAAAGGAGGTCTTTACAGAGAGACAGAGGTATTTTACTGAAAGAGAAAGAAAGGGACATCCCTAAACAAAAATAATTTATTTGCTTCAGTGTTTACAAAGGAAGCAAGGCAGATGTCAGAAGCCGAGATTAATTTCCCAGGGAGGAAGAAGAAATACTGAAGGAGAGCGGACACCAGCCAAGAAAGCGCTGAGGAAATTAGACTGTGGAAAGGCTGCCAAAATGCTAGGACCAGATGGGCTGCAGCCTCAATTTCTAAAAGAAAGAGCAAATGAGAGGGAAGAACCATTAAGAGATATATTTAGAAGACATGTGAGAACAGGGGAATTACTGATGGAGAGGCAAATGTAGCCCCGGTGTCACACCCTGCCCTTAAGCAGCAGCATGGATCCTGGCGGGTGGCAGGCTGCTGTGCCACTGCCATGGTGAGCTGGTGTCACGGGAGCAGGGGGCAGCACAGGCTGTTTAAGGGTAACACAGACATTTCTGGTTTCTGAGGGGTATGCCCCAGGAGGCTGCAGCTGCCCTCCAGGAAAAGCTGCTCACCCTCCTTTCAACTTTTGCCCCCAGGACTGCTGATTAGCAGCCCTGCAGCACAGAGGGTGTCGCGTCTCACAGGTGACAGTTGGGGTGTCAGGGCCCCAAGACAGGCAGCCCCTTTGGAAAAGGTAGCAGTGAGCTGGGGACAGACTGACCCGGACAACAAAAAGCTGCAGGAAATGTTAAGGAGTGGAAGGGGACACAGAAAATTCATTCTAAACAGATGCTTCACTCTCCAGCTCTGACACCTGCTTTTTCTTCCCCTTCCTAGGGACACCTTTGATTCCCTTCCCCTGTTTTCATCTCAAGTTTTGTTTCTTTATTTTCCAGTTTGCTAATTTACGGTGTCTCACTCCATTTCTGACCATCTTCACCTCTGGCCAGATAAATTCTGAAAGCAGCCAAGGAAAGCATGGAAATAGGGTGGCCTTGGGGCAGGCTGTGCCATCCGCCTTTCCTTCTGCTAGAGAAGCGAGGGAGGAGCCTCAGAGACACCAACATGGGCAAGACAGCACCTGCAAGGACCTGCGTGCCTATGTTAATCTACGTGCAAAAAGCAACTGGGGCATAAATGTAAATGGCATCTACACACACTGAAATTGCAAACTTTAAAGACTGGGATCATGCTGGAAAAACAGCTTACTGGGCCCATGAAACTTCCATGAAACTGGGCCCCTGGAGTCCCAGATTCACACACACTTGTGCCTACACACACACACACACACACACACACACAAACACACACACACACACACACACTCACTCACTCGCTAACAGACAGGAAAGGAGAAAATCCAAGACCAACAGCTTGCATAAGAGGAAATGAGATAGCATCAGAGTGTCCCAAACTAAGAGGAGATTAAAAATAAAACTAAGAATTTCTATTAAAAAAAAAAAAAAAGCTGCAGATTTAAAGGCACATCAGCATGTCAAGAGAGACTCAGAAAGGAGATGATCGCATTTGCCGTCTACCATCCAAAGTGATTCCTAAGAGGAATCCCCAGTTTATGATGCCAGTGCAGCAACTGAAAAGGCCATTTTACAGCATCCAGAAATTGCATCCAGTGTTTATAGCACTTTAAGCTAAGGTTACAATTAAGCTTAGCTGCTCTATTAAATATAAACATTTGGAGGAAATATTATTCCTCCATATTTCACTGTGCTAATTCATAGTAAATAAAATAATGCATGCAATTAAGAACCACAGTCTGACCACCAAAATTAAAAGTTCAGGCTGAATTGGGGCAAGTGTGGTTGATCAGACAACTTTTATTTTCTGAATAAGTGTACAAAACATGAGTAGAGCATGTTCTATATGCACATCAAAAAAAATTCATCTTTTATATATACACCTTTGAAATCTGCTTTTTGAGAAGCGACCCAGTAAAATCTAATCACCCAAATCTTCACAGGAAAATAAAACAAAAATTAGTCACTAAATATAACATAATCATATGAAATATTTATCTTTTTTACCTAGTTATGCTAGTCATCAGAGCAATTCATGTAACTAACGAAATCCCCACTTGCTTCTCATATACTTGGTTATTTCTTTAAGCCTTTGGAAGCATTCAGAAGAAAGTGTACAGAAGGAAATTAAGAAAAGACTAATGGAATAGAAAAGCAAGTATTCTGGTTGTCATGCTACCTACCGCAAGATTAATTACTAGCAGAAACCATAGGAAGTAATAGAAAGTGAAAGATCTATCATCAGTTTTGGTTGGAATAACTCGATCAGGAAGTAGCTAAAAAAGTTTAAAACAATCCTATTCTAGTGCAGTTCTGTACCTTTTTTTTTGTCCTATTGCCTTCCACATGCTCTTGGGAATAAAGTCTCCAGTCCAAGAAGAGTATTCACTGAACCTCCCTCCCTTAGGGGAGCTGAGCACTTATTACTCTGAACTCCACAGGCGAAAACACGAGAGATCCAGTGCTTGTGGCCCACATTTCATGTGGGTGCAGAATGGATTGAGAGGAAAGGCAGCCCTTACAGGGCTCTCCGACGTGTGTGACAGACCATGGGCACAGGTGCTGAAAGATCACTTAAAAACAGAGGGAAAACACTTAACAGTTTAGGTGAATTAAAGAACCCCTAAATCACTGACTTGAACATCTTGGTTTTAACTCACCACTTCTACATTTTAATATTTCAGTATTTTTATTCCTGCTTTTGAATTCCAACATCAACACACATCTCAACTGGCATGAAGTCAGAAATATGCATGCATAATTCTATATCCTAAATTTGATTTAAGTATACTAAATAAATGAAGCAAGCCAAATGGACAAAATCCCTTAAGGCAAGAAAGGGAAGATAGGATCATGAAATATGAGGATAAAACTTTGCTAGTAAAAATGTTTTTGAAATAACAAAAGGATATGGAAATATAATTTGCAAGCAAACTGATACAGGGCATTAAATGAATTTGGGCTTTCCATTTGTATAGGGTAACACAAGACAGATCAGAAATAGACTGGCCTGCTTCTAAAAAATACAGAGGACATGTAACTGTATTTTACTCTATCACAGTGATACAGACAAGCCTTTTCCAGGCACAGCTCTCACCTTACATGGGAATTAGCAATAAAATGTGCCACAAGGATTCCATGTAGTGTCTACTGAGAACAAATAACTTTTTTGTTTTTTTTAATCACTATGGTAAAAATATTTTTTCCCTGTTAAGTATACAAAATGAAACCTATTCTCGGTCCTCTTTCTTCTGCAAAGATAAGCATCTGAAAATAAATAAGAAACATCTAATTTACATCCAATGCTGTAAGAAGCAAAGTTTAAAAGTGGTGAAAACCTGCCTTGTAACCACATTAAATAATTTTTACAACATCTTTAGAGAAATGAAAGGAAATAATTAATGACTAAATGATTAAGGAAATATTAACGATGAACTTTGAAAAAATGCATGACTTGTCTTAGAGTCTTGGCCCAAACATAAATACACTTCTGCTTCTACAGAGCTCTCCACTGCAATTCAGAGTAGCATACCAAATCAATTTAACAAGCAATAACTTCACTACATGACAGATTTCTTTAGCTCTAATTTCAAAGTAGAAACTCTCTCCAGTCTAATTTTACGTTCCTTCTTTTCTTAAACAAGCTTCCCTTTATATTTTTCACTTCTCACCAAAGGGATAAAAGAAACTTGCAGATTCAAACTGTAACAGGAAAAATATTCATATTCGTATTCTTAGTCTCTATATAAAGCATTACTTTAACTATTACTAACCCACTCCTACGTTTTTCTTCTATAGTTCTGCTGATGAACTCTTACATGTTACAGTCTCATAAAATGTGATTTTGGAACCCAAATGAATATAACTAGAAAAGAAGTTTGGTTCAAAGCAAGTAGAGGCCACAACCTTCTTTGTCAGTCCTTCTCAAATTTATAGTTTCAGAGAACAAAAGCTAAAACATTCCTGTCACTTACCAGAACCAACATACAAAATGTCACTCTATCAAGAAAGAAACAAAAAGACTGAGATACAGGCAGTACCAGTGGTTACAAACTTGTTCAGCTAAATCTTTTGAGAGATTTTAATATTAACAAATTTGTTGAAAAAAACAGTAATTTCCATTTTATGAGAAAGAAGGAATTTGAAAGCTGTCATGCAAATAATTAGCGATCATTAAAATCCCAAAAGTATTAAAAAAGCCAATCAAAAAGCTTCTAAAGATAGGATGAAATATCAAGTACTGCACAAATAAAAGAGTAGCAATTTAAATAAATCAAGCTCAGACCCAATGAGACTAACACCAAGCATGCCTATTAGTCATCTTTTTGTCCTCTTGTTTATGGTAACTGGCATTTATCTGTAAGGTGTTATGTATCCACACATTTTATGGAGCAGGTGTATGTGCAGATTTATTTAAAATCATTAATAATTTCCTATTTGCAACAGGTACAAATCTTTTCTACTAACCATTACTGAAAAAAGTAAGTCAAATATTCAAATTGTTAAAATATTTTCCTTGGATTCTTGGCAAAAGAGTTCTCATTTTGCAACAAACTTGCGGGCTGGCCCAAGAGCGGTATTTTCTGCCAAAGCCAGTTCACTGATTCTTGCTAGAGGGCAGTCCGAGACACTCCACAGCAGTTCATTCATTGCCATGGACTCTGACAGACAAAACCTCCCAGAGCACACGCGGCAGTTCTGCACCGGGCACCTCCATCTCAGCAGTCACACAAGTTCTTTCCCTCTTGTGAGACCCTGCCATCAACCTTGTAGAGAGTGCCACTGCTACAGCTTAGCAAGTTAACGCAGGTGCGGATGTGCATGCTAGTGCATTTTCCCTTTATTTCAACTCAGGGAAGGGCAGACAGAAAGATCCATTTGGACTGATTTCACCATTGCCCATTGATTTCAATAAAAGGTAGCAGGACTGAACTGGCCTGCAGATGTTTTAAACTTAACTGCTTTTTAAACTTTTTTTTCCCCTCTCTTTGCTTCTCTGGCCTCATTTTGTGAGCTTTTATATTAACAGAAAGCAACGATTCCTGGCATAATTTTAACTATCTTCATGAATGAGTTAAAAAAAAAAAAAAGACAAAAACATCTAAGATTCCTGGCAATGAAAGATTTAAAGTGATTGTTAAAGTACAAAATCTAATTAGCAAGAACTATTGCCCATCTGTAAAGAAAAATACACACACACATACAAGTATGTATATATATGAACCAAAAACGTCAGAAAATATCTATTACTGTGTACAGATAAGAGTTTTTGAATGAAAAACGTACTACAGGAATACTTTCATACATTAATTCCTAGTCTGTAGTTTTGGAATTACTCATTCTATTGAAGCGAAAAGTCAGTAATTACACTAAGCTATTCTTTTCCTTCCTTAAAGACTTTATTAAGATGGAATTCCATGCAATATTGAAGGAGGACACCTTGCAAACCTGGAAATTGGACCATAATGCTGACATCTCAGCTTTCCAATTAGGAAAGAAATGTTCGTACACTGTA
>VZSV01000070.1:1210245-1248675 GCA_013398735.1 Nothocercus julius
TGTACTGGAACAAAATTACAAACTACAAGTACCCAAGATGCTGTTTTAATTCTTAAATCAGTGGATAATCAGTATTCTACTGTTTTAATGAATTCTGATTACCACTATTGCAATAATGTTGTCTCTTTGGTTTAATTCTATTGATTCTAAACTAAAAGCCTAATAAATCTTTCAGAAACAGAATAGACATTATTACTGATTTCTAAAGGGTTCAAACAAAAGACAAAATAATCTCTGTTCAGACCATGTGGAAGCACATTCCTGCTTTAACACAGTCCTCCTGACACACCCAGGATTTAGTGTCTAAATAAGGGACTTTTCCTCAAAGCACTACATACTCTCTCACGTGTCATAATTAAAAATGCAGAAAGTTTAATGCAGAAACATCCGAATATGATATGTGAAAAATATTGCTTGAAATTAATCCAAATGTAATATAAAATAAGGTCTCCACTTCCCATATGACTCCTTTAGAAAATGTAAATACGGTTTGTTAAAAGAGATACTCATTTATGTAAAGTGATTTGGAAATAAGCAACAAAGGGCTAGATAGGGACCAAACAAAGCTTAGACAAATCAGCATAATTTACTGAATCCTTCAGAGGATTAAAGTACGCAAAGACACTGCTCTGCCTTGGGAGCCTCCACATACTTCTACACATTAGCATCACAGTAGAATTTCCTCCCTGCCTTGCAAACACACAACTGTTCTCAGTTTTGACTTTGGTTCCAAGTGGCAAACCACACAACCACCTCTAACGTGCTGTGATAATGCTACGTAACACATTCCTCCTAGGAGTCCGTCAAAAACCAACTGTTGATAACTACCATCTGTGCTTATTATTCTGCAAGTTTTTGCCTTTGGAAAATAACAAGCATCAGAGGATTTTTGCCCAGCTTTCAATCATCACATAAACAGTGTATCTTGCAATCTCATTTAAGGTTTAATTTTATAAAACCTTATTTTATGGCTTCAAATACTGAAGCTATCTTTCTAGGTGGCCTTTGCCCATTTCAATGCTGTATTATGCAACACACTGCAACAAACAAGTAATGTGTATTGGTATCTATTATACAGCTATACAGCTATATATACAGCTATAAAACTATAAATATTGCAAAAATATAACTGCCAAGCCTGTTTTTGCATTGTACAAGCAGACTGCAAGAAATACAACTCATCGTAATGTTGGTGGGACTTTAGGTATTTCTTACACAAAGTAAAATTTAAGTCCTTAGAGCATACAATTAATATTGAAGTATTAAATGCTGAATCAGAACAAACAGTCATAGCGTGGACATGTGGGCTCCTGCTGCTAAAAGGTATTTGCAAATCAACAAGGAAAACGACACTGCAACCTTTGCAAAACAACCAGTTAGCGCTGGTTATTGCACAGCTTCGTTACAGAGACAAAGCATTGTCCCCTGCTCCTTCCTTCAACTGATTATTATACAATCAAGTGCAAATACAAAAGAACAACAATCTGGTTTTAACTCTTAACAGCACTAAGCTTACTCTTGGGAACAGGTGATCCTAAAACAAATTTTAGAAAGGTGAGTTGTTCTGAAAGACTACTAATATTTATGACTTCCTCCCACTTATGTGTCTTGTCATGAATGCTACTGAATGCTACACAACCACTGTTCAGATTTCACTGAAAGAATCAAAATCTGATGGAATGGCTGATTTTAAAACATCCAGGTATTCAAGATTTTAGAAGTAAAGATTTTTTTTTCTACAGCAACAAAGAAATCTTACTTAAGAAAAACAAAGGCAAAAAAACTTGCAAAAGCTTTAACACTCCTGTTTTAGTTCATAATACTGAAAGATACAGTTCAAATTAAGCTTACTCTTATTAATTAAGTTCTGTATATTTTCAATTATATTCTTGTTTCCTGGGCCTATATTAACTATGTGACAAATGTGAAATATGCACACGTGCATTTTCAGAAGTAATATTTACCTGCTAATATACCCTTATTAACACAATTATCTTACAGTTTAATCTTTTTGATTTGAATCTACTCCTGCTTTGTGCTAACAGTTAAATTGTGACTCTATTAGTACACTACAAAGTATGAATTACTTTTCATTAAGTGACTACATGACTCTCCCTGCAGAACACATAATATAGCTAAAAATTGTTTCGCAGACAAAGAACAGCAGCTTGGTTTTCTTTGTAATATGTTAATGCTCCACATACATACTGTAACATGACAAAGGAACAGATCTTAGGGGCTGAAACTGCCTTTCATAAAATAGGAATATCATCTTGTGTCTATATTTTTTAAGTCTATATAATGAAAAAGCAGCAGATCAGTGTTTGTATTTATTCAATAAAGGTAACAGTGTCTTAAGGAGTTACATTATTTAATTTAAATAAGTTAGCACTTTTCAACATCAAATTATTCAGTTCTTTTCAATCAATGCTTGATTATGAAGCTTTATAAGCATGTGAAATACCTTAAGTGGCAAGCAATTACAGGTCTATTAATTGCAGTGTTTTGTCACCAAAGCATTTGTTATTCCTGTTGCAAATAAACCACAACTTCACCACAGCTTATTTGTTGCTAAGGTCCCAGTTCCTCAATATTTATATTAAAAACATGTAAAATGACACAATATGCAATGTAAGTCTAATTATCACTAATGCTTTTTGCATTTGAGCACTATTTTATATTCTAAAATGAAATATGTCCAAGATGATGCTTTACTTGCTTTTGGCAAATAAAATAGTTTTCCTAAATTAATCCCTTTAAGGCACAAGCTCCATGTATCATTCTTTCCTCTGTGAGGATACCTGTACTTGAGGAGAAACTTCAGGAGAAACTTGTGTGTACTTCACAAAAATGAAGCATGACAAGTTATTCTGCTCAGGCTACTGTCCTCTTTAGATTAAGGCAGGATTACTAAATGCTTCTCTAATGTAATAGCACTCTGAATTATTTCCTAAATCACACACACAAAATTAATGTTATTCAATACAGGTCAGATACATCCTATTAAAAGAGAATGCAGAAAATAATGATAAAAAATACACAAAACCAATTATTTCTTTATCATCAAGATGACATATACATCTTCAGTAATAAATGTGATCTACAAAAATTAAGTATTTCCAAAAAAGGTATTTCCAAAAAAGGGAATATTTTACAGTCTTCTGTTTATAATATTTTGCATTACACCAGCATATGCACATACTTCAGAAGTATATAACTGAGTCCAGTTTACTACAGTTAGGACGTCATCAACCACAAATACAACGGGAAGCTGCAATCTATAGTCTTACTAAAAAGACCATTTGCAACATTACTGTAAAAGGGTAAGGCAACTAAGCCTAGAATTGGAAAATCAATCGACAAGGGTCTATATACAGATAAAATGACTAGGAGTTACTTGCAGAGAAACCTTTGGTCACTACAGGTCATTGATGTAAACGTTTAACGTAATTAAGCAACATTGCCACTCACCACAAGTGAAAGGGGCCTCTTCCATGACACAACACCAATCAATCCTGACAGCAGCACCTGTAATAAAGAGACCAGAGTCACCAAAGACATATGGGTTTTATATCAGCATCCTTTGAAAATAGGAAGACAAAAACATTCAGACGCAGGACAACACACAGCCATGTGGTGCGTTTCCAGAGTGCTGTGAACAAACAGCTGGAAGATCTGCCGTTTTCATTTAATCTGCAATATGAATTAAACATGGAGGTACTGTTGATGTGTTTTTAAAACAATTTTCAATCCACTTGCCAGATCTAGGTAGTTCTGATCAGTGCAGAGCAGGTCTTCAAACACCTTCTCCCCAAGTCCCAAATATTAGCAGTGCTAATAGAGAAAAACCTTTCAGAGCAGATTTTCTTGTGGTCTCTTAGCAACAGCAAAAATTAGCTCTGAGAAACACACAAACAGGGGAGTCGAGATGGGACAATCACTAATCTCATCAGCACAGAATCATTCCTCAGGAACAATGCCTGAATTAACATCGGTCCCTGACTACTACAAAAATGTTATGCCATTTCTCACTCAGCCTTTGTTTCGATGGAAGAACTATGCCCTAGAAACACTGTCCAAATCATTCAGGTGACTGAGAGCACTTAAACAGCAGCACAACAAGCTGAAGGACTCAAGATCTGACCAGTATTTCTAATAACAACAACAAAGCCCCCACCTCTTTCTGTAGCACATACCTTGGTTCAGGAGGGCATTTACGTTTTAAAATAAAACTGAAATATATCTATGATGAAAATACTTACAAACTTTATCCTGGCAAAACTAAATCGGCAAAAAGATTTTTTTTCATATAAGAAATACAGTATTTGCATTTTTAGGAGAGAAAAAAAAAAGTATGCAAGTAAAACTTGGCTACTATACAGATACACCAGCTCCAAAGTTTTGAGTTTCAAGCTTCTACTGAAAAACTACTGTAACAAGTAACAGTATTTTCTTAGATTTTCAGAACTTCCTGGGTCCTTATTAGCATTCTTTAGTTTCTACATAAATAATTCAGACCATGATACATCCAAACTAATTTGAGATACTTAAATGCAATATATAAACCAGATGTAAGACGTCTTAAGCCTTCCATATAGCTGAGAGACAGGGATGCTTTGGGTGCCATCAACCTTGAGGTAGGAAGAGAAAGACTTTCAGTAGAACACTTAATCAAAAAATTAATAGATCAGAACAGAAATAAAATGCAGAGAAAACACTGTATGACATATTTACTATATGGTTCTGCAGTGGCACTTTTTTCAACAAATTTGTGTGAAGAGCTTCTCAACTAATTACACTCAAATTGTTGACACGTGTTAGAAAGTCACAAGGCTGGAAAAGTCCACCTAATGCTACAAGAGCTGTGGCCTAGAGAGGTTCGGGATCTCCTGTACCACAACACACAAAACAACAGGACTGCCCCTCCCACTGAATAGTGCAGAATAACGTAACGTGGGGACACTATAGGCAAAAAAATTCATAATGTACACAGAAGGACACCTATAATGTTACAGGGACAATCAAAACTGACCCATACTAACTCCTGTAATGCAGTCTGACAAAGCTCTGTGACCAGCCAAAACCCACCTCCTGGGGAAGGTGGCTCTTGGCGGGGGACCCACGTGGCAATATGCCCTCCAGCTCGGGCGAACATGGACAGCGACTGACCATAGCTGCTGCGAGGAAAGCTCAACCTATCCTGGCACAGGGCCAAAGCAGGCTGTTTTACATGAAGGCCTCCATCAGCTGAGCAGCTCAGCTGCTCGGGTAAATGTTCTTTCACTGTGTTAATCCGAAGAGCGTGAATGTCTCCCTGCATTAGTCAGCCTGACAGGGGTGGGGGGCTGTATTCAGAGCTCAGCCCTGCACAGATTATAAAACTGAACAATAACAGAACTTGGAAGAGAGCAAAGGGCTTGAGCTGGTTTCAAGCCATGTATTTTTTCCTAGAGACTGGGCTGAGCCAGTGTTGTGCTGGTGAGCCTGTTACAGGGACAGTAACAGGAATCATATGGGTATCTGGACTCAGCTGTATATTGCAATTGCTTTATTCTGCTAAGTGCAACTTAAACTTGTAGCGGGTGTAATGTCAGCATATTGCTGTATTCCTCTGCTAAATTAATGCCATGTAATGCCAAATATTTTCAAATGAGTAAATCTGCTTGATAATAAGCACTTTGCCCTCCACATGTGGAATACCTATGAGAAGCAGGTCAGAAGCAGAGCACTTGGCCGAGCGTTTCCAAGGCATTTGTGTAATTCAGGCGCTGCTTAGTGTCTGCCAACAGAAACACCTGAAGGAGTGAGGGGCTGCACAGGAGGTGAAGCTCCGGGAAACGCTGTGGCTGGGAAGCCCTGAGAAGGGCAGAGGGGAAGGCAGTATGTGCCAGGCAGGCACTGGGAGCAAGCAGAGATGTGGGGTACTTGCTGCAGACACGGCAAAGCAGAAGCTGTTGGCATGTGGAGAAGCCGGAGAGTGGAGCGCCAATTTTAAGGTTTGGCTAGATCCAGCCTTGGGATATTCATGCTACTGAGCAATATATTTCATAACCTAACATCCCCAACTGCTGCAGTTGCTGGAAACATCATTCAGGAAAACAGCATATTAAAAAGGAATTTTTTGATACCTCCTTTAGCATTGATGCCATTTAAAAATTTCAGATACAGTTTCAGGGTAAAACCTATGGTAATATTTAGGCCAAGTACAAATGCAACAGATGAGAAGCCAAGAAAGGACACTAAAAGGGAACTAAATCAGGATGTCCTATGCAAAGGGCAGTGCAGATAATCCCTACACACAAATGTGTAACGTCTGTATTCTGCAGCATTTTCTGTATCATGAAAGTCATATGCCAGCTATATATTTCTGGATGTTGGCCAACGCCGGGAAATACAGAGAATTCCTTTTCTGCAGTTAATTAAATTTGCCCGCACAGCAGGGATAGCCTATTATTACTGTACGATGAGTGTCCTAGGTTGATAATTCTCAATGTGGAACTGCACTTGAGAAGGTAAAATGAGAGGGTTAGGTAGCTTGACTTCAGGCTAGACCACAACACACTCTAAATTAAATAAATGGACTGGGTGAGATTGTGAGATTATTAGAAAAAGATAAAAAATGTTTGGAAAAAAATAAGAAATTGCCCTCCAAAACAAGTATGCATTGATACGTAAAATACTCATAAATCAGGATTTCTCAGTCACCAAGTGAGAAAATCCGTACTTTTGTGTACTATATAAACCTCCATTCTGCAACTGAAACCTCTCCTCCTCCCTAGCGTGTTTGTGACACTGTCCATCCCTGAAGAAGCAAGAAGGGAGCTGACCCTCTGTTCAGCTAAACTGCAATTATTTATCTTTTGTTTATCTTAATTGTTGATCTTTGGATCTTGCAAGAAGCTTTGCAAGATGGAAAATGTACACATATTGGTTTATTTATTTATTTTCTCAAAGAAATAGACTCAGTTTCATGGCACTTACCCTACTAGCAGCTCACCATGCAAGAGGTTAAGCATTGGCTGGCCAGCTGACACACTCATAGCATGCAGTGATGATACACACTAAAACTCTTGTGATTGAGCTTCTTCTTTAGTATTGCCTTTGTAGCATTCAAAATACAAAACTGTAAAAGAATTTTCCAAATCCCATTATTTACTGATTTGGTTGTAGTTACCATACAGCTTATTTGGCCTCGAGGAGTAGTAACCTCCCACACCAACAGCCTTCTACAGTGTAAACCTCAGCAAACTACCTACCTACCTAGGAAAAAAGCATGCAGAGAACTTCACGTGCCAAAATTTCTTACAAGACACCCTAGTAACACTATTATGAAAACAGAAGTCCAAAAATGATTTTTCCTGATCTTGCAGAAGACCAAAAAAAAACCCAATATTTTGTTTGCTCTTTGGATTTTGCTTTGTATAAATACAACGTCAATTTTGGGAAAGGTTAATGAAAATACGCTTTTATCTACAGAAGTATGAATTATTGGAAATGTAGTATATAACTTGTATGGGCCCAAGAGACACAATGAATGTTCAGAATATCCAGTACTTAAATTACTTAAATCAATGGAAACAGTATGTGAAAAACTCATTTGGTTTCACTAAATTAAGGATCGTGAAGCACAGGCACAAAGGAAATGAGAGCTTTTGTTTGCTTGCTTGCTTGTTTCTATGCGTATGGGGTTTTTTTTTGTTTTTAAATACAAGTAATGAAAATACCAGCATTTCCAAGCCATTATAGCTAAACCTTAAGACACATATATCTCAGTGTTTTTCAACAACCATTACATGAAATATATATTTAGTGGAGGATTTTTATTTCAAGATTACAAAAAAAAAAAATTAACTGAAACTTGATGATTTTAACAGCTTCTCTATTATCCTTTGGCAATGTGGTTTGACTTCAGAGCCAGTATACACGTGGTATAACATTTATCTAAATCTTAGACCTAACATATGTCTGCAGAATTGCAATGAAAGTGTCACAGCATATTCAAGATATTCAAAATAATTAAAAGCTACTAATTTGATGTTTAATAAACTCAGACTTGCCAGCTTCCTTAAGCAGAATTCCTACAGCTGTACGTTCCTGTCAACTTCAACAATGGCAGCGGTTCACAGAGAGGAAAGGAAACAATATGCAGCAAAAGTCAGCGCTGCTGTAAGAAATGCAGTAACGTTAGGTATGAATGCCCTTCAACATGCACATGAAATCTCCATCGTCATTAATATGAGCTGTGTGCACGCATGGAGAAGACTCATTTACCTTGACATACACACACTGAGGCACGATGAAAACAGAAGAGAAAATTACCTCCAAGCACAGGAACTGTAAACAAAGGATTTTTAAAAGCTCCTGACAGTGACTTTTTTAGAATTTGCCACTGCCTTCATCCAGTCAAGTTTCTAGAAATTCACATAGGTCTGATTAGACTATGAGACAAGCCAGATGATGCGGTCCCTTGATGTATCTTAAACCATCTGCTTTCTAATTCTCCATCTTCAAACAACCAATCTACATAACACATTCTCTGGTACCTTTCCTTTAAACTTTTTTGAACTATACAAAAAAAGAAAAAAATACTAAGCAAATTAAAACCACACTAACTGTAGTAAAATGCTATCAAAGTACCCTAATGTACAGAACTGAACAGTTATGTTTCACTATGATTCACTATTAATTTGTTCAGTAAACAGATTAACTTTTTTTTTCTGTCAGTACAACTTGGGATCTTGCAATGTTTTTCTGGTCTTACCTAGAGCTTATGAATTACAAGAAGCCTCCAGTGTTCATTATAAACTATTCTCATTCCTAGTTTATTCTTTGGGCTGATACTCTATGCTAAGCCTTCTGCTTCATTCCAGTTAATATATTGAGTATTCCTGCAGAGTGGAATAAAGCCCTATGCATAAATGAGCTCTCGTAGCAACTTAAAAATAAAACGGACGCTCTTGTATCCTTAAATCACCTGCAATATCTTAACAGTTAGGTGTTCCTAGGTTAGGAAAGTAAATAAATGGTGCCTTTAACTGCTAAAGCAACATCAAATGCTTCATTTTGCAATATAACTGATGCCCTCATACCACTAACAAATGTATCCAGAGTGCTTCAAAGTGATTTAGAAATGACAAGGTGGCAATATAGCAGAGGAACTGCAGGCACAGCTACATAAGCATAAGCAGGCTAAGCTTTGATAGACACAAGGGTGCCATGAAGGGGGAGAGAAAGTGCAACAGCTGAGACTCTGTGCAGACACGGCGCACAGGGAAGGGAGTCAAGGATTCTTTACAATCTCTCCTCCCTCCTTGAGCTGGAAGATACAGTATTGCCAGAGCTGCAGTGCTCGGATAACCCAACCCACCATGAAAAGCGCACGCACACATACATACATATACATATATATATATATGTATATGTGTATGCCAGCTACAGACATACCTCTGCTGCTGTGCCACTGCCTCTCCACTGAGGAAATTCATGGCTCATTTACACAGATGAAAGAGGACAGGAAGGTGCAGTCCCAAAACTCTTAGTTACTGGTATAACTCTTTGAAAAAGTTTCTCCTTTGACTGCAAACACTTGAGTGACAACCTGTCACATACAGATGCTAAGTAAGAGTTTCTGGCGTCTCAGAAGGTGAGTATACGTATCTAACATGTTCTCCTTACAACTTCTATTTAAACACTAACCATGTGGTCAGAATTAATTGAGCAGGCAATGCTCATGCTGTTGCCTGCCTACGAGTAAACAGATTTTGAGACTTGAGACTACAATCAATAGAAAGGTTGACGCAATGGCAGTAACCTTTGAAACCAGGGCAACGCAATAGCTATGCAGTACTGCAGGGATTAAGCAGCATGGTGAACACCATGAGTTACCAGCGGTTTATGGAGCAAAATCTGTTTCAGGTAAAATCAAATGCCCAGTGATTTCACCTGTTCCTAAAGGCTTGCTATAGGGCACCACTTGCTGCATGTTATTCAGATTTTTTCAACAGGTTTGCTTGGTTGTTAGAGCAACCCACAACTGCCTGAATACCTGTGCTGGTACAAGAGAAGAAAAAGGCCTGAGGTAGAGATGAGAATTGACACTAGCTAAGAGCAAGGCTGCCTCTTTTGGTGAGTATTTATATACATTGCTTTAAACTGCTTTTGTAATTACAGTGTTTACATTTCAGCACTTCTCAGAGAACACAAGCTTATATTTGTCATTAAAATGAACTGATACAATTATGTATCTGAATGACACTTATTACACCATGCGTACTAGAATGACACTACATACTTTTAATGTACACGCAAATTTAAAGAGAAAAAAAAAATCCAGGAATCAAGCAATATTATAGGCTTATTCTAAATTTAAGACTATAAAACTCAGCCTCCTTAAATCCTAAAGTTCTCAGTTCCAAATGTTTTATGACATATACAGCGCACAGTTCCTTTCTTAAGCTATGACATCTTGACAATTTACGTTGTCCACAGATGTTCTCGTGCTTTTACAAGTCCTTGCTAAGTACAAGATTTGCAGTGGCAGCCACACTGAGTTTAAAGGTAATCAAAGAGACAGACTTTCAGCTGACAGTTTTATGTAGCAGTATCTATCAGGGAGACTTTTAGAAAAAGAGAGGACAATGAATTTCTGAACGAAAAGTACCTGCATGATGACAGCCTCATACGTCCGTTTCGAAGGGACCTGGGGAGGGCTCTAGTCCAACCTCCTGCTCAAAGCAAGGACAGCTGTGGCATCAGACCAGCACTTGGGGCTGTAGCCAGTCAGCTCTTGAAAACCTCCAAGACCAGACACTGTACAACCTTTGTGGCCAATCTGTACCCCATGTCTGACTGTCCACATCAGATTTTTTTTTCCCCCCCTCTATATCCAGCCTGAACCTCTCTTATTTCAATTTATGCCCATTATCTGTTGTCTTTCCATGCACCGCTTTCCATGCATCGCTGTGAAACGCCCAGTATTACAAAAAATAGAAAGTTGGCACAACTACCAATAAAGCCTTCAATTATCATCTCAGTCTAGCTGAAAAACATTGGCTGCGAAAATATTCTTGTCCTGCTTTATTCAGAAAGGTTTTTTACATTTCATAACAATAAATTTGTCAAGCTGATATGCAGAATACTAAGATAAAAAGTAACAAAATGGGTGTCAAAGAAAGGAATACTTCTAAAACGATGAAAAATGTATACAATTGTCAATCACTTTTAGTTGTTCTTAATAACAGGAGTTGAGATGTAGTTAAGAAACCATAAATCACTACTCCTCACAATTTCAGGACTTAAGAGTTTACTGGAACTCAGATTTCATTTGTCTTTTTCTCTTAAGACATTAAGGAGATCAAATACCAGTGCCAAAATTCCTCAGTAAATCCAAACCTATGCTTGCATCTTGATAACACATTGTAAGCTTAGTTAACCGATCTGCTGTAAATTGATGTGTATTTAAACTGGGGTAAACAAACATTGAATTCTGATGAGAGCTTTTGTATAATGTTTTTTAGTATGTGCTAGAGTTCTCCTATTTTCCATTTATTTGCTTTAGAAAATGAGAGGTCACCTCTAGCAGGTTTTAGGTTAAAATAATGTTTTGCCGGAGATATCTTATGTAAAATACACACTTACACTTTAAACTCTTGTTTTGTTGCCATCCTCTGGACACCTTCCATTTTGTATACATATTTTTGGAGAACATGATTATAAGGGGAGGTTAAAAAAAGTTGAATGCTTACACTAGGAGAAAAGGATGAACTGGAATGTAATAGCAGTTTCAAAAATACACAGGACAGTCACAAAGAGAAGAACGATCATCTGGTCTTTAAGTAAAAAAAATTATTAAGAAATAATTGATTCCCATTTGCAGTAATGGGAATTTAGGTTGGACATTAAGAAAAGCATTTTAGCAGTCAAGTGACTTCAACACTGGTAGACAGGGAAGACCACAGAATGGCTATTACCAGGATTTGGTAAGAACAATCAGACAAACATCCATCAAGAAGGGCCAGGCTCTTTAATTTAAAGCAGTTAATACAGCTATTTTTGGTAGATATGGAAAATGACACTTCAACAAGCAGTTATCACTAGAATCCAGGCACCATTCACCACACAGTTTAAAGATCACATCACGGTGAACACAAGGGCACGAGTAGCATCAGGCTCCTTTCCCACAAGCAACAGCTCTGAACGCTGCGAGATAGACACTAGGCAAACAACAGCAAATGAAAAAGCAACAACTTCAGCACAATTTTGAGCAGTTTTTGTTAAGGAAACTCAATACGTTCCAGACTAACACACTGCACCATGGCTTAGCCTTTTTCATTTACCCGCTGTGAATCTAAAACTAATCTAATTCTAAGTGCCATGGAAACAGGAGCAGAGAGACAAAGACATGGGTGCCCCATGTGAGCTGGACAGTAAAAATTACCTGCACATTGCCACAGCTACTAGATTCGTAGTAAGAATATGCAGGTTTGATCTCATTTTAAGCTCCAGTTTTTCTATATTTTGGGGGTTTGTTTTCCTGTGACATAAGGTCCATACATTCAGAAACCTGTTTGTTTCACATCAGCAGATTACTTATGGAAGAGATCAAAAATTATTGTAAAATTACAGTAGAGTCTGTAGATATTTTTCCCTGGACAAACAGAGAAAAACAAGGACTGGTGGAACAAAAATGTTATTTTGAAGTCTGTTTTCTAATTGTGAACAGCAACAATAAAAAAAATATGATCTATATGTTACTTTGCAAAGTGGTTCATGTCCATTAGGTCTGACTTTTATTACAATATGCAGCCCGTACTAAAAAGCAACGGACAGGGATATAGACAGAGCTGATTTGTCAATAACTCACTCAGCTTCTTTTTTCTAATCTGCTTTTGTTGAAACACATTTGGGAACACACAGTTACCTTATTTTATACAACCCAAAATGTAATCCACAAGTATTAATAAAGCAGACAGTCTTTAGCATAAGAGTATTTAAACAAAAAGGAAACTAAACAGTTCACAAGCAATCCTCCACACTTTTCAATTTATTAGATCTTTTACAGGTAAAATTGATATAAACAGATGACTGCAGGGCTAGTTCATTATATGCCATTTCATAGGTAAAGGACTTTAACTCAGAATAAGCTTTAATGAGATACTGTAAAATACATAGAGAAGCCTTTATGACAGTTTTAGTCTTGGACAATTCTCTGAAATCCAAATGTGGTGCCCCACAGAACTTGAGCAATCTCCCTCCTCTGTAACAATCTATGCATTGCTCAAATGAACTTTAGAGGAACACAATCATCCACATTGTAAATGCAAATGTTATACATTCAATAATCACTGTCTCATAATATTTATAAAATGACTTATTTTTAATGAAGAAATTTGCTGTCCAGTACCTCTACAGATGGTCACATTAACTTTGGATAGTTTATTAATCTTTAGAAAACGGGAAGGCTTTACTGAGATAGGAATCCCAAGCTTAATTAAAAAGCAGTGGACCAAAGAAATCAGTAAAATTAGAAGCAGTTTGTCCAATATGATAGACCTGTAGATAGACCTTATCTGAAAACTTATTTTCTTGTTCTTTAGGTGCACTGCAAACAATAGAATACAAAAATGATTTCTGAAACAAAAAAGTCCCTCTGAATACCTCATTTCCTTTATTTTATTATTTGTGATTTCATTATAGTTAAAGCTCTTAAGTGGGCAACGGAATTAAAAAAAAAAAAAAAACCTCCAGTCATAGAAGATTCCGTGACTTTTCCATTACAAAAGCAAATATCACATCAAAGATATTACCCACCTATGAAGATTTTACTTCCAGGATAATCTTCATTTTATGTTTCTGTTACCAAAGGAATTATGACATCCATCATGTTGCTGTGACGAAGAAAAGTATTGTGATAAATTTCTTTAGACATTTTCCTAATGTGTTTTCGCATCAATCTTGACTTGTATCATTGACTCAGTACGCAACATTATTCTACAAGTGTTGTTTTCCAATAGCATTAGGAAATTGCTAATCAGATTTTTGCTGCTGGGCTCCTCTAATTCTTATAATTATAAGAATGAAGATTGAGATTGCCTTAGATAAGCAAAATGAGATGATGGCTCTTTCAATCACTGACAAAATTTCTCAAAGGATGAAACCTGAGTTGCATTGTAAAATGGTCTAAGGATCAACAGTAACAGTGCTTTTTTGCCTCAAACTTCCAAACACAAGTGCTTCTGCACACCTGCAGACACAGTTCTTCACTTCTGTAGATCACATGGAGCTATATTCCTAACTGCACTGCCCCAAAGGCACATGGAGAAAGGCTAAACAAAAAGTAATATATCTTGTAATTCTAATAGGTGTGATTATTGATTCACTTCTGGATTAGGCTTCTGGGTACAAGAAAGAAGAAAATTAAGTAAAGGATGAAGACTGAGACATGAGATGGAAAGGTCCAGAGAAAGCAGTAGCAGTAGTAGGTATAGGCGATCTGCATCCTTAGTGTACCAACTTTTGGAACACTCTTGATGCAGACTGTCTATGCCACAGAATCTATCACCTTTTCTACAGCAGTCTTCTGAGGCATCTATAAACATGTCAGACCGTTATTCACTATGTCCAAAGCTGTACTAAAGAAAGAAAAGATGGATGAACATAGGCACTGGATTATTATCAGGATAGATGGATGTCTTCCAAAGACCTCGATATTCCAAGGGTTGTAAAGATGAATTTTGTGTTTCTGACAATACACATCTACCAGCTAAGTTGTACAGTTAGTTTTCTCAAGGGAGCTTACTTTTCTCTAATCAAGGCAAATATTACTGTGATTAGCAGAATGACTGCACCCAAAATGCAGTGCTTCTCTTGTTTGCATTTAAAATGTCTGTTCTTAGACTCTTAGAGATGATTAGTACAATGAAAATACACTAATAAGTTAATGAAACTACATATTAATAGGAAGAAGCCTATCACAAACTCAACCAACAATCTTCAAGATTAAATAAAATACCATCTATACTGTAAGAAATGCTTGGAATGGTAGGTAGTATGTAAACTAACAAGACTCCAAATACTTCGCTGCAAAATTGTCAAATTCAGGCAATAGTTAGAACTTCCTAATGAAATAATGGAGAATCAACTGCAACATAAAAGGATTTAAAGATACAAATACTTTCCCCTCAAATCAGGTAAAAACCTTTATTTTTGGACCGTTACCAATTTTAACATGATTTATATCTCTAAAAACAGGCTAATTATACAACCCTAAAAGCTAGCCCAAAACACCAACCAAGCCTGACCTTCAGAAGAGCTCTGCCCCATTTCAAAAAACTGGGGCAACAGTTTCATGGAGCTACAGGGCATTTACTACTCAGGACATAAAGTAATGCACTCTTTTCTAGACACTAAGTCTTATTTGTGGCTACATGTTTAGGAATCAATTTAATGCTCACAGAAGATGTCACAAATTGACATCCACTACTTTTAGAGACTCATGATTTATGACCAATGCAGATCTTCAGTCACTATTAGTCCCTTACTGTACTGAGCTACTGTCTGAAGAGAGTAATTAAAAACCTGCATGCATTTATTTATTGGCTTCACAGCTGATGCTTGTGAT
The DNA here is from genome assembly GCA_013398735.1 of Nothocercus julius. Taxonomy (NCBI): domain Eukaryota; kingdom Metazoa; phylum Chordata; class Aves; order Tinamiformes; family Tinamidae; genus Nothocercus; species Nothocercus julius. Next base: position 1,225,865 of record VZSV01000070.1, read on the forward strand.
TCATATCAATAATTTTATTGCCCACCAAAAAAAGCTTCAGTTCAAATGTCTGCTTCAAATTGAACTTCATTCACTTTACAAAAAGCTAGAGGAATCGTCTTGCATTAATGAGACCGAGTAAGTACAGATGTGCATCTGATGCAATACTAAAATGTTCTGTAATTGCACCATAAACACACGCTGCCGTGACAGCAAAATGGTTGGTATGATGCTTTTCCTGTATCGCATTTTAATCAAGTCCCCGCTCTGGGTGCTCAGGGGCCTGCCACGGACCTGCACCGTGGCAGCTCCCCACTGCCACACGCAGCCTGTCCCACGCACACTGTACAGAGTCATGCTGATACACACTCAAACACACCTGAACAATGCAACACATTTAGAGTTACTTGCAGCACCTAGTTCTACTATTAATTTTAATAGCTATATTGCAAAAAAACAGGAAAGGATTTAATTTAGATGCTTATATTTTCATACTATGTATATTTTAAATGCTATTATATTTGTTTATATATATATATATCATATTTTTCACTATATATATAAAATATATATGCTTACTTATTTCCCTGTTCCAGAAATAGGAATTAGTTAAATATCTTGAGAACTGAACAGCAGTTCAACAGATCAAGCTCAAATGTGAGCATCTTCCAACTTCATTACACACTGCTAAATGCCTTCATTTTAACAAATTTTGCAGGGTTAGTGTTAAAGAAAGCAAATGAGTACACAGTACATCAAACTTGCATTACATTACAAGGACTGTCAGAGTCTCTTTGGCCTGTTCCACTTGCCTCTGCTTGCCTGCAGAAAATGCACAATGAAGCTTTGAAGTTCCCATCCCAGCAAGATTCCCACACTCTTTATGTTTGTATTGCTGAAGCCTGGGTGACCACAGACTCAACAAAGTGCAATACGCTGATTTTCCTAAGAGAAGTTATGTCCCTACTTCAGTCATCTGGGAATATTTCATTCCTATGTTGGGATGAACACAGAATAAGAAAAGCAGACTAAAGCTTAACTGAAAATGACTTGCCATAAATGATTTTTATGCACATAGACACACACCCACAGATTTTAAGGAAAAAAGAAGTATATGAACACAAGGTTCCTGGATTTTCAACAAGTCATGGAGAATCTCAACTTGTGCAATTTCTGCACTTCTCAATCAAATGTTTTTCATCTGATTTTACCAAACCAGACAAGAAGGAAGATGTGAAGCAGACAAGAAGAAATAAAGAAAACAAAGAGACCAAAATTTCTTCAGAAAAAGTCAGTTCAGAAACTGACGTGACTGGCATATACACTTGTCTTAGATATAACACTGCTCAGTTCAATATAACTGACTCATTAATTTAGACTCACAAAAACGCACACACTTTCAAAGAAATGTTATTAAATACTAAGATAAAATTAAAAGAAAAAAAGGAAAATGTCTAAATGTCTTTTTTTTTCTAGCAGCATCATCATCATTAACAATAACGCACTTGATGAGATCAATAAGTAACTACAACAAAATGTAAAATATTCTGTTAAGCAGTTGAAAGTTATTTGATTTAAAGATGGATATCTGACATGAAAGTTAAGATAAATACTGTGGAAAGAGTTTCCAGACATACTCTAGAAGCTTCAGAAAACTTGTCGAATGAGCAATGAAGCTCGGAAGAAGCAGCAGAGATTTTATGACAGCATGCACAGTCCACAGAAGAGTAATTAGCTTATGTCAAACAAGCCATGTCACCTGCAAAGCTTTCTCCTCACTGCTCCAACACTTAGGCAGACCTGGCTTATTGCAACCTCACTCTGACATGCTAGGTAGTGAAATGCTACACAGTTACATGAAGTAATTTACCTAAAATGTAAATATATTCAATAAACAGAAACATCTTTTTGAAAACACAAATTTCAGAAATTATTAAGTATTTCCTCTCTGCTCTGCTGGACTGCAACTGCAGAACCTCTCAAGAATGTTCAGTACTACAGACAGTTAAACATACAGGAAAACTCCCAAGAGACTAAGACTCATCATTAGGAATGTAAAACCTCAGTACACTTTAGCACTATCCCTGAGGAAAGGCTGTGAAACACCACCTGAAACAAATCAGTAACATGTATTTTAACACTGCTATCTGTATTTCTTGACATATTTTTTTTTAATCACAAAAAGTCATTATACCTACCAGACAGGCATAGAACATATGAACATATAAACACACACAAAATTTTCTTATGTCATTTCCCTAAAATCTTGGCTATTTTTTCCTGGTATTTCTCATTTTTGTACTTAACCTTATACTGAAAATAGGCCTTTGTCAAGGTTGCCTAGTTTCATATTATCTTTTATACCCTCAGGTGGAATAATGTTTACAAGTTCCTACTCTATCACAAACAATTAAAATAAGCACGAAGCAATGATACTCGAGGGAAACAATTTTTAAGTGTTTGTTCCTGCTGAAGACTCTCACGTGACAAAAGGGTTGCACCATAATGAACTTCTCTTTCCCAATACCAACAGATTCTGTAGCTAAGACATTCAAGGTATTAAACTGCAGCGTAAGACTGTTAATATGATATTGCACATCTGCAAAAATCAAACACCATCTTAATGACGGCAGCTAGGTCTGCTCTGGTCAAAACCACTACATATGGACTAAGACGCTCTACTGTTTCACAGGAAGAAAACTTTCACAGTTCAAGTCTACTGCTCAGCAGAACACTGAAATTGCTTAAGTTAATGACAACGGAACTTCAGCAGAGCCCAAGTTCAGCATTTACACAGAAGATTGTCCAAGATGAAAACAATCATAAAATGAATGGTGGATGGCCTGCTTCCTTTGAACAGCTCTCTGCTGCCTGGACTCCAAGACTTGAGGAAAATAAGGCCATGCAGTTTCAAAGCAGTTTCAAAGTCTGTGAAACACTATTTTTAATGCTACTCTCACTTAATTTCACAGAATAGTGGGGATTGGAACCAGAGGTCATCAAGTCCAACCCTTACTGCTCAAGCAGAGTCACCTAGAGCTATTTTCTTGGAGGATTTGAAAGTTGACACTCCATTTTCCCTGGCGTTTTTAAAAAAAATACCTTTCAGGGTTATATTTTATATAAAATAAGAATATTTTTAGGGTTATAAGAGATTAAGAGTTAATGTGTTTTCTTAGAAAGATTTAACTATATGAATAATCAGAAAAATGTTAACTTGCTATTATATTTACATGGGTAAAGAACAGGACCGATTTGTTGCTGATGATGTCAGAGGAAGGCCTGAAGAGACCTAGAAGGCAGGTACAATAGCAAATTGGTAAAGCTTAAAACAATTTGGAAATACATTATCATAGAATTGTTTTTAGTCATGTTCAGTAGCTGTAGCAGAAAGCTGCACAAATATTTCTTAAGATTACTCTAAAATGACAGGTGACCTTCCAAAGCTCTCAGAAGCAGCAGTGTCACAGAGTTCGTACTAATCATGGTAATTAAAACAGTATCACAAATAAGAATGATATATATCCAAAAAATCCATGAAATTACAAAACAGCCAACTACAAAGCACTTAGAAAAGGCTGTTCTTTTTCAAGATATCATTAACACCTATGTAAGTAAAACATACAGGATGACAGGTAAAATTACATAGTCTTGCAAGCCATTAAAAATGTGTGCAATGCAAAAGAAGAATGAAGTATGAGATTCAACATTGAGGCAGCATTAAAAATTCATGCAGCGCCAACCTCTACAAATTTGGCTAGAATCTGGAGTTTTTAGCTGCATTAAGATTTGAAATTCTAATTTCTTGACACGTGAGTAGCTAGTTCTAATGAAAATAAAGACTTTTATCAAAAGATTAATACACAAGATAAAGATTTGGGAGAAAATGCCTTTAAGAAGATATTTAAATGGCTGAATCCACACTGCTGTGCTGTACAGGAACCCTCCTGGGAAAGAAATCTGATTTGTTTTCCTTGGTTCCTGCTGCATCTCCAGCTCTATTCCCACCTGTTGAGATGCACCTGGTTGCCTCAGCCCTGTGCACTTCTACCCCACTGATATATCGAGTAGAAAAAAGTAGGAGCCTTGCACATCTTCATCCTCCTCTACGTCCGCACTTGTAGATTCTTCCATTTTTCAGCTGTTCCTCTAGTACCTCAGGTAGCTAGAACTAACCTCACTCACCTTCTCTCCTAGCTATGCAGCACAGGGCAGCAACTTCCAAGAGCTTCTCTATGTTAAATACATAGAGAAAATAATAAATACTATATTAAATACAATTTTAAATACAACAAAAAACATAAATACTATGTTAAATACAATTTCATAGCTTTTAACTTATATTCTGATTTTTTTTTTTTCCAAGAGCAAAGACTGTCAATGACTCACTTCTCCACATCAGGTTGGGCTTGCTTTAGCCGACATGATTACCTTTACTACAATCTCTTAAGATACTTCCCCCATCAGATCCAACTTCTCAGAAAAAGTTTATTCTGTTGCAGCCTTAACCAGGTCCTCCTACTCTTCAAAGAGCATGAAACATTTTAAGACCTGGTTAGTCTTGCAATATTCTTCAAATGATATGAGACAAACCATGCAGCAATCCCACTGACTTCCCAGCTATCAATAACTAATTCTTCTCTTTTCACAGAGTCTTTGTCCAAGACACTTTTTAACAGTTCTGAGAGTTACCCAGAGCTGTAATATTCTGCTTGCTAAAAACTCACACACAGCTACACAGCTATATGGAGAATGAAGAAAGGCTCCAGGGAGAAGAAAAGAAACAAAAAAACAAACCCACAGATCTCTCTGCAAATTATTTGCTGTATAAATTACTGAGTTTCTATTAGACTTGAAAGCCAAAGAACGACTCCCATAGTAAGGGGGTTCACAAAATCTTCAAATGAGTTCTGAACAGAACAGAAATAATGCAGCTTCCAGAATAAGGGAATTACCTTCTAGCTCCAGGAACGTGAGGGGAGGCAGCTGTCCTTTTGCATTCAGAGAATTCTGTAATCTAACAGACCCCGAACTAAAGTTAAGACATATTTTCATTTACTACTACAAACAATGGAACATTTGCAGTAATGTTACTGCTATACACTTTATAGTGCACAGTTTTAATGTAATTAAACATAAAATAATAATCATTTAAAAATAAAATATACAGTAAGAATAAAATTAAATAACAGTTCATTTCAATATAATTTTACTCATTATTTATAAAATCCCTCCCTTCTAAACCTGGAGGCCAGAGAAACGAGAGCACATTAATGCGCAGTTCCTGCACTGCCTCCAACAGCAGTCGTCAGAACAGCCTCACCCAGGAGAGCTCGGGTGCCAAGAGTCCCTGCAGGATCCTTCATGCAGCCGCTCACGAAAATGCTGTCCTCGCACTTCCTAATAATAGCCATTTGCCTCTGTCATATTGCAACTCCAATATTACTTGCACGCTGCAAGCCCTGCCAATGTGCTCACAGGCCTCAAAGCTATTGCTTTTTCTAAAATGCCTGTATCACAGCTGGGCTGAGTCTTCCCTCGGCATACTCTGCAGTAAGCATTATATGCTAATATAAAGTAAATATCACTTAATAAAGGCTTTCTTCACATCACAGCACTCATCACTGATACTATTCAAAAAAACCAGCAACAACACAGATTTATTCCTCAACTAATTAACTGTACTGCTAAAGTGATCTGAATTTACTCCATTCTTCATGTCAATATTTGATCACTTTCTGTCACCACAGGATTTTTCTCCACTGAAAATTTGTTAATAGTTTTTATTCATTATATATTCTGGGCTTAGACCCATGCTGCTTCTCTAGCTTGCCCAGAGAAGCTACTTCACCACGAATTAAACTTCAGAAACAGAAAATCTTTTTTTTTTTTTTTTTTTTCTCTCCACATCTGTAATTCTATTCAGTGTTTGAAACCACCAAATATTTAGAGGTTTGTTTCATATGTCAAGTGACTACATGGACAATTCCTGAAACCTTTAAAACTTATCTAGGAAAAAAACAGCCCTTTTATCATCTTTGAAACCCCCTCTGATCTGATTTAAGGTTATTTCTAATATTTCACTGTTCCAAACTCAAGTATTTCAAGTACACTTGAAGTACAGATGTTGAGAGAGATACCTGACATTATTAATATGTCCGACAAGGACAGTGTGCTGTGCACACACTGTAATTTGCAAGCTAGACTCTGTTTCATTTTCCAAAAGTCACTATGTTACCAATCATATTAGCAATACAGACGTTCAAGAAACACTTGGGGCTAGTCTTCTCTTTGAAGGGTTCATAGGATGCACCAGAAATTCAAGGTGGAAAAAGAGATCTTGTAATTCCCTATTTCTAACATCAAGTCAAATTTGGAATTGCCCACTGTAAAATAAACCAAAGAAATTAAACATCTTAACATCTTAAACTGACATACCCTGAATTAAAATATTTTGAATCAATACATAACCAAAGTAAAATTCATGTTTTGGTCTTTGCAGTTTTAGAACTTTTACAGTTTACGCTCTTAAAAAAAAAAAAAAAAAAAAAATTAGCTTTGGAGCCATTTCTAACAAGGGGACAAGAAACATACTGATGATATCCACTGAGCTAAATAATTATGAAAACAGCAGAAAATCAGGAAAGATTATCATCAATAACTGCAGGAAGTTTGAGGGGGAGAACTGTATTAACATAGAGAAAATATAAAAGGTATGTTTTACTTTTCAAAATAATTTTATATGCACTGTTTTTAGCAAGTAATCCAAACCAAAGAAAATTCAAAGTTCTAAAGCATATCCTAAATTTTATTCTTACCTTTTAACAGAAATTAAAGTGCTTCAGCATCATATGCAGAGAAAACATCCCTATTTCATGCTAACTGATACCAAGAGTATATCTCTTCTTATATTTGCAATGCTTAGATTCTACTAGCTTTTACTTAACACTCAAGGAACCAAACCATTAACCTGCAGCTATATTATGGAGCAGATCATTCAAAAAAATGCAAATAAATTCATATCTCTAAGAAAATTTATTTTTTCATGAGCACATACTATTTTAACAGACAGATAGAGTTTGTTTATAACAGGAGGTGTGGCTATGAACCACAGGAACACTGAGGAGTAATTCTGTACAAATCAAAGACATAATTATTAAGGCAAGCCTTCCATTGCTAAAGGCCAGTACAATTTGTTTCAGGAAGGATAAAGTAAAACCTCACACCAGACTCTCAAGTAAAAGCTCACACCAGCTGAAAACAAGACTGTCTCTGATTAAATAAATTCAAGATTCACATGCAGCATACTGCCTTTCAAATTAAATGTGTAATCTAGTTGTTCTATTTGTAAGGTCTTGATAATACTCACTATCACAAAGTACATCCCAAGAACACCAATTTCCAACAGTCCCCTGAAACTGATCACACAGTGCTAAAACAACTAACTTTGTACTCTGTTCCCCTTGGTCCTGGAGGCCCATTACAACACGGGCTTTAAAAATCAGTATTTCAAGAATGAAGATGACATCAGTCTATGGAATATAATTTCACCTCATGGATTTGTTGTTTTTAAAGAAATGCTAGATATTTCCTTAAAATCTTCCAAAGAACATTAGTAAAGCTACCTCATCTTAAATTCAAATTTTAGAACACTGTAATCATCTTTAGAGATGGACAAAATTTCAATTCAAAAAAGAAAAGATGTATTTATTTTAATTTTCTGATTCATTCATTGCTAATACATTAGTAACACAGCAGAATAGCTCCTTCTGCTCACAGATATGTGCCAAAACACTCTCCTCGCCACAGGTACCAGTCAGCCAGAACGCTTAACACACCGCTTCATAGTAAGCATTCCAATTTCCTATTTTGATTTTATTTGATATGCAAAAAGCAAACGTCAAAAAACTATCAGCAGACTCAGTGGTTAGGACTTTTCCAAAATTACTCATTTCTTGCTTTCTCGAGATAGATCTTACTTTTTGGCAGGCAGACTCTTGCTAAATGTATCTTGGTTTGGTTCGTTTCCCTCCCATCTGAGGGGGCGCAGGATCTTGGTTTCAGAAGAAATGGCCAGGCAGGAGGGCTGAGCTGAGTGGCTGCAGTGACAATGGGGACACGGTAAGAGACAAGGCACAGAGCAAGGCTTCATCTGGACAGGCTGGCAACAGGCCAGAGAGAGCACAAGAAGAAGCAGGGAAGAGAGCTGCTAAGTAGCCTCAAGAAGGAGAGGGCTTCCCCTTTGCATGGCAATACTGCAGTGACATTACATGGAGTATGACACTCCTGGGAAAAGAGAAAGGAGGAACAAGGAATTTAAGTGAAACGAGGTGAGAGAATCTGGGATAAATAGAGATTTGGGTAACTGGGAATAGAGGACTATATTAGGCAGAGAATTCTGTGAAATTTGGAAAACTAGAAAGCTGCAGGTTTGGGGGCAGAAAACCATAGTGAAAAAAACAGACAACCAAGAACAAACAGGAATCCTAAGCCAGCAGGCTTCTGGGCAGCAGGGACCCAAAGGCAGGTACACTAAAGCAGGAGGAGCTGAAAATCAGCATAAAAGGTCCTAAAAGACAAATTTCAGTTTTCCTCCTCTTCTCTGCCACCTAGAGCTCCTTCAAAGATATCTCTGGGCTTTCCTCCACAATGCTTTGTCCTCTTCTTTACTTTTAATAACAACTCTCCAGTTTGAGTGTGCAAATCAATTGCTTCAGCAGTTCAAAAACACGGTGCCATTGCTCTGGATTTTCACCCTTTGCCATAACTCTTCATTTCAAATTCACATAGATTGACCTTCATTTTATAAAAACCTTACTTTCTACAAACAAAAACATTGCAAGAGCACTAGAATATGTAAGCACAGGCTGGTTATATAAAATGCCTCTCCAATAAAGCTATAAGATAGCAATCAGAGATGTAACAGTTATTTGCTCGTACTAATGTCTCTCTATCATTCAGGATAATTCCTAGTGACTATGTAAAGCCAGAGACTGCTGCAGAAATCTGGCCTAGTTCCTCAGAGATTAGCTTAGTTGTATTTTTTCGGTTACTCAGAGCATGCACAAAAAATTATTTTTCTTTCAACAACAAGAGAGACAGAGAGAAAGGAAGGTGACTAATACAGTTATTGATTAAAACAAATTCTTCAGGGAACATCCACTGCTAAATTATTACGTCTTTCTAATTTTGTTAGGATGGGGATTGTGCACTAGAATACTCAGAATATTTGCTCTGTGGGGGGCAAATTCTGTACAGCTTCTAGGTGCAGAAGACATTTTTAAATGTCTTCTGACTTGGGAAGTCTACCTGACTTGGGAACAGTAAACAGAGCTGTAGAAAAAAGTGGCCAGGCCACAGCATGAGGACAGGCCCCATCTGCCTGCAGGGTGCTGCATGTCAGAGGAAGCCTAGGCTGCTCCACGAGCAAATGGAACAGGGGCTTCGCTGACTTTGACTCATCAAGCAGAGACATTCTCACATCATAACTTCCTCGGGAAATGAGAATCATGCCCCACTGCAGAAGAAACAGGTTGCATTTGAGGCAACAACAATCTTAATGCGTGTATATGTAATAAACAGCATAAAATTATTCATATTTTTAAGACTATTCACATGAGATGAAAGATTTATTTTTACCTCTTTTTATAAACCAGTTATTGATCATAAATAAAACAGCTAAGGTTTGATTTCCTCTCCACAAATTACCTTAAAAGGGCCTGATATGAATTGTCCTATAGCAAGCAAGCTGCCTCAATATAACCAAATATCCTTTGCTTTTGACCCTGGTCTAGGACATTACCAGTCTCTGCAAGATAAAATGATTACACTGCGAAATCTTATTAAAAAAAAAAAAAAAAGAAAAAGAAAAAGAAAAAAGTATGTTGTATAAAGCAAATTGTATTTTTGGTGTCTCCCATAGAATCAATACTCAAACTCAATGGAAATAGGGAAAAAAATCTCGTCAGAATGTTGGCTTCGATCTAAACGTAAATTCAAAAGCAGAATAACATACAACTGTAAAAATACAAGATACTTTGATATAAGCTTAGGTGATAATCCTGGCACACTTATCTAAGGAAAAAGACCTACAATTTCACTTGATTTTTTTTTGGAAAACTTTTTCTTTAGCCTCCTGACTTCAGTTACTTGACATTGTATTCCAAGGATTTGATAAATAGATGCTAATTCTTTCCAAAAGTCCTGACATTGGCACAAGATGAAAAAAAAAGTGTGGAGTTTGTAAAGCATTTCAGCAAACTGGGAATATAACATTAACAATGATAATGCTAAGATCCTAGTTCAGAGCCAGGGTAAGAAAATATTACTCTGCTGAAAGGAAGAGAAACTAGAGCTTTTCACTTCTGTGATCTGCTCCCCCCAGGCTGGATCCAGAAGCTCTTTGGCAAGTCAATACCCAACTCCCTGTGTCTGAACAGCACTGAGCCCACTCACAAGGTGCTCTGTCAGCCTCACCAGGGCACAGATACAGATGTTTTTCTAAAAGATGACATATTCTGCTAAAAAATATAAATAAAATTATAAAAATTAAAAATCTTCTGATGGCACACCAAATCAGGTCCACATGTTTTATTAAGCGATACACATTGTACTCTGGAATCCATGATTTGCTTTTATCACATGTATTGCAAACCTGTGTAATTTTAACTCCTTGAAAATATTTTGCTGAAATATGAGACAGTTAAAAGCTAGTATCTGGTCCTGCCTGATCTGAAACCTTGGGCAAAAGAAATCCATCTTCACTTAATCTCATGTTCCCACAGCACAGTTGCTCTCATCTCTACTTAAGTTATTGTTTTGCTTTCCAAAAGGAAGGTAATGAATGTTCAGAGGTCAATCTCTATGATAAAGAGCTCTGACAACGCACCTATCACGTCCACTCTGCAGCTTCTAAACCCTCAACCCATTGCACTGCTGTTCTGACATACGTAAGACTTGGAAATTGCTAGAAAAATTGCTATCTAGCAACTATTAGCCAAGAAGCCAAAACATACAAGCCTGGCTGACAAACAGTCTTAACAAAAACACCTTGCAACATCCTTGAGTGCACTCTCATCCATCAGCCAATTCCATTAAGTAATAAAAATAAATAAATAACTTCAACCTGTTCTAAAAAGCGCAGCTAAATTGATTTTGAACTGGGTAAGCCCAAAGAACCCAGTTAGACAGTTTTCGAGGTCTCCAAAAGGACCAGTCAGGAAGAAAAGCCTTGTTCCTTAGATTGTTAAAAAAAAAAAAAAAAAAAAAAAAAAANATATTCTACAAAAAAAGAAGAAAGAAAAAAAAAAAAGAAAACAGCACCAATGCACCAAGACAATTCTAAGCTTCTTCAAAGCAGGAGTTTTCTTTCTGTTGCGCAAACCTAAGTTCTCTTATACATGTGTTACACACAGACAGCATTGTTCTACAGCTTTTCCTTAATCAGCTTCCCAGTAGAATCCTTGACACCTAAAGGAACCTTTAAAAAAGTCCAAATAATCATGAAAAACATCTCTGATGATAAGCTCTGGGATTTGTTCTTTCTGTGTCACTCATTATTGGTATTTCCAGCATTCCTCAACACAGCAGAAGAGTCACTTGCCTGATGTGATTTTCCCAGAATACAAAACCTATCAGTATCTATTTTTTCTAATTAATTGCTCTTCCCTACTCCTCTGAAATCCTTAGGTAGTACTTTTGATAGTAAAGAAAGCCTGAGCTCTAACTAAGCCTTCATAATGAACTCATTTTAATGAGTCAGTCTGCACAGGACATCACATTTAGTGCTTTCCTAGAACTCAGCATCGATATTTGGAATCTAAAAACATGTCTTTGGCATGCATTTAGTCATCTTTCAGACAGGCTAGTCTTTCTGTATGCTGTTATGGCTGGTCATTTTTAAAGCAATGAAGGAAGTTCCATCTTTTAAAAGCAAAATTGCTAAATTTTCAAAGCTTGCTTTTAGCTAGAATATACTCTTGGTCTAGGATTTTTAAATTAGATAATAAGGAAATAAGTTTTAATATTAAAAGGAAATCAGATAATTTTGTTCAACTAACTTGAAAATTGCAATCTTTATTTTTCCATATCTGAAAATGTCAAATGATATATATATACACACACACTTACACATATACATGCACTTTTTGAATACTTCTCATCTAACAGAAGGATGTAATCTCTTCTCTTATGAGCATCAAACACCTTTAACATCAAGACAGAAGACTTTTGACTGGAAAATTGTCCAAAGTTCTGACATATTTTCAGCTGTAGGTTGAGTCAGACACAACCCAAGTTGCACAGTGCCAGCTTCCAATTTATAAAAGTGCTGAATACGGTTCTACAAACACAAAAGTGTACTTTTCTCTAAATACTTCTGTAACAATTCCTCAAAGTAACAATAGGAGAGAAAATATAACCAGAAAACACGTGCAAGTATTCTTAACTGGCAGATGAACAAATACAAAACATCCCACACGCTATTAAAAACTCAATTCAATGATAGCTGTTATATCTACTACTGAGGGCAGCTCTAATGAACTGAAGACAGTAGAATTACTAGACGGCAGTCAGCGAATCATGTAGGGACTAAACTAGAAAGATAAAATTGGCTAAAACTAAAAAGGGACATGAAAGGCTCGCTCACTCTGGCAACACAAAGAGGAAAATACCAGTCTTTCAGCTAAAAGGGAAACTTACTCCAGGAAAAGCTTTGTAGCCTCTCTACAAATACCTATGGCTTTTTGAAAAAAGGATCATTATGACCAGATATTTAATACTATTAACAACCCATGGTAGGAATGCAGGATTTGAATACAGAAAGACTACTGATATAAATTGGAGTCATTCAAGTAGAAATCTAAGCAGGATCTGTGGAAACGCAGAGAACACCATGAAGCGGCACAAACAATATCTGAATTACTAGCCATCACCTAAGAGCTTATCCGACTAAGAACTATTACATGAGATTACCATATGGGTTATGTACAGGTCACTAGACCACCACATTCACAAGAATAGTTACTATCTAAATTCGGTCCAGCAGGAAGTGCACTGTGGGATACTGCATGGAGTTACCTTGATTCCTCTACTAGTCAGCATTTTAGGCAATGCCTCCCCTGACAGGCAGCATAGGCCAAGAGGAGCAGATATGCAGAGTTAACAGGCACCTCTCTTCACACTGCAGAGCAGCAATGGTTGTTGGGTTTTTGTTTGTTTAAATTTTGAACTAGCTCCAGCCTGGTCCCATGGACTGAATGTCTATTTGCAACTAGAGTACACTGGATATTCTGCAAGAGCATCCAAAAGGAATCCAGTTCATGCCTTCAGAGCGCTCTGCGAGGTAAATCAAAACACATAATATACAGTTGCATAATTAATTTCAGAAGTACACAGCTGAAGTAAAACAGGTCTGTAGAAGTACCCTGAGTCAACCCCTCAGGCATAACAAAAATCTGGGAAACATGCTGGGAGAATGGTTTAAGAAGCTTGATAAACCAAAGAAAGTTCAGTTACTTACAGGTCATTCTTAAATCCTACCTCAGTATCTAGAGCTCGAGACCTTTTGATTTCCAAATTCTTTATTATCCACTTGTATGCTGAAATGCTCTCTAGAAGTTGAAAACACAATTATCAATGAATCTTTAAACATAGAAAGGCTGTTAAAGGACCAGTTGGCATTTAAAAATGATGAAAGTCACCACGAATCTTTGGTACCAGCCCTAGCTGGTTGCTAAGCTACTGCCGCTGTGTAGACAGTCATACATCATCAGGTTAATTCATGCAGGCCAGTGGTCTTAAGATTAAAAAGTATTTATATATAACACTGACATGATAATGCTTTTTTTTTTTTTTTTTTTTGAATCAGTAACACTCAAATCTCATCAGCTGAGCCTATGAAGTGTGTCTGTATGACCATTGCCATGTGTGTCCATAATCAAATGATAAACAGAAGAAAACTATTATGTTTGGTGCTGTTTAGAGCCCGTGTAACTTCTACTTGCTCTTTTCATTTACTTCAGATATTTTTACTATAATGTAACTTGAATGTAGATAAGATGTTTAATGCTATTTCCATCCACTTTTATCCTCACCTTTGATGTGGGAATTCATTGAATTGTTTTTCAAATACATGCCTCAAAAATCAGAAACACATTCTGCCTCTGTGTTTCGACTGAGGAAAGAAATTGGGGAAAAAAAAATGTAAAATAATAATTTTCTAGGTATTTAAGATGAGGTGCTGTGAAAACAATTTATTAGATATTCCACCATTGCTTAAAAATTTTCTCATCAATTTTTGGAAGTTTCTATGAGATTAAGTTACCAGGCATTTCTCAAGTCTTTCATCATTAAGCACACTGACAAAACTGCAACATCTAAAGTCTGCACAGAGTCCTTACAACCCAAAACCAGGTGTCCAGGTAACACCACTATGCTATTTAGAGAGAGACATGTATTTAAAATTTGGAGAAGAGCCTGCCAAATGTCTTGGTAATTACAAACATGTTCTCCATAGTTCTCCATTTTTTCCTCTGAATTTGACTTAATTTTTATCAAAAGCCTTTTATCTTTGTTTGTTGATGTAAAAGGAGAGAATTTTATAGATAGAAAACAAATTTGGTATCTTAAAAGAAAAAAAAAATCCTTCTTGTTATGACACACTGTCAGCGGATACTTGGGCTGTGATGTTCCTTGCCATCTCCATATCACCACTTTAGGATCATTATTAAGACAGTCATAAATTTAATGTGTTCTTTTTTTAATGAATAAATAGTTAGAAAACTATACACAAAATATATTTAACCATTACTCGCCATTAAATAGTCAAGAATTTATAATATAGGATTCTGCAAGGACTTTTCTTTGGTCAGTATCTTCAATAAAGGCAAGAAATGAAGAAAAAATGAAAGCAATGGAAAGATCAGAGGTCTAAAATACTTGATGAAATGGCTGCAAGCATTTAATTTCCTCAGAGAGGAGATACTCAGTAGCTGCCTTCAAACGTACAGAAGGTTGTTGCGAGGCAATAAAGTGGGAAAAGAAATAAAAATGGTATTTAATGGTATAAATGGATGCTTCAAGTAAGAAAAGCATGCAGTGAGAAATAACTTTCAAGACAGGTATCACTAACAACTGAAACTGATTATCCACCAAAACCAGACAAGTATGTGTCAATACATACACACATCAGAACACACTAACCCTAGTTTGATTTCTGTGTGAGGGAGAATAACACAATATATTCAAAGTCAACAACCACAGGCAAGATACCAAAGATAACTTCTGAACACAGGACGAGAGCTAGGAGACCTGGCAACTCAGAAGAGCTTGGGGACCGATATCTTCATATACAGGAAAGTTACTGTCAAAAATGTGATGCCTTGACCTCCTTGAGAGCAAGCATTTCCCACCTTCCACTAAGATTTTTCCTGCACACACAACCTTCAATCTGAGCAAGAAAAAATACCATGAGCAGTCTACCCTTGTAAGATCAGCTGTCACTATCCTACATAGTTTCTTTAGATCTGTTCCAACATAATTTTCTAGGAAGCTCCACAGGAAAGAAAAAAGTTAAGGACCACACAGAACATGTTTTATTTACAAATTTAAGAGGGTTACTTCTATATATTTATAATTCCATGAGATTATAACCTGAGAAACTATATATCTACTAATGCTAGCATTATAATCTTTGGATTTAATAGTAATATTCAGTGCATTATCTGTTAATATATTCCCTAAAGTCTTCCTACAGGTCACTAGGTCACTGAAACAATTAAACTCACTGTCACTGTAATGGGCTATGATTATTTTTAAAAGATACAGATGGGCTTGGCTAGAAAAAGTTCTGAAATCGCAGACAGAGGAGAGCAAGAACTCATCACCATTACACATTACAGTTCTCTCAGCACATTTATACAACCTTGTTATCCAATGGTATGGCATATTTATAGCTTACTAACATAACAGATCATCACTTGTCAGATGTTGAAATACAGAAGGAACAGATAGCACATTTTTTAAGAAAGTACTTTGGGGATTGAGGAGGTGTGAATCCTGTCTGAGAACACACTATTTGCTTATCCTCATCTTCCCACTCCTGAGGTGTTTCAAATGGCAGTTGGGGGAGCCAGCATTTCTCCCAGTTAAGTGATACACACATTCTTTAAAAGACAAAAATACACTGACTTTTTACACTAAAAATACATTATGCTTCCCTTCACTGAAATTATCAGAATCTGCTTCTGAGAAATTCAGTAGACCAGAAGATTTTGCCCAGTTATAACTTTATTTTCTGAAATAGCTGCATGTATCTTTTCTTCCATTGAATCCACCCCACCTTTTCTAACATGCAAACCTTTATTCC
This sequence comes from Nothocercus julius, assembly GCA_013398735.1. Lineage (NCBI taxonomy): Eukaryota > Metazoa > Chordata > Aves > Tinamiformes > Tinamidae > Nothocercus > Nothocercus julius. The sequence goes on from VZSV01000070.1 coordinate 1,242,210, forward strand.
TCAACCTATCCTTTTCTCATTTATTTGGAATAGAATGCTGTACTTTTTTGCAAATATGTTTGTAAAATTAGAAATGCACTTTCCATCATCTTCAACTGATCTCCTTGAAAAACTATTCTTTTTTCTTCTTCACCCAAAGCATCATTAAATATATTTTTATGATCAAACTTCTCACTTCCACAAGAGTCTACCCATTAATATAATCATTATGCATTATTGCTATTCCACAGGCTCTTTGTGGGCATCTAAAATATAATTTCTGTGACTTCTGAATTTTCTATTTTCAGAAAATGTTACACTTCACAAAGCAGGATATTATTTTAAATTTAAGCCTTTTAGATCCTCTTCACCATCAGTGTTTTTAACGAGATAGGCTGTTAGTCAAAACATCACATTTGTCTGCTTTGTTTTGTCCTATAAAACTGTCTATAAAGTTGGAGTCAATATAACACAAACACAGAACCCATTTCTGGCTGTCCTTAAATTTTATGAGGAAAACAAATACTGACTTAGTAACAGTGTGAGTTCTGGCTTCTACTCCAGGCCTCCCTGCAGCAGGTTTTCCACCTTCTTTTATCTGCTGACAGCCTGCTTAGAGATTGAACCTAGTGGCTGACTAAAACAGTTGCCGCACTGTACTCTACACTTCTTTTTTTTAATCCAAAATCCACTTCAATAAAAAAAACATACTTACATTGCTCCTATCTATCAAACTCTAGAGAATGATTATATCAGTAACTGTTGAAATGATCTTTGTCTGAAATGTCTGATCTCTAAAACATGTATAAAGAAAAAAAAGATACTATCAGATTTCCTTCTTTACCCTAATTTCCTTGAAGTTACATGGTTAACATACTGAAGCAGGATAACAGAAAAGTACAGAAATATAATCTTGAGTAGAGAAATAGAACTTAAAATTCTGACTCGAATTCCTAAATATAATTGTCTGTGTAAATTAAAGCTACAGCCCATTACTGCATTTTACTACTGCATTCAACTTGGCATGATCCAATCTGAATTTTATTCCTGATCATGTCAGACACACTAAGTGCACAGAAATGAACTATTTGGGGACTCTAAAATACAGTTCTAATTATATCTACCTACAAACCAAAACTTAAATTCATGCTTATTTTCCATTTAAACAAATTTGCCTCCTGAAATAAATCATGCTGGCTTCCATGAGGCCATTATTTCTCAGCACACCAAAGACAGGAAATCTTAAGGTTGGCCAAAGATGCACAATGAGGTCACAAAGAGTCATTTTTTTGTTTATAGTTCACAGAACAGAAAAGAGGTACTGTCATCTTACTGATTTTCCTCTTTTTTCTGTTGTCAAATTTGGTGTTACTTCCATCAGTATATGAAAACAACATTCTCATCCATGAATCCACTATTCCAAAGTTCTGCCTCACCATAAGCTCCATAAAACACAAGAATGTATGCCAGATTTCTGACTCCTCATCATTAAAAGATGCATACAATCTCTTCTTGGACAACACCATCACACATTTTAACTGTCACCGATAATAGATTTTAAGCCAGTCTTGCTTTGTCTATTTCTTTAGTAGTCTGTAGGATATTGTCATATTGTACACACCAAAACATGCTGTGATCTTTCTGAATTTTATGAACATGTGTGGCTTTTACTAATTACTAAAATTACTAGTAAATGTAAACTTTTACTAACAATGTGCACCAGGAATACACCTATGCCTATGCTCCATCCTGCATCCCTAAAACACAGAGTTCCAGATAGCTGACATCCTTCACAGCTTGCTCATATTTCGAAGGCCTGATAAACTAGCAAAGGGAAAGAAAATGACACAGAAGGTGGTAGTGAATTAGTGCAACCCATGTTGTAAAGAGTCAGAAAACCAGGGAAGGTGGGCTAGCTAGGAGACATAGATTTTAAAAACACTCAAAGAACCAGAGTTAACACAAGTTTCTTAGCATGTTACATGCCAAGTATAATCACCTGGAGACCCCAATGCAGGTAGCAAGAATGCAGTATCCTCCCTGAACAAAATCTACTGCATGTGAAGAACAGCCAAGGTCACAGACTATTAGAAGCTTTTGAAAGTCAATTCTTCCCTAATAATGAATCACCTGAGGGATTTAAACCTGTTTTATAAAACATCATTGAAAAACATAGAAAAGGTTCTCCACTAAGATTCTCACTTAATAATGAAGATAAGTAAACAATGGTTTTGTTTCATCATTTCCTGAATTCACTATGACAATTTCCTTATATGTCTATTACCTTTCTAAAGAACACAAAAAGTCTCTGCATCAAGATACACTACATCAAAGCTATGTCTAAAGCAATGCACATTATCTGGTTGAGCATGGGATACGGATGATGAGAGCCATAAATAAGAAGACACTTAATAAAAATGAGATGTAACATTCTAGGTAGTCTTGCAGCCAAACAGTGGTATACAAAATAAGGCATTTTCAAAAAACATTTATATATATATATGCATATATATATATATATGATAATTCATAATTCACCATGTTTTTTCTAAAATACCTGATTTTACAGTAAGATTTGAAAAATCTTGTAAGAGGAAAGTGATTTTATGAATTAACTGCTTTCCTACACTAGAGATAACTCTAGTCTCTGAGGCTGACAATTTTCTCTGAATGTTGGGATCAAGGAAATAAATAAAAGCCTAATTGCCCACTCTAATAATTTCCAGAAATGACTGCCAAAAGCAAATTTTGCTGTAGCCATTTGAGTAAGGCTATCAGGCCTGTGGTTCACTAGCAACGCAGCATTGATATGGTCAACAGAAACTTCAAAGCACACTTAGGTGAACCTTTAGAATCAATCTGGTCTTGTATAATGCTTGCAAATTAAAAGCAGCCAATGTTTTAGATTCTAAAGAGCAAAAAATTAAAACTAAATATTTTCTCATATGCCAGTAACTATGGGTTTTCTGGAAAGCCTTAAAGAACCTTTTGTCACAGCTTATATTTAGGGGAAAAGTTTCAGTTTCTGCCCGAATGGCCTGATTTTGAGGGCCATTAGTCTGACCAAAATGAGGCTGAAAATAAGTTCTTTATGTTCTTAAAAGGGTTAGACAACTAAGAACATACACTTCCCATTCAAAGGTATTCACTTTCTTCCTGCTGAGAGAATTAATGAGGCTCAGTCTTCTATTACCTTCCAAAGGCAGGGAATAAGTGTGGAAAACACCATTTCTGATATCTTGACATTCTCCTGTACATTTCACCAGACACTGCTTGTAAAATCTTACCAATAACTTTTGCCTGTGCAGAGGACCAAGAGCACCTGCCCATCCACCCCCAAAATTCCTTGTGCTCCATGCAAGGTTGATTCTCATTAATTTCTTCAAAACATCTTCATACAAAATATATTAAAGCAAATATCTTTTTGTCTTTCTGATATGACTTTATGATAGATGAGATGTAGCAAAATAGGTTAATTTATAGATGGTGCTGCAACAAGTGCTGGATTCTCCAAAGCTTTATGGAAAATATGGTATCTTGTTCTTTAGATAAGCCCTAGCACAGATGCTTGCTTTGATTCCAAACCAAAAGCAAGATATCAGAACCTTTCTTTTCATTGGATCAGAAAGTTTTCTGCAAGGAGGATATTTTGTAGCCCTTTGCTTTGTTATAAATTGGAATCCCACAAATATTGGGACATTATTTTCAGAAGCATTTAAAAGATACTAGGCAATTTTTGCAGTCTTCATTTACGCTGACAGGGCATTGGGGGAGGGAAAAGCAAGACAACATTGCTCAAAGCTACTAATGCATCAATGCTGAAGACACCCAATTTTAGGACATCTCTAATGAATAAAAACTAAAAGCTACAATGTATCACCCAAGAAAAGATTTCAACTTGGTACTTGACCATTAAGCAACTCAATTATTTACTGTAGTTCCAGTAGCAAAACAAAGTAATTTAAAGGGGGTGAATACTAGTGTCAGATTTGGTATCAACAAAAAGTGAAATGGTACACAGGTTATTTCTTTTTTATTCTCCTGCCTCACTTACCTCACTTGCACTTGGTTATTTTTCTAACTGTGCTTTCCAGGGACAAGTTGAAATATGTTCCACTCTCACACAAAAAGATTTTTGGTTCTCATGATATACCTAATTTCTGCTGAAATCATTCAAAATACTTCTAAAGACTTTTAGGTAAGGCTATGCACATGACTAATCTAACCTCAGAAAGTTCTTTAGATTTCACAGCACTGCAAAACTGCTCTATCATTACCTTGTTTCTTAACACTGAGAGATAAGGTGACTAGGAGGAAAGCCTGCTTGTTCTCATTCACTGCTAGATATCTTATTCTATACAATGGAATTATTTAATAGAAATGCAAGATTAATTTAGGAAACAAAGTATATCCATCTCATTTTGACAATATAGGGTGATAAAGCTTTCCAGTTAACAGTCTTGCAATAGTTTCCCTTATGTTTTCTGTCTTTTACTAATTCATTCAAAGCATATGAATCAAGGCCCCATTATTTTATGCTGAGCAAATAACAATGAAATCAAATGGGAAAACATACTATTCCATGCGTTACAGACAAGAGAAGTCATCCTAAATCAGAAAAAGAAAAATGAAAGAAATAGTCTTACAACATATTGACAATCCCAGAAGTCTCCCATAAAGTCTCTTTTTACAAAAACTGCAGGAGGAAAAAAAAAAAAAAAAAAGTATTATTGGAAGAGTTACACTTGCTTTAACACACAATCACCTGCGTGCATTCCACCTTGGTCTGGCAAGATAAGAAACCAAATCTGCCTCCGCTGTCTTGTCTTAATAATGCATTAATATATAAGTAGTCAGACACTTCATTTAAAATTCACACCTTGTCATAAGAATAACAGCATTTTGGTTTGCAGAGGCTCAAACTCAAAAGAATATAAAATTGAAATATCAAGGCTCCTAATGTAAAATCATATTTTTTCTGAAGGAATCAGATGATCCTGGACAAAAAAAAAAAAAAAAAAAAAATAAAGCATTTAAACAGTTAATCTATACTACTCTTCTGAACCAAAAGACTCAAAGAATTATTATGTATTGCACATGAGTGTATTAAACAGTTATTTTTGAAAATATGCCATTTCTATCCATTGTTTGGAAAAGAATAGCACAAGCCATTTATCTAATAGTTTTAGCTTTTAAGAAGCACTTTTAAAGATAAAAACTCTGATCCATTAGAAGATCTGAAAAGACGTACTTGAAACCAGATAACCTACTAGATGAAATGGCGCAGAACTTCACTATTAGTTCCCGAAGTCTTAGTGCCCTCTGCTTCTCCCTAACTGACTGGTTGGTCCCGTTTTGCCATTTATGATAGAAACTTCCATAGACCAATATTACATTAACATAACCACGTGCATATCATACACACATGCCAACAATCAGCATGGATTGAGGCTACTTTAAAAAAAGGAGCATCAGCTTTGACTTTTTACTTATGTGAGCAAAACACAACATAGACAAGGCTGATGACTGACAAGAAGGCAACACAGGAAAGGCCAGGTTGGCCACCTCACTTACAACGTGCTCATCCCCAAGCTGAGGACAATCAAACTTCTCTCCTCCGCAGGACCAGGAGGCTCTCCCTGCGTCCCGTGATCTGTCCATCCCATGTCTCTCATGCCAGCAGCCCCTTTGCAGAGCCACAGGCCTTCCCGGCCTGGCGCACTCGCGCCCACAGAGCCTTCATGTGCCGCATGCACACGCTGTTAAGATCTGCTCCAGCTGCGCTTGTTTTATCACCTCCGGCACCACGTAACTAGTGGTTGTGCTTGCCTCCAAGCCCGGCCCTGAGCCAAGACCTTGAGGAACACTCTGTGTCAAGGTGAACTCGCGGAGCTGGCACGGAGGGGGGCCCCAGGCTAGGCTGAGGTACCTGCAACACGCTGCCATGCTCATGGGTGCACTCTGTACGCCAGGCGCGCCTGAGAACGCTGCAACTCATGGCTTACCACAACTGCCACCAGCACCGCCGGCCACCTCTCCGGGGAGAGCCGCTGCCCGGGCTGCGACCTCGCTCCGCCGCCCCCTCCCCGCGGCTCCAAGCAGAGACCCGCTAACGGCTGCACTGCGCGCCGGCCCTTGGGACCCGCTAACGGCCGCCCCTCGCGCTGGCCCTTGGGACCCGCTAACGGCTGCACCGCGCGCCGGCAGTTGGGACCCGCTAACGGCCGCCCCGCGCCGGCCGTTCGGATCCGCTAACGGCCGCCCCGCGCCGACCGTTGGGACCCGCTAACGGCCGCCCCGCGCCGGCCACCCTCGCGGCGTCCGCGCACTCACCGAGAAGCCGGCCCAGAAGGGGCAGGAGTGCCGCACGCGGGCCGAGGTGGTGAGCGCCAGCGCGGCGAAGCTGACGGCCACGATGAGGCAGCCGAGCACCATCTGCGTGACCCCCAGCGCCAGCATGGCCCGCGAGCGGGCGCGGTGCTGCCGC
>VZSV01000070.1:1249356-1307269 GCA_013398735.1 Nothocercus julius
GGCCTGCGTCGTGGGCGCGACCAGAGCAGCAGCGCCGAGCCTCACGCTGCAGCAGCCTGCGGACCAGAAATAGGACAGAGACTGCCAGGAGTCCCGTGAAAACTGCCCTGCGCTGCTGCCCCTGGCACTCACAGCCAGTACAGTGCGGTGTGTACTGCACCGGGAAGATGCTCAGAGGTACCTTTCTGACCCAAGAAACTATGGCATGTGGGGATGATGTTAAACAGGTGCCTGCAAAAGCCTAGACCTGCCTCTGTTAAAAACAAGAGCATCATCTCACTATATACCAGCATAGCTTAGGTAGTACAACCACAGGAGAGTGGGCGCTGTTACAGCACATAATTAACTTAGAGTAAAATTACTTCTGTACAGAGCGTAGTACCTACGAATAATTACTTACTAGTAATGCATCTACTATAATATTGTTATGATCATAGCAAAAATCCTCAACACACAAACTAGGCTTAAATATTTTTCTCAAGTCCTCTCCCATTTTTCAGCTCCTCTTTGTGTAACATAGTTGCTTGGAGAGGAAGTCAGAGGGTACCCTTGACAGAAAAGATTTCTAAAGATTATATCCCCTCATTTTTAATTTTAATTCTTTCACTGTAACAAAGCCAAACAAAAAACCCTCCACAACTTTCTTTTCACTTAAATCTCTGTCTGCGCCACGTAACAGGTCATGAAAGCAGATGATACAGATGCTGTCACCCACCAAGGCTACAATACTGCTCTAGCACACCTGCAAGCAATGTTTTAACAGCTCCACAGAACACCTGACCAAACTCCAGCATTGAACAGGCAGCTGATTCCCTGCAAATTATTCTAAGGGATCAAAAGAAGAGTTCACAGAATCTTAGTCTTCCTGACCAGAAACAGAGTATGAACTGGTTAATAACAAAACCCCTTTGCCCAATTTTCAGCCCCAAGTGACAGTCCCAATTGTGATTGCTAGCTTACTTGGGATAAGCTATTCTGTCCATGCTACTTTCCACCAAAAAAAAGACAAAACATAATGAAACAAAACAAGCAGAAGGGCTAGAAGACAAAAGAAAGAGCGCAGACTGAAAGTTACCAGATCCCACTGAATTTTCATTCTACCCTGTTCACACTGAGAACTACCTTTCACTTGTTTAATGAAGTACAACTGCTTGCTACCCAAAATTGGGAATACTACTTCAAAATATACCTTTCAAAGTAGAGTTCGTATTACAATATTTTGCCAAACATCAGCGTGAAAGGCCTAGCAAAAGAACCTCCCCCCTGTTCCCAATCCCAGAACTTGGGCAATCGACTTGATTGAGCCACTTATTCCCCAGACCATCCAGAAAGGCTTAAAGCTCTTCAACAGTAGGACAATTAGAAACCTGATAAAGAATAAATGCATTTAAACCTCCGTGTGGGTGCTCTCATTCAGGAGCAAAGTGGCCTTAGGGCTTGGGAAAATTAGGACACATTACCCTGGGATGTGAACTTACAATTCACTATCTCCCTGTGCTGATACTACTGCATGCAGTAAGCACAAAGCAATTTGCTTTTATTTCCAAGGACTTTCTGGCTGGCACATATAAAAGAATCCACATCTCTGCAGGCTCCAGAGGACCTGGCATTGCAAGTCCTTGGCTGTCATGAACTTCATATGTGGATAAGCTCTGCGTTTGCTCCCAATATGGCAAACTAAGGCTAACAGAAAACAAATATTTTGTCTTCTGGTAAGAATATACTGGAGTTTATGCTGATGTCTCATCATGTTTCTTTTAATTTTCCCCAGTATTCAAGTGTAGATATTCCTTAAGATCTGAATTAGCTCTTGATACATTTCTTTGATTTCTCAGAAGGCTCTTAATTTCTGGATTACTTTGCTGGAATTCCCTTTTAATTCATAATGATTTGAAACCAATTTGGGGAGATTCATTTGCCTTATCTTTTAATGAAGATATTTTGTTTAAGAGGTTTCTTTGAATACTCTCATTGATATTTTTAATGCCTATCATTGATTACATCTAAAAGCAGGATGCAATACTGAAATTTCTTCCACAACCAAAGTAACAAAAGCTTTACAATTGCCATGTTTACACTTAAATACAGTAATGTACAAATACTTAATTCAACAAAAAGTGATCAATTCCCAAAGGCAGCCAGAAAGGCACTATCTATCAGACCTTATTATTAGTCTGTTGAAAATCATCAAAACTCAGGAGACAGCATGTTAATGATCTTACTTCTATGGTAATTGTCTCGTTACTGTCAGTCAGGTACTGGCTTCCAACCAGTTCAGAAAGCAACTTCACGCTTTATAGTAATAGCTATATTGCTGGCTTGAGTTTTCCATTTATCCTACACCACTCCAGCTTTAGTGAATTCCATGCCTCTATCTGCCCAATCATGTTATTTGAAATCCATTAAGTACATGACATTTGAGAGTGACAGAAATGGGAAACCAATTAAAAAAAGTAAATTCATAGTTGTAATTAGCTTTGCTTACCAATTAACATAGATAATAAGGAAACTGTTAAAAGGTGCCCTACAGGGTTTAGATATTGAAAAGCTGCCTAAGGGCTCTGCTACTGTCACTTATACATAGCATGTCTCAGAAATTTGCATACTTTACATAATTTAATTATGTTAAGTAGCTCTTCATAGAGCTTTAAGGACCTAAAAATCACTAGGGATCTGAATTGAACCACATAACATACATCTTTAAGCTGTATGTATACATCTTTTAAGGTTGAGGTTTTTTGTTTTGTTTGTTTTGTTTTTTAATTCTACTTAACAAGTAATTTCTCAGCCATTCAGGAGCTGGGGCCTTAGAATGACAGGAGGAGTAATTCTACCTGTGTCTGCCCTGCTCATCCTTCAGAGGCAATTCAGTATCACGACATCAATGGCTGGGATAAATTCAAACCACGTATACCATTATTTCTTGAGAAATATCTTAAATAACACTTTTTCTATAGCTACATTTTGGCCTGTTTTGAAAATAACTTGTAATGCACTCGAGCTTACTTTATCTCAGATTACCTGGTACAACATTCTAAGATCATATCCCATTGTTACAAAGGTAGTGAGATCAGATTTATAGACACAAATACCTAAATAAAAACTTTCTATCATTGGTAGAACTGAGGAGCAACATATTTCCACAGACCTTTAGGCAAATAATATTCAATTTCTAAGGCAACAGAAGCTGATATTCCAGCAAACTGAAAACAAAGATTGTGTTTCCACACAGTAAATTTTCCAAAAATTGTCCTGGGCAAGAAGAGAAAGAAGAGCAAGACAACTAATAATAAAGATTGTTTTATCTACATGCAGTGCTTTACTATCATCAGAATTCTACAGAAAATATCCTGCTTTCTTAGGTAAGAAAGACAATAGGTAATACATGCAAGTGTATTTATCCACCCATACAGGAAAGGATCACAGTGTGTTAGGCCTGTGGACAACATAACCCTTAAGATGGCATTCATCTCTCTGCTGTTAACTAAATAGTCCTGATAACTAAATAGTCATTCTTAAAATAGGACACCTGGCTGTCTCTGATAGACCAGTAGCTAAATAATGAGCTACTAAAAATCAATTTCTCTCTACTTATATTCTAAAAAAGATTTTTTTTTAAACACAACTTTTTTTTGTTGTTTTGTTTGTTTTAAACTTTGCAAATCAATAATGGAAAAGGTCAATTCCAGTCCCATCTTTTGCACTTTTTGTTTAAATGGACAAGTCAATGGAAAGTTTGCATGGAAAGTTTACAAAACATTCCGATTCTGTGTACAAAAATCACGTTATGAATCAAAACATACAAACAATATCACAAAGGTCAGTAAGTTTCGAGCACAAAATTTGACCAAATCCTAATTTTGTGCTCGAAACACTATAGAAGTGCACATTTATCAGTGCCTTTCAAAAGATATATTGAAATCAACACCACCTACCTAGCATTCAGTAGCCTTGACAATAAACCAGTGGGTAGACAGGATCTTCTCTCAACGTTAACACAAAGGTGACAGTCACTTCACCACTCACAGGCTGCAGAACGTTGCCCTTGGTGGTGGGGCAACCATGCACAGAGGAAGAATTCCCTTCCTCAACTATTTAAGGACTTGAATTATACATGGATTCCTGAATCTTTTAGGTGTTCTTCACACCACACTGTACCTGCGTATTAGTCTGCTTCTCCCATCAAAGAGCAGATTTGAAGGAGGAAGAATAAAGTTAAGCAACTGCAGTTACTTTATATCCCTTGTTGCTTTTCTGCTCTCTTGTATTTTTACAGAGAAGATAATCACAAGTTATTTGGTTTTTACAAAAATGTTGTCCTTTAACAATATCACTGAAACGTATATAAAAGCATAGGATTTACTTCCATATAGAAGCCAAAGGGTTTTTAAACAGGAAAGCTTTTCAGGTAGAGATGAAAGAAGCCTCAATTTCCATGCTTTAATCTGGAAATACTCTGGGTCCCTTCTTCAGAAATACCTACCTTTGAATTACTGCCTCCATGTGATTCGCTGCCCTGATGGATGTCCTGGAGTGCTGAAGACACCGCTGAAATCAAGATAATTGCCCTGCATTTTATGACTGCTTGAAAGTTGAAATTGGGTACGTGTCTGGGATCTGAAAAATAATCTGCCCTGTGGTTTTACATAAGGGAAGCTCAAATTCAAATCTCTCAACCAAGACAAGATTCTCAACCTGGCAGAAAATCCACTCACTCTGAACACTAAAGAAAACAAAACCAAAAAAAAACAAAACAAAAAAAATCCACACAACAGAAAATGAGGAAATATCTGGTATTTTCTGTTCAAATACATTAAAGGGTTGGGATTTTTTCCTGTTGCAAAAATTGAATTTCTGCTTGGCTTAGCAAAAGTATTGGTGTTGAAGAGACTGATCTGAGAAATGAAATGGATAAAGTAATATTTTCAAGATCAAAGTTCTGGGCAGACTTTTCTGGTTTGATACTTTAAAGCATTTCACTCTTTTTTTCTACACAACTTTAAAGTGTGCAACATTTCTGTACAGACACAAGTGGCTGTCGTTACCAGAGTGCTTACTGATCTCAAGCCACCAAGAGTAGAAAATAGTGTGTTAATGCAGAATTAGCTATTTCCTACCGTCTTTTCTAAAGCGACTGGAATTTACGGACCCCACGTTTACTATAATATTTTTACTATAGAACTTACAGCAGCTAAAAGTCCAAAATAAAACTTAACATGATCTCTTTTAATAGTGCACTATATCAACATTTCAGTGCATCATTTTATTAAAAAGCACATCTAAATTTTAGTGTCATAGCTGAAAAATCACCTTAAGCATCTGCAGTACATTTTAGTTTCCTTTATTGATAAATAAATTAATGCTAGACTTCTGATTTAATAGAAGACAAGGACTTTTAGTTTGCTAAAGAAAAACATAATTAACGTCTTAAACATTAGAGGAATTCTCATTTTGATTCAAGAAATAAAACTTCTAAGAAAGTCATTTTTCTGATTTACAGGTGAATGATTTGAAGTGTTTAGAGAGAGAAATCAATAGTCCATCTAAAGTATCTTGATGAGATTGTGGATTTTCTGGTAGAGGGCTTAGAATCAGCAATTAATCTGCCTGTGGGGATTTACCCATTTTTCTCAGTTGGACATTACTGAAAAGATAAAGGGACAATATAACAGACTTAGAATCCATATCAAGTAATTGTCTTAACTTCCCTAAAATATTAGGGAAAACTTCCCAAGTCTTTACTTCATATATTTTTCCCTCTTATGTGGGGTTTTCTGTGGATAAAGTGCCAATTTTATTGGTTCCATAACAAATACTTGTTAATGGCACCAGGCCAAAAATAAAGCAACAATCATTCTGCTTCTTCATTTCCCAATCAACTGATAAGCACAGTTCACAAATTTGAATACAAGACAACCCCTCTTATTTCTGGATAGCTCTACCTTGTACCATATAGTTTATGAAAGCTAGACTGTCCTTGTTCTTGTCATCTGTGGATGAGCAGCGTTTTAAATACAGAGTCAGAGGATCTTTCTTGGACAACTGGAAATTTGTGTTTGATGACTCAGACATTCCAATTTTACTCAGAGGGATGGGGCAGATGGTCTAGACAGGTTAAGGGCCAGGTGACCTGCTTGGACAAATTCAGTTAGAACCCACTCTGAATGTAATCTTTTTTTTTTTTTTTCCTAGTTTAAATATTGAATTAATCAGAAAGGCTGCTCAGCTGAAGATGTTCTTTCTAGCCTAAATAATAAGATTAGCTGAAATTAGGAATCATTAAAATATCTTTTCTTCCTACATGAAAGGATAATTTGTATTTCAATTTTACTATAATTGTCATTTCCCTTCTATAAATTTAGTCAACTGCAGTTGACTTCCAAGGAAGCAACAGACGCAGAAGATTCCCCTTCCAGCAGCGGTCAGCGTTTGCAAGTGCCACTGAAACAGCCCTGAGTGCAAAAGGCCAGTCTAAGGCTCCCCTGGGAAAGCCTCAGTCCTCAATTCTCATCCAGTGAAGGCAACAGTGGTACGTTCCTATTTACATGTCCTGGACTGCAGTTCCTACTCTGAACGTTTTCAGACCTTGTGGTTGAAGTTTGATACAACTTTAAGTCAAGTAAAGATTTAAGAAAGTAAAGATAGGAGGTGCTTTCACCCCTTAATAAGTGGGATATCGCCATTGCCATCAATAAATAGAGCATCGACATGTTTCACATACTAATATCTCAAAACATAAAGCAGCACCTAACTATGATTGATTTCAGAACCATAACTCAAGCAGCTTAAAGTGTAAACGTACGTGTGGCTCAACAAGCAGAGGCCTAGCCAGAACAGCTGCAGATAAATGGTTGCATTAAAGGAAGTTTACAGTTTACAAGCAGTAAGCAGCATGGAGCTGAGAGTACTTTTGGTGCCATAGAGACTAAACAGTAATATTACACTTATTAATATATAGCAATTTCCAGAATAAAGTGCAAAAGAAATGACAAGTAAGCAACATAGCAGTAGTTGGCTAACAATATAAAAACGAAAGTCACACCACAATACCCATAACTATACTGCAAGTATGTTTTTTGACAAACAGCTTCATAACACTGAAATCATAGATATATGTTCAGCCTACTAAAAAAACTACAGAGGATAAATAGAAACAAAAGGTACCAAATTCCTGATTTTAAAGCACTGAGGAAACAGTTTATGAAAATACATATCTGATTATTCCAACATACTCTGCGGTAGCCCTGGTAATACTTCCATGATGGAAATAAAAGCGTTCTCTGAAAAGCAAATCTTACTTTGCTTATAAAATTCCAGAATTCACGCCATACATTTCCTTGCAATTAAAGATTGTGTTCTGAGCAGCTCCTCAGCTGGTTTAAATCATTAAGTCTTTTAAAAGCAGCTGAGGATCTGACATTAAGCATTTTCTGTAATTGGAAACACTTGCAATTTAAAAAAAAAAGTGGTACAAGAGTGTGTTCACATCTTAGGCCATTTTATCTGTTTCTGTTTGCTCCCAGCTTACAAAAGAAAATATATTTACGTACATGCACACAACTGCCATGAGGTATTCTTGAAAAATCTGTAAAAATGCATCCATTCAACTTAACAGTTTTGTACTGTAAATGCAGATAAGGGTTTGGTACAGTTAGCTCATGGAACAGTTCTTATTGGAAAAAAATATAAACTTTTTAGTTACAAAAAGAATTGCTAATTTCAAGAGGGTTTTGCACCTTTTCTTAGTAGCGTGTGTATATTTATTTATATTTAGGTATCTCCAAAGGTTGAGTTTTCCTCACTCCTTTTCTACAAATTGTTTCTAAAAAAAACCTCTTCATACTGTAAAATTTAGGGGCTTTAGGACCACTTTAGTTCATTTATGCAATAGCACCTGAAATGCTGCTTTGTTCTTTCTGTCAGAAGCATGAAGTTAGATCACAGATTCTGAACTGAGAAGATACGTGGCTTTGGATCATTTTCTCAGCATTCTTATTTACAAAACACATCTGAAAATCAGAAGGCAAAATTGTCAGTCTCTACGTATCTTTAATGCCTTCAAATGAATTGTAAGCTATAGGTTAGCATTTTATATAGTGACTGACAGTACAGGATCTGAAAAATTCACTCTAGCGCTTTTGCCAGATGCGGAAGGGTGAAACTGTACACTAACATACAAAAAGCCTTAACTGTACTAAGGAAACAACTCAGAGATGAAGTTGCCTGGTTTTGTCACATTTGTGGAGAACTTGCAGGCATCAGTCAGCGCAGCCCTCAGGCACTTCACACTTCTCCAGCGGGCAAGTTCACAGCAAATCACTCACTGACCTTGGCGGCAGTCACACTGCAATGCACCGACTTTTAAGTAATACCTCAGATTGGCACAAAAATTCCTGCATCGTCTCTTGAGGCTCTAGCTGGGACAGACCCATTCTGTTTTTTAAGAGTGAAACAACTCGCCACACCATAACATTACAGCACTGGTAGAGGTAAGCCTGGTAAATGCTAGATATGTTAGTAGAGATCCACTGAATAGTGCCGTTTTTTTTTTTAATAGTCACTTCCTAGTAAAAAGAAAAGAATTTTTTTGACAAGAGGAGACAGGTACTCAATCTACTTGCTGAAAAGCTTTATGAGTATACAGAGGCAAAGCCTAGCATTTTTACTGAATGGTTTACAGGGGTGACACTCATGAATTTGTTTGCTAAACACAGTAGACCTATATGGAAGACTTTGCTGTTCAGGAGATGCTGCCCCTACTTCTTTCCATCTGCTTAGCTATAGCACTGAAAACGTTTACAGCTCAGAGTCAGTGGATTAGTATTAAAACAGAAAGCCCTTAAATATTCTTTAGGTTTCAAAATACATACACGTTTCCTAATTTTCCAACTCTGCTTTCTCTACCTACATTTGACTCCAACATGACAAAGGAGTCATATATTTACATTCTGTTGCTACATTTTCTTCATGTGATCTGTTGCACTTCACTCCCTCCACTCTCCCAAATTACCCTGCAACACATTCAAATTAGATTATCAGCAGAGATCAGACTACTTTTGGCCTAATCCTGAAGTCATGAAATTTCTTGTATATTCTGGTGCAGGAAAGACTTGATGTGTTTAACTGTGACTGCACTAAAGGATGCAGTCTAGCTTTTTAAATTATTATTTTTTTTAAATTAATGGTTGCTGAGGGGACAGAATGAATCACCGAGGAGGATATTTTGCCCCTTGTTAGAAAAGCCCCCACTTCGTCCTCCTCGCTGAACGGAAAACACGAGGGCAGCAGCTGGCAGCGGGGCGGGCGCAGCGGGAGCCCCAGCACGACCGGCGCTGCGAGCGCAGCCGCAGCCTCTGCTGCCTCGCGCTTCTCCAGAAACACAGTCAGGGAAGAGAAGGGCTCAGTAAATTACAAAAAGGGCCAAGAGCCAGACCTCATGGGAAGCTTTTAGTGCCTTGAATTGCAAGGGATCAAGGCCTACAGCTCTGGAGGGGGTCAGCCAGACCCCTCAGGTTTCACCTTGCAGAAGGCTTAGCTGAGCCTCCTCGTGCAGATGACAAGTGGGCAAGAGAGTATTTTGTCAGACTTCCTCTTTTGCTACTACAATTTGTTTTTTTTCCTGCTATTTCTTTACTTTACAAATTTTGTACTACTTTTTTTTTTTTTTCCAATCAGATTTTATTACTATTTATCTCTATGCAGGCACTGCAGGGAAACTCTTCTGACTTTAACATATTGTCCGGAAAGAAAAGCATTTTCTCCAAAGTACAACAGAATCTTGTTTGTTTAAAACAAACATGTCTGAACAGAAGTTATTTCTTCTGAAATGAATTGCTCATAGAAAACTATCCTATCTGAATAAACTCCGTGTTTTCCCAAGACATGCAGGATTCTTATAACTGTTTTTTGAACAAGAATTTTGCAGGAAAATAAATAATATTTATTTACCACAGAAAACACTGAAAGTCATAGTTAAATGAAAACAATAAAGACATTTTGATTATTGTGCTGATTATTCCAGAAGTGGACTAAGTGATAACATATGACCCCAAGCTTGCTGTATTATTTTCAGATGCTGGTATCAACAGCAACAATATAAAACCCAAAATATTTGATAGAAATATCAAATATTATTGATATCTAACAGTATTGATGGGAAACATCAGTGCATAATGTACAGTGTACTGAAACAACATGCACATTTTCCTTACACTGCGGTACTTGTCAGAGAACAGCACAAGAAAATCTGGCAAGAACTATGTGGATAGAACATAAGCCAAGCATAGTGGTCTGGCAGAGAGAAAAATTCCCTGTGGGCTTTATAATAAGAACAATAACAAAACATTAAATAGAGAGGTGTGTGAAAAAAGTAATTACTTTAACGAAGTATTAGTTACTCTGACAAGCTTTTGAAAAAAGCAGGATTATCCTAAATGCCCCAAATAATTAAGCGGATTGTCTTCCTGCCCTCCGTACAAAGAAGTTAGTGAGAAATTCCAATAAGGCACTGTGCTTCCTTCTCCAAAACCTGCAAAATTCCCAAGGTCATCTCGCATACAGCTCGGATTACTCTTCACATAGCATTTTAGTGCAGTTCTTAATACTGTTTTTAATCTTCCTCTAGTTAAAGCACCTCTTCCCAAAGGGCCTTTTTACAGTTTGCCAGATTGTTCAGTGCCCTCTGTTTCACCCTGCAGCAATCAGCATTTCTCCTGCTGGCACCAAGAGGGATATAAAGAGCCAGATTTACCTCTCACCGATGCTGGTGCAATATCACATATCTTTACAGTTACATGGATTTAACTGAAAGGAAACCATGGCCAGAGAGGCCACTTTTTCTGCCTGTCGCGATTCCCGGGGCAGGAGGACCTGCTGCGTTACTGAACATTTCAGCAGGGAGTCCCGTAGGGAAACTGCTACGCACATCAACGCCCCAGGAGAAACCAAGTTTAGGAAAAGACTTTAGATTGTTGTTCTCTAAAAGTCAACTTATCATCTTTGGAAGACCTTGTTTAAGAACTTGAATCAGACTTTAGGCTCCTGGATCAGACCCCTGGCTGAGTAACTGCTTCGGAGCAGGTCATGCCGGAGCACCAGGACCTTCCAGCACAGCAGCAGAGACCCCTCGTGAGGCCGCTGCGCTGCCAAACGGAGAAAACAGGAGCTGCAAAATCTCCTAAAGACCAAGGCTGAGGTGAGAGAAAGCCAAAAGCAGAGGGCTTATATCATGGGACACCAAAAAGAGTGAGTGCAGAATGGAATAACATAGTTTAAGAGCACACTGCAATGGAGCTAATGTATAGAAATACAGTAGCACAGTAAGAGTAGGTCAGGGTATCCCTCAGGATGGGATTAGCTCATGTGATAGGAAGATGATAAAGAAGCTTCCTTCTCATATGGCCATAAGAAGCCAGGTCTTCATTTGCAGGAACTTCAAGTTTCTGCAAGTTCAAGTGAACTTGTTTTCACTTCAGCAGCCCTCAAGGACCCCCAACAAAAACACAATCTTTTATTTTTCTGGAGAAATGTTACATCCTACATCTTGCAGAAAATTTATTGTATTGAAAAAAGTATGTCCTGTTTCTCAGGGCTGCTACTCAAGACATGATCTATAAGGTTCCCTAAAGGATGAGGAAATAGTGGTTAAAGAGATGATGAAAAATCAGGGGGCTGTATTTTGTACTTTACCAATTTATAGGCACAGATGCTTTAAATTGTCCTGAGTCACAGAATCAATGACCACTTTGTTGAGAAATGAATTTGTCTTTCAGTTTCTTACACAACGGAGAAATATACCCATCCATTGTAAAGCATGCACCTCATAAATAGCAAGAGTGACATTAGTAAGTATAATGTATGTGTGATTTTCAATAAAAATGATCTCATAGGAAGGAAACACAAACAAAAGCATTTTCTTCATATATGACAATACCAAATACTTTTTCTCAGTTGAAACACAAACAAAAGCATTTTCTTCATATATGACAATACCAAATACTTTTTCTCAGTTTGGGGGATATATTTGCTTTTTAAGACTCTGTTAATTATGTTCTTTTCTCACATATTTCACAGCATTTCTCTCATTCCACATATAAATGAGCTCATCAGCATCAACTTGTCTAAAGGCTGAATAATTCTGTGCATTCCTTAAACTAATGTAGCTGCATACTATCCAAATAAAATTTTCTAGGAAAGGACTTTAATTGAAAATAAAACCTACTAAGTATGCTCATCTTTTTCTCAGAAAGATGCTCTGCTTCATTATTATTAAACTTTTTAATCAAAAATGCGCGTCACCATCAGGCCAAGGTGTATTTAAGATGCCAAACAAAATACACGAGAGGGCATGCTGGACAGGATAGTGTTTCATTTCAGTTTCGCAATTAGAAAGGAAAGATGCAGCTAAGTGAACTCTTGTATTTATCTCTATTTTCTAGATTATCCCTGCTACCTTCTTGTAATTAACTGTGCGCTGTCCTGCTTAAGCAGACTAAGGCAAACTGGAACCCATAGAAACAGGGTCCTAAATGTAGTATTTTATGAAACGAGGGAACACCTCTGCAGATGAGCATCCCATTGAAATGAGATAGTTCAAACCACCCCTTGACTAACTCTAGACAATGTCAATAAAAATCAGTAACGTTACATCATCTGCATAGCAGTCTTTTAGAAAGAGCTAAGTATTGATCATTACAAAGACAATCATAATCATCCAAGTATTTTTTTATTAAATACTTGTATTAAGTAGCCAACCAGGAGTCTAGAAATGCCACACTTAAGACAAAAGACTAAACACCTTAGACAAAAGACAAAGGCGCTCTGCAAGAGAGCAGGAGCAAAATCATGGAAGAGCAAAAAAGCTACACAATCCAAAGCCATTTTTCACTGAAATATCAGTATCTTGATAGTGTTTTTTCTTTGAGCAAATGCAGAAAATTGTACCATCCTTCAGCCTCTATGAAGGCCCAGTGCTTCCTAGCAGTTACCCCTGCATCTCGCAGAGCTCCCCTCGAGTCTTCGCAGTGCCCTGCAGCACCTCTAAGGCTACTGTTTCAGCTTTGATTTCCTTGTGCAGTCTGAATGTTAGACCTTTGACTCTCCCACAGATTGCATACATGTTCTATGTGCTATTCTTTGACAAAACGAGAGGAGCAAAATATGCTGAGGCTTTGTACACTGGTGCAGACTTGTTAATATTTTAGGCTGACTTTTTTTTACAGGTATATTCCTTGCAATGAGCAAACATCTTTTACACTGAGGCAGGAAATATAGCAAAAACCAGAGAGAAGTCAGTGTGCAAGTTTCTATTTATCGTGCACATAAAAGCAGTGGCGTAAGGAACTACTCTGAAACAGTGCATTTACTAAAAGGAACCTTTTAAGCAGGTTCTCTTGGATGCTACGATGTTGCTCGAAGTCAGAATATAATCTCAAACAATTTATAGCTACAATAAAAGAAAGTAACACAGTATCTTACAGTGCTTCTAAAATGATATATAGAATGGACAGAACTATTATCCCTGAAGAACCTGGAATGGAACGACATAATAAAGAAAAGATGTACTCGGCAACTGTTGAGTTATATTGGGGATAAATATATCTATGATCAAGGACCAAGCTCTGTCTTGTTTTCACAGATAATACCTGTGATATGACTAGGGCATTACCAGCTGTATAACAGTGTCCTAGAATACCACAAAGCACTTTTTTTTTTCCCCAAAGTACATTTTATCTTAATAGAAAAGGTCAGGAAAATCTTACTGCTCTGCTATATTCATCACTTTATCCTTTTCAGATACAGCTATATCATTCTCAGAAAATGAAATAAAATATGAATATAATTTTCTAGGTGAGAAGAAATAAATCCTTGGATGCATCATTGTACAACTTCTCCTCTCAGTACTGTATCATCCTTTAACTTTTTTTTTTTTTTTTTTAATTAGAGGGGGACATATTTGAAATGTGTGTTACAATTCCAGTCACTCCTTACATAAACACAACGTTAACTATAATAAAATCATACAAACAAAAAAACTCCGTGGCCTTGAGACGTGGTTGACACAAAGTCATTATCATTCTAGGAAAGTCACCACTTAAGTAATGACAGTTATTATGGGCCAGAGCATAAATGGGGCAATGAAACAATTCTTCTAATCCATTTGGGTGCAAATATGCGTTGTTAATGACTAGCTCGTTAGCCTCAACAATGCCACACAGACTAGCCACTTCAACTAAATTACTGCCTAAGATAGAAATGTTAGGCACATATTTCACATAAAAGGTTTCTTTAATATGTGATTCATCCTAGCAATTTCAGCAACCTTCTCAATTAACATAAGCAGTTCTGGGTTAATTAAAAGTTTTCAGTGAAATAAGAAAGGAGGGTTTTGATAATTTGCAGAAATTCAGCCATGGGTATGATCACAGCTTTCTTCCTCGCAGGAGTTTGCGAGCTGGGGGACGGTCTTGGAGCCCCAGCTGAATTAAGTCTGCTCACGTGAACGTCCCTGAGCCAACAAGGGAACAGATGTGGGGCAACCACCATTGAGATGCTCACAAAAGTTGTATTTAAGCTGGGAGTACAGCGTTTCTCTGCAGCTCATCTGTGAGAGCAGACTACGCATGCTTAAAAAAAAAAAAAAAAACAAACATTCTGGGAGGCCATGAATAACCACCAGCTCAGACACAGTTTAAGGCTAAGTGAAATGATACCTTTTGTCACCAGTTAGTTATGTCTCTGAAATAAGATAAGTGCAGAAAAACAGCACTGCGACTCCTGCTAAAAGCAAGTACAGTTGCCTAGGAGAGAAACATCTTTTTTCCCTTCTTTCCAACTAATGGACAGAGCATAAGCACTTACAAACAGCAATTGTACAACGGAGTGTGTTGCTTCAAAACCAGAAAAGCTTTTGCTCTTCCCTTCGTTTTGTTTCAGACAGTGCAGTAACAGGCGGAGGGGCCTGTGGCACCGTGTGCTCCGCGGCACAGATGCATCCAGCACCGTGGGAAAGGGACACGGGCGGGAAAAGGTCCGAAGAGCCTTAAAGAGAATAGATGCTTCAACTTTTAAAAGAAATATGTGTTGTTAATGTCACAGATTCTCTCAGCGTTATGAGAGTAAAATGTTCCTTAAGCTGGAGAACAGTTGTGAAACTAGTTGTGGTCTCTCAGCAGCCAAAAGAACTTGCTATTCTGCTTCCATTTATTATCCTAAATGAACTTACAGCGGTAGCCACTCATATGAACAAGATCATGATTATAGGTGTGTAAATATTATTTTACATAAGAATTTTCACAAGTACCTAACACAGAATGAGCTCAAACAGAATTCACTGAGTGACTTACTGGAGTTTTGAAGGCAACTAGCGCTTCTCAACCTCTTAATTTCCCTCCCTCTCCTGCCCTTTACTAGTGATCTGCATGAGCAGCTAGGGAGGATCACGTGGGCCTGTACTCCCTTCCACTTACAGGGACGCGCAAATACCTCGAGCAAGGCGGAATATTCCCGGGTGCGTTTCAGAGCACCACCCTTGGTTCCTGCAGGAGGATTCATCCCATGTGCTCTCCGGGAGCTGAGGCCATGCCGAGGTTTTAGTTTGTTAAGAAAAAAATTTACTGTAAGTGTTTACTGTTACTAACCAGCTGTATTTTCACTCTTGATAGAGAGGTAATAGGTGATATAATAATATGCTATTCGCATAACACAGAACTGAAATAAACACACTCCCAAACTCAATTATTAAATAACATATTTCTGACATGATTTATGTAACCAAAGGAGAGTCATAGTCCCCGATTCCCTTTCCAAAGCTATTGCAGCAATACATCATTTTAATGAGATTTTATAGCATTCTGTAATTTGCTTGGTTTGTCTTCATTATGCTACTAGCTGTTCTCTTTTGTAAGTATATATACATACAACTTTTTAATATTTGTATTTATTTTTCAGCTGATTGTTGACAGGTATGTATAAAATTAGCATGTGGCCTAAGACTTTTGGGGAAATTGCTTGCAAGCCACAGGTGCAATTTTGGAAGAGGGAACTCTGGTGCAGATTTTAGTTTTATTTGATTAGAGTTGCAATACTAGAAGTACCAGAACTTATTTAAATATATATGCCTACTCTAATTAATTCTGAACTTGGACAAGCTCCAGTGTATCCCCTTCAGTGAGTAGTCTGTAGGGGGAAGAGTATCTGTGAGGGAACTCTCAGAGAGCCTACCATACAGAATATTTTTTAGTAAAATCTATTAAAAATGCGTTTTAGGATCAAACTCTAGGGAAACATTCAAATTCATTCTTAAAAAAAAAACAAAAAAAATTAGAATTGGAAAGCTTGCAGAATTGTGACTAAAGAAAATTTCCACATTTTTTAAATTTTAGTTCATTAAATGTATCTCCCTTTTCCACTTCATTTCCTGAAAAATACTGCACTAGCTCTGCATAGAGAATAGAAATGAAATGCACGCTGCAAATTAAGAAAAACAATCCCAGTAAAAATACTATTGTGTATGCCAGTTAATTTTGTCAAACGGGTTTTTGGGTATGTAGGTAAGGCTCAGCTTTCTCATGCGATTTGTGCGTTTATCATGGGTCAATACTTAGGCCAAGAAATCATACTTTTATTTAAATCTGTTGACCTCATGGTGCCTTTGATTAGTGCCAGCTAAGTTCCTGCGAGTTTCCCTTTTGCTTTTTGCAGATGTTATAAAAGGCTGTAGGAACTTGGTATCCCAGTCGCCAGCAGACACCTTGGCCCGTGCAACGGGAGCTCTGTGGGAGCAAGTGGGCTTGCTATTGCAACATTTGCTATTATATTTTACATATATAATAAACACATATAAGTATAGGAACAAAATCTCAATGAGGCTAAAGTCAACTCTATTTCAAAGTGATCTTTAGATAAAAATTCAGACCAAAACATTGAAATCCATGAACTCAAATTGTCATTTTTTAACTTTAAATTACATAATTAAAAAACTATGTATTTCTAGAACATAAAATTCCTCAGTCATGTTTCTATCCCATGCTGCTGCTTCTCAAAACATGCAGAGATCTACAAACTTAATGGATTTGCAAAAAAAAAAAAAAAAAAAAAAAATAATTGCCCTTCTGATAGAAAAGGAGGACTAATCACTAGGAGTGTGTGCACTACTATCTTTGGTATAGGGATTTTGGTGTTTTTCTGTGTGAAAATTATTCTCATCTCATTCTTCTTTGTTCCTTACCAGCTGAATGATAAATAGGCTTAATAGGCCTTGCAGATTGCAAACAGACAGGTGGCATAATGATGAGCTTTCCATTAGCTGCATTAGCACAATGTGTTTTTGGAATTTCAAGGGGAAGTTACAAGCACATTGAACTATTAGGAGTTATTTCAATAAATCACACAGCATTTTATTTAATTAGGTCTCTTTTAATAGTAAAGCTGAATATAGGGACATAAGAATTCTTAGTATGAAAAGATTTAGCGTACTATGCCATCTGGGGTTGGGCTTTTTTGATTCTACTTTCTCTAAACAAAAATAGCAATTTATAATATGACAAGAATAGGACTTGATCCTTTAATTCACAATAGAAAATACTATCATAGCAAGTATTTTACACAGTGGGCCTGTAATCTGACAGCTTCCATTTCTTCACCTGCTCCGATTCTTTTTCAAGAGCATTTTAAGTGTCAGGGACTAATATTAATTAACACAGCTTAGGCAACACAGCAGGCACCAGGGAGATTTCTGTGCAAAAGCAAATTCTGTGACTGAAAATAACAGCTTTGAAGAAAAGAGGAGGATTTCATTTTACTAAATGGGTGTATAGAAAAGAGCAAAGTGAAAAATCAGACCATACGTTCTTTAACAGAGAATATGGACGTTACAGCCCCCACCGCACCCCTTTTTGGGCACAAGGCTGGTCAAATACCACAACAGGTTGCCTTGAAAAACAAGAGAAGTGGAATCTTCGTTCTTGGAGAGCCCCGAAGCCAACTAGGCAAGATGCTGCCAGCGTGACGAGCAGCATGAGCTCAGGCGTGCCCGTTGCAACCCGCTTTATTCTGCTCCCGCCTGGAATCAGGCTGGCGGCCGGCCAACGACTGCAGTGGGTAGCCACGGATTCACTAGCCTTGAACTAGTCAACATGTCTACTAACAGCGCGTGAAGACTGATACGGAGGGGCAACAGAGTCTGTGAAACCTGTTGAAAGGTTTTACCCGATTCCACTACAGACCTACCTTTAAGTAATGTAGAAACGCAGGAGTAACCGAGTACGTCCAGCATGGGATATTTCTTCCTGCGAGGACGCAGGAGAAGTCGCAGGAGGGCAGGAGCGGCTGTGAGGCACCGGGTTCGAGGCAGCAGCGTGCTCTAGCTGCGAACTGCAACGTCCGCGTACAGTTCAGCCTTGAAAGAGCCCCCAGGGAAATCAAAGGGAGATCTGTAAAAGCCTGTTGCTCTTGTTTGCTTTGAATATGCAATAAAGGACAAGCAGATAGACTGATGATTTTCTGAATTATTTAGGGAAAGACTATAAGAGGCCAGGAAGGGAGAGGCGGAAGCTGACAGCTGGTGAGAAATCGGAAGAACTACGAAGCTAATAGGGATACAGGGTGCATCTGCAGCAGTGCTCCCGGCGCGCAGAGGGGCACGCAGGGGGAAAGCGGCCCCTCCTGAGGGGGCCTCGGCCGGACTGACAGCCGAGCAGCTGCACAGCGCAGGGGGTGCCTGAATCTGAACCCGCAAATACACAGAGCTCGAGACTGAGAATACCCCACTCCCACAAAAGGGAGGGATCCTAGTCCTAAGAGGGGCAGCAGCTGAGGGGGCCACGGTCATACACAGCCTCAGGCTCCACAGCCCTCCAAGGGCAAGGGCAGGACCAAGGCTCGCCTGTCCTCCGGAAAAACTGCTGCTTGTGATGAGAGAAAGCAACAGCAGAGGGCACTGGGCACCCAACGGCCGCGTTTCTGTGGCTGAAGTTTAACACCCGCGCCCACCAGAACCGTGCAGCGCCAGGCCGGGCGCCCGCGCGGCCTCTGCCTCAGCAGGGGAAGGCGCAGGCCTGGAGAGAGGCCGTGTCCTCCTCACGCCTCCTGTGCCCTGTCCCACCTGCTCTGCCCAGGAGCGGAGCAGGATCAAGCCGGCGGTCCCGGCAATGAAGAGGGAACAACGGGGGGCTGCAGGCTGAGCCTTCGCTACGCGACGTCGCTGAGGTCGCAGCCTCAGCCCGGCCCCAGCGGCGCAGCAGTGAGGCCTTCACACAGAAGCAGCCACCACGACCTCCCGCGGCTCCCCAAAACGCAGCTGGCTCCTCACAGCAAACACTCTGTAGGATCACGTCACCCACAGGCATTTTTGGCCTCTTTTGGGATCAGCATTATGAATAATGTTGTCAGCGTTCAGGTGATAAGTGAATTGCTGCTGCAGATTACAGGTTATACTAAGCAGGTTGAATCATCTGAAGAGAGAAAAAAAAAAAAAAAAAAAAGCTTAAACTTGCTATGGCTTTCAGCAAAATGACAACCTTTCAAGAGAGAACCTGTGCCTAGAAAGTCTCTCTTCTTTGCTAGTGACTACAGGGCTACAGCGCGAGCGGGCGCAGAGCCTCCGCAGGACGCCCAGCGCGGCGGCGCGGCCGGGGGGCTGCAGCGCTCTCGGCTCCGCGCGAGCTCCTGCCCGGCACCGGAGCCGCGCGGCCCCGCCTGTGCCTCCTGTCCCTACGAGCACTGCTGTCCCCAGGCCCTTCTCCCTTGTGCCCCCTTCCTCCGGTGCAACAAATGCTGCTTATCACAGGCTTCCCTTGGCCACCATTAAGCCTATTAGCTGTGGGCATCGCAGTTCCCTGCCACCACCGCCTGGAGCGGCACGTTCTCCCGCACTAACGCGGCTGTGTCCTCACGGCCGAGGTCAGGCGCTGCTCCTGGCACGGCCCTCTTCCATCTGACCTCAATAAGGAGGATTGGGGCAGATAAACAGAGGAGTCTTGAAAGGGACTTTCCTTAGTCCTGTGCTCCATGTGCCAGGCCCTCCCTCCATGCACAGCCACCCCGGAGTCAGGAAAGGGCGTCTGGGCTCACCCTTCCCGGCCCGCGGCCACAGCCCTGCCAGCTTGTCCCAGCAAATGCTCCTCCCTCCAGCACAGCCGGCTCAGGGCAGCACCAAGGCGGCTCCAAGGAAGGACAGAGCTCCCAAGTATGGGAATGGCCTTGAACTCCCCAATTCCTGGGGTTTGAAAAGACCCCAACACTAGGGAAAGGAACAGTGACTGATTCCACTCAGCAAGCTCAGAACCATCTGTTGGTTATCTTTAAGCCAAACGCACTGCAAAATGCATTTTTTTTTTTCCCTTTCAGCAACTGATCTTATTATTGCACTTAAGATTATTCTCCTTAAATATGAAATACTTCTGTTTTTCTCTCCACAAAACACTGCAGGTAGCAGCCTGTTTACACAAAAATGACACAGACTGGGGAGCACTAAGATGTGTACAGAAGCTGCCGTTGACCAGAATGCATAAGCTATCTTAACAAATCCTCTTGGACAGATCAGAGAGCGATCTTATTTCAGTACCACACAGGCACGTAACTCCTACTCAACCTAAGTTCAAAACCTCTACCGAACTCTCTCCTTCACACATGAGAGAGAGTTTCCAGCAAGGAAATTAGTCTTTTGATCTTTCATCTCCAAAGGAAAGAGAAGAGGTATTCATTCTAACAAGAGCTTTCAAGATCAAATTAATGACTACTGCAGAATCTTACTGTAGATTTGCTTGCTTGTCTTTACTGAGGTCTCTTTCACTCTGTGACCTTCATGTGACTTCAAATGGAAGTGCATGAAAAGGGCAGGTTTACAGTGTTAATGGGCTCTACAGGGACTGCTGGCTATTAGTCTCTTGATAGCATGCAAAATTATAAACCATTGTGTTAAACATCTTGCACTAAAGTTAGATGATCTCCTTGAAACTGAATCACTGATACATTCCTGCACATGCTAATTTAAGGGGCACTTAAGAAAACGACTCCACATCTCCCAAGTTCCATTAGGACCCGTTATATTTATGAATCCCTGGGGCTCAAGCACGTATGTGCCAGTTGCATAAGACTGAGCTGTAAACATTGTCTGAAACCCTTCTGACGTTGGGCTAAAACAGCAGGAGTGTGTGCCCAGTGACTTACATTAAAAGATACTGAGGTGTCCACAGGCATTTGTAGTTTGTTTTTTTTTTTTCCTCCACACTATCTTACAGCAAATAACATGAACCACCAAAGCTCTTTGCGCAGTTCCCATCGGTGAGGAGCTGGGTTGCACCGCATTGCGGAGCGCAGGAGGCGGCCGACGAGACGCGGCGAGCGAAGCTGCGCGGCGGCCTTGGCACGAGCGCTCGAGCACCTGCGTGGATTCACAGGCAGCAGCTTATTTACAGTCACCTACCTATGCCCGAAATGCACAGGAGTGTTTAAAGGACTGACAGGAACTCAGGCATTCAAAATTTCACTGTCCACAAATACAAATAAGATACAAAGGATTCCAAAAAGGTTTAAGTTGAAAACTTAACTGAGAAAGTTACTAACTTCAGACAATACAACTACTCTTTGACGTGCTTCTATTTCCACATTCTATGCGCAGTTGACTTTGTTTTGCTTTCTTTCACTTAAGTTGTGATCTAGGAGCAAAGTGAAATGGGTGCCAGCTGCAGATTTCAGACACCTATCAGGAACTTGAGGCTGGAGTACAGAAAGTAAAAAGAAGTGAAATGAAGTGAAAAGTCAGATTACTGGTATGTCTAGCCAGTAAAGCACTGTTCTGTGCTATATCAATAATTTT
Organism: Nothocercus julius; assembly: GCA_013398735.1. Taxonomy (NCBI): domain Eukaryota; kingdom Metazoa; phylum Chordata; class Aves; order Tinamiformes; family Tinamidae; genus Nothocercus; species Nothocercus julius. The sequence continues at coordinate 1,271,174 of VZSV01000070.1, forward strand.
GTCTTCACTATTGCTTCCAGACTCCCTTAATGTATTTGCTCCCCTCATCTAGGGAAAGGTAGTAACATTTCTGGCAGCATCACAGCATTTGGGTGGAATTCTTCCTTTGCATTCCTATGTTTGCAACCATTTGTGTTGGCACACTCCTGGGATCATCCTGTTGGCCTCAGAAAAAAAATCCAAAGCCCGATTCTCCTTTCTGTTACTGGAGAGCGTGGTTCCCGGAATATCATGCTAAGTGGTGTAAAATCCACATAATCACACAAAGGCTCCAGCAAAACAAGCACGTGTATGTTTCAAATTGCTAGCTGCTGCCCTTCTCCACTTTAGTAAAAGATCATATTAACAAGTGAAATAGTCAAACAGACTGGACAGGTTATTATAAATTAGGAAGGACTTGTCATTTAAGAAGACTAAGGAGTCTATCATGCCTAGATATAAAGGTAGACAGGATTTATTAGCTCTAAAATGGGAAACAGCTTTCCTAATAAGTGCTGGAGTAATAACTAAAATGAAAGGCAATTGATTTGCCATATCAGGGGGAAAAAGTATTTCTTAAAGAGCTGTCAGTAAAATCTGACATCAGCCATCACTTGCAGCAATATTCCACAATTCTGCTGCATGTTAACTGTGAAAGACCAGGGAAAGTCTCTGCTCTAGAGACCAATGTGTAAAAAGACTGCTTTAGCATCATTTGAGTGTCTGGCATCGTTGCTTCTGCATTGCAAGGAGATCAGGAATTAAGTATCCCTGCCACTTCATAAATATTAAGTATGAACTGCAATAGCTTTTTCTGAAAGCTAAAACTTTTTTTTTTCTTTTTTGTTATGAACTGAATTCCAGAAGCGCTACAACGAAAAACTCTTAAAGTCTCAACTCCCTAATCTTTTTTCCCTGTTGATTTCTCTCTAAAAGATAAAGCATAAGCTGTAAATATTTAACATCGAGAAAAGGAGTTTTTGGATTCTAATAAGAACAAAAGCCTGCGTTAAAAATAGAATGAGAAGGAAGGAGGTACAGTGAAATTCACTGGGTGATGGGAATTGCACTGTCACACATGAAACCTTTAAGGAAATTTCAGCGAGAAACTACTTGAGCGTGAAAAGAAACAACAAATCACACTACCCACAGAAAGTGCAGCCATTGCTTTGACCTTGAATTTGCCCCAAGCAGAGGAGCGGGAGCGATCTGTGCTGCTCCCTCCACTTGCTCCTGTGCACTAAGCGCCCCGACGCCTCCAAGTGCTCCTGCTCTTGCAGGCACCAAGTGCAGGAATTTCCAAGCCAGACACAGACGTTGCTTCAGCGCTGCCCTGGTGCAGAAAAAAGACTACACAGCAGAGCGCTACTGCTGCAGCAAACACCAGATCACGTCTGGCATTGCAGCTTTTAATGCCCCTAACACTGGATACCAAATCCATCAACTTAGCAATTTACCTTGTGGAGATGCCAGACATGATTTGTTCTTTCTACTGCCAGTGTAAATAAAAACTTTTACTGCATCAACGCCAAGTGAAATGCAGAATGAAAATTTCAGTGTTACAGAATAGGATCATTTTCATAAAGGAACCACCAGCAACATCCAGAACGCGCTGCAGCCACTTGGTGCAGTTCAACTGAGAAAGCCTCACTGTACAGCAGCTGAACTACAGCTGTGGGCAGCAACAAGGACTCTTCGTTCAGTAACAGCAGAAAAGAGCAACTCCCCAGGCAGTGATTTTGAGCTACACTTTGCTGACGTGTGCTTGCTTTCCCTCTTGGTGAAATACTATTTTCAAGCTAGCACTAAAAACCACACAGAAAGCTGCAGTAGGTTAGAATAGGCATAATGGCAACTGAGTCATTTTCTTAAGCATGTACTCTCGTGAGGTCTGATGGACATACTCCCATACTTATAGTATGAAAAAGCTGCATTCTGTTAGTGCTGAGAAAAATACCACCTACACACTAGAATAATGAACAACAAAGATTAGGAAAAAAATGGTATTTCCAGATGTAGACTGTAGATGTGCACTGTGACTGCATTACCACTGAGACTGCAAATAAGCCCAGAGCTTTCTGTCTGCTCTTAACTCCCACCATTAACAATGTATTTAGGTGCACAACAGCTGAGCTAGAGACACTGGGAATGCATAAAGCATGTTTTTGCTCTACTCCTTTTCATTATGTTTCTCCCTTCTCTGATGTACTGACCAGCTTTTCTGTAGTGCATTTAAATTGACACAGAAGAAGGAGAAGGTGGGAAACCACAGACGCTTTCAAAGCAACCATGAGCATTAGCAAGTTCAGCAAGTGTTATGCAAGGCACTACATTTATTTTCTATAAAAAGAGTAGGAAGGAAAAACTGGTAATTTACCTTTTGGTAAAAGCTGATAATATAACATAATGAGAATGTACACAGTGCCCAAGAAATTAGTTGCTGATCTTTAAAGATCAGCAACCCATTTAGGTCCCCATCTCTTGGCAGCCTCCAGGCAACCTTTCTTTGGGTACAAAGGCACAGGAGGCCTCCCGGCCCGGTGCAGGGCGGTGGGGCTCCAGGGAGGTGCACGCGCCGGCTGCCGCAGCGCTGCGGAAAGAGCTTGTGCTGCTTTGGCTCTGCTTTGGGCACGATTAATCTAAGCAGACCTCAGATGTGCGGGAGAAAAGGTTAAGAGAACTACCTGAAAAGATGGCTCCAAAAAGGGGAAAACAGCCCAGGAGACAGCACAGGACAGAACACAAATGAAGGAGGTTTGGGCTGCAGAAAAGTCTGGTTGGTTATTTTGATACTTAAAAACACTTATTCATGGTGTGATTTAGTTATCCCTAAAGTACTAGTGCAACATTCAAAGATGTTCAGTGACACAACCTCCTGCAGCAGCCTGCTTTCTAAGAATGTGTAAGGTTATAAAATTTCTTCAGTTTTATTTAGAAGGTACAACAAAAAGTATCTCCTTTATTGTGGATACGGTGTTTTACCCTACTTCTTTAACTAACTTTATCTACATTTGAAGCAAGAAATAGACAAATATCAGCAAGTAAGAAATTTAACCAGTAAGAGTGAATAGAGAATTTCTTTAAATGGCTTCTTTTGGATCTCTCTTCCCGCTTACTTATTCACCGGCCACATTATAGCTGCTCTGCGTGAGGCAAACATGGCCAAATGATTCAGCCAACACTATGCCCATACTCATAGGGAAATAAAATTCTATTATTTTTGTATATACTGTAAAGCAAATATGATTTTCCATAATTATATTTATCCTTATATAACTCTGCACCAGAATTGCAGCACCTTTTTCAAAATATTTTTAGAACTTCACATTTGCAAAGATAACTAAGAAAATATGAGCTAAGAATAAAACCGTGAACAGATGGATCCTTTAATTTCCTGAATTTCACTGCCTCACTAAATGCTTCTGAAAGTATGATTGTTCCAGTTAAAAGAAAAATTTTGAATTTCAATTTTTCACTTAACAGGAGAAAAAAAAAATGCTCACTTAGCTGCAACACATTATCTGATCCAGTCAGGTTAGTAAATTTTGACAGAAAATTATCTATTAAAGATAAGTAAATCTTTGTTCTTCTTGGAGTGAAACATTATTTACTCAGAAAAAGAACAATATCACTAGTTCTAGGATTTTTAAAATTAAGGAGAGATTTTAATATCGTCAGTATCTTGATGATTAGGTAATATTGTTTATAGGCTGAAATTTAACTTCTATTGCTGATACAGAAATTATTTACCTCCAAAACAGAAAAGACATTAAAGAGAGCTTAATAATAAATGAAACTAAACTCTAAAGTTCCAAATTCTGAGGCAGCCTCCAATACCAACTTCCACCTTTTTATTCAATTATCACATATGCTTCTCCAATCTAATCTGAACAGGAGTATATGTGATTGATGTACCAGGGAGCTGAAACTACATTCAAACTAATTCTCTCAAAATATTTATATCTGACCACAGCTCTACAGTGGGGAGGTTCTAACGCAGCCTCCTCAGCAGCACAAAACACTTAGTTGGCAGAGTTTATTCCTGTGGCCTAGCTTTTCGAAAGCTGTTTTTCTTCTGTGGGAGAATTTCTTCCCTCTGCCACCTCCACTGTTTTAGAATTTAATCCAGATTGCAACATTTAGATTATACCAAAAACTATGATCAATACATTACATTGCTCTGAATATATTCTACCTCTGAGATGGTCAATGACTAGCAGTTCAGTTAGTATAGCTGGTTCTTTAGAAAACTGCTCTGTATTAGAGTGATCCTTCCACAAGGCATCATTTCCAGATTTCTTCAGAAGAGATCATGCAAAGAGAACATAAAAAGTTAATTAGTTGCAGACTACTACAGAAGTCTATGAAAGTTTTTTTTTTTTTTTTTTTTTTTTTTTGACAAATGGTATTAGAGCATCAGTTAGGTTAGTTTCCCGTTCAGTTTATCACCTTTACATCAAGGAGTAAAGCCCATTTTTCCCAACAAAGAAAGAACTGGGCTGAAGCTGAGTAGTTTGTGAAGCAGCACGAATAATACTCTACTGTAATGAAATTTTAAATTCCCATTCCAATTTCTTTTCATAGCTAATAAAAACATCTGCAACAATAAAAGGAGTCTTCAAGCAAGTCTATGCTGAGCATTCATTGCCCTCTGACATATTTATCAGTTCAGTTGCCTGTTTTCCCTGAAACTACAACTCTCCTTCAAATGAATCATAGATGCTTTTGTGGCTGTAAAAGGAGCCAGAAAGACTTCAAAACTTAAACCAGCAGCTCCCTTTGTAGAAAGCATATGATAAAATGATGCTTTCTTCCTGAGCAACTGCAGTTTAAAACTAAAGTGAACCTGGAAAACCTGAGCTTTAGCTGAACAAATGACTCTAGGCTGTGCTTTACCGCCCAACTCAAAGCCAAGCTAGGCTTTTTCTGTGATTTAAAAACTCTATCTTCTTAGCCGTGCTTTATAAAAGCACACTTCTTATGTATAACTGACAGCATAGTTGCCAAACAAGTCACAGACAATACATCTGACATTCTCTATTTGTGTTTTTTTTCTCAGCAAATAAAGGCAGCAGTTATTCAGAGCTCAATGCTCTGCCCAGGGAATTGGGCTCCACGTCTGTGCACTGGCCATGCAGAGCCAGGAGTATTGGGAAGCGGAACGAGTGCCAGGGATGCACATGCAAATGCACAAGCAGGAGCACTTCCATGCGTGCAGCAGCAGCACTGCTGCAACACAACGGTGCCATCACCTGCACAAGCTAAGTCCCAGCCCAGATGGAGGCCCCTCTCTAGGAGTTTCCCGAGGCTTAGAAAATGCAAGTTTGGGAATGGCTGCAATGGTCTAATCACAGATTTGAGATCAGCCACATGATACGCTCTTCCTTAATAAATGTATTTTTATATTTCTTACATACTGCTTCAATCCTTGATGTGTAGAATTCTGGAGAATGAATGTTTAAGAAATATCCTTCATACAAACGTATTGCCTTTCAGGATCTCTTTCCTCATCGACAGTAGTTTGATTTTTTATGGTTAGGCTCACCCCTAGTGGTTATATAGCTTTTCTCACACACACACAGCACCAACACTAAACTGTCTGTTTCTTCTTCTGTATTATTTTGACTCAACACCACAGAATCATAGAATCCTTAAGGGTAGAAGGGACCTTAGAGATCACCTAGTCCAACCTCCCTGCACATGCTGTATAGTGTGTGTCTCTATATGGCATCAATAGAAAGCCAGAGCAAGTTGCTTTGCATTTTTCATCTTAAAAAACTGAAGATTGTGCAGTGCTCAGGTCATTCAGGATTCTCAAGTGCTTTGAAATCCACACACACAAGGCAGTATAAAGCTCATGGGCCTCGCAAATCCATAACTTTCACTGCCATACTTTAAAAAGCTATTGCCTGAAAACCATAGTAGTGAGGCTACTGGCAAAAATCCATGCAAATATCCAGTCCTAGAGGAAGAACAGAAAAGACTTCAAAAGCAAGGGCTATGTCACAGTAGCACTTACTAGCTTAAATAAAATGTAATGAGGAAATGCATGAGCTCAAGCCATTAGCTCAGTGCTTGCTAGTCACCTATCCTCATGCTTCGAGACCAAATTCAGTTTCCCTGTTCAGACAGATGCTCCTCTTCCCCAGGGGCTGCTCTTTTACATCCCGTATAGAAGTTTCTCAAAAAAAAGTCCATAGAGTAAGATTTTTTGTTTTCTCATTAACTTAATAGAGCACTGCAGCATCAGAAACAACTGCATTTATGGACTCTTCGGAATAACTCTCTGCTAGTGATAAATTCAGCTTATTTTATGATAAATCCTGTTCTCCTTGCTTTATAGGAATAGCTTAAAAATTGGGCAGTTATCACAGGTCACAAATTTTATACCTTCCTTGAGCATTAGCTAGGAGAATGCCATTTATAAACTAAACCAGACCACAGAGCATTTTCTAGTCCCTTGCAAGACTTGGTTACATAACATGAGTCCTAAGTCCCTCCCTTGTCAGGGACCAGCGACAGGTCCCCAAAGTGCCCTGCTCGCGGGGCGGGGGGCACAGCCGCAGCTTCTGCGCTGCCCTCCGCTCCCCCGTCACCCTGCCAGGCCCGGGAAGGGGACAGTTCACACTGCATGAAAAGCTTCAGCCTAACTTTAAGAACAGTCACACAGCGCAAACTTTAAGAACAGTCACATCGCAATTCTTGCTGTGTCAAAAACGTGTAGATTGCGGCAACTTCAGAACCACCTTTAATGAACTGACAAAGCTACCCTAAAACACCCTCTTGTCATTCTAAGCACTACTTAACACTTTCTGTTGTCTTCCCTGAGCTCACAGGACCCCCTTCTACTGCCATGGTGACCTGCAAACCCTTCTGTTTCTCTTGGTTTCTTTTACTATTGTTGCAATAACAAAATTGAACTGTTTCTTTTGTTTAAGATCTGTTCTCTGCACCTTATCCTATCATTAAGGCCTGTAACTATTTAAGTCACTGATGGACAGCTGCACATACTAAACCCCTGCTTCACAGCAATCTGAAATAACCAGCCAGTCTTTCACACTTAATTACAGTAAATCATGTGGCACCATTGCTTCCAATGAACCAAACCAAAGCATCCCTTGTCAAATTTGGGTTCTAAATCAAAACAAGTAACAGCTTAATTAAACACTGAAACCACCGCTCTTTGGAATAGACCTTAGTGTAGATGCCACTGTATTCAAGCTAATAGAAAAAATTAAGAAAATTAAGTATACATATGTGCGCGCACGCACGTGTGAGCGCATGCGTAACGGCCAGTTTCACACATTTTCACTAACATAAGGCATATTTCTTCTCAGATACTTGCTCATAGCATTGTAACGCACAAGTCATTTGATTTTGCAAGTATTAGGAAGTAAAACTTTATAACTTAGACATTTCTGATGGCTAGAGCTAGATGCCAGAGAACCCTGAACAAAAGGGCACCAGCACTTACTCGGGTTTCTAAGGATGCCGTGCTCAGGAGCAATTTGGATTCTAGGAATGCATTTGACAGAAATGCTTAATACCTTTACTTTCCACCTGCCTGGTTTCTGCCATCTCTCCCAGCCTAGGTTACAAGCGAGGATCTTGATCCTGACCCTAAACCTTGCTGCTTTGCTTCACTCGGCCCAGGCTTGCAGGAAAGTACATTTATCTCTCTCCTTGTTTGTGTGGTTAAATAGTCATTAGCACTTATGTCCTTAGGAATGAAGAATCTAGGCCAGATAGGTGAACAGTAATTTTATATCGAAAAGAACCCCTGTGTTTCGACCACTGAACAAATAAACAGAACCTACAACCACACACTTACTTAGCAATCAGCACATGTCTGGAAACAGTATTAAAATTTCCTCTGTACAGTTGGCAGGGCTGAAGCTATTTAGTCTGTAGCTGAGTGAGATTGAAAGAGATGCACTTTCTGAAATGTAGGTTAGAGTGAAGACCATAATAAAATGTAAATATATTGCATGTAAACTTACCTCCTGCAGACTCTACCTATACATAAAGATATGTAAAAGTCATCTGAGGACAAAGATTTCAAGAACCTTGATATTCTAAAATAATAAAATTAGTTATTTTAAGCAAAAAGATTGATAATGGCCATATGTTAACCTTAAAGTACTCCGTTTTAAAAAGAAGGATAGGGCAGATGTGGTTTAAATTAGCCACTTGGGATAAATGCTCCGACTCATTTACCTATAAGTAGGCAGAGAAAGATAATTGTATTCAAAGCTGCTTAGCAGTAAAAAGAACCATCCTTGCAGTCTTTTGAAGAACAGAAAGACACTGTCTGGTTTACTAGAAGTTATACCTTAGAGTATGTCACACCCTGGATGTTGCAGTCACAGATGTCACTGTTGCAGATAATCCACACAGCTTAAGACGAGCGTTCCTCTGGCCCCTTTTGTAGGGTTTCACATACTCCTTACTAAGCTCTGAACTAGAGAGAACATTCACAAGTTTCTCCATTAGAGTTCTGTGCAAGATAGTTTGCATACCATTTTGAAGCTTTCCTTACTATGTATTCAAATGTATAACAAACAAATAAACAAGCTACACTGAGACGAACAGGTTATTTTCTTTCAAGTTCTCTGCCTGCTCTTAGAGTTCAGATAGACCATCAGAAGTACAGGTAGTAATACTAGCGAATGCACCTTCCAGGATAAGCCAGGCCTGAGAGAGAACACTCTCATCAGCTAAAGTGCAGAAAGGAAACAGCAGGGTTGTGCAGTGCTTTTCAGCAATATTTAACACTCCTTTCTGTAATGTTTTAAATATTATATTACAAAACAAAATTAGCTTACTAGCCAGTCAGTGAGTATTCCAAACAGTCCTGATAATGCGATTCTAATATAACTCTAAAATTTTACAGCTAGGCTACATGTAACTGCACATGCTAGAATACTACCAAAGTATCTGACAGAGTAGGAATAATACAGCATCTAGCATCAACATAGTGCTTCAAGGGACAAGATTCCTACTTACACTGAGCGTTTCCACTGGATCCACTGCACACTTACTCTCTCCACTGGTTTCCAAGAAGACATAAAAATTATACAATTACAGATTAATAAAAATTAAAAGAAAGCTTTGAACACTGCTTTACACCTGAGAACTGTTTTAAAGCCCTACATCTGCTCCATGAGATACAGGGATAATGGTAAATTGCATGTGTCACTTTGCAGAAACACGAAGGCCATCACAGGTCTGGGATCACAGCATATTCCTGGAAGACGGACACTGTCTAGATCCAAACTGGAGTTCTTCATTTCAGGAACCCTGATAGGATCTGTTCTGTTCAGCTCCACAGAGTGCTCTGGAAGAACACACGGCAGAACCCAGCTAAGCCACTACCTATGTACACAGGAAATCAAAATTGATCTTGGCAGGTCATCATATAAATGCATTTCAGAAACAATAAGGTACTGGAATCTCCTTTATTATTTTAAAAACAGTTTTATTCTGTATATTTAGAAATGTGTAATTTTAATAACTGCAAAGAAAAAAAAAAAATCAGCCACACCTGAATAGCTAAACTCATTAACAGAATGCAGTGATGTATTATCTAAACAGTAGTAGTGCCGATGTGCCATAATAAATTGTCTATTAGTAAAAAAATACATTTCAGGGCACATATTACAGCATCCTTATCACAAATTACAGTAGGGATACTTTTCAAGAATTTAATCAAAGTAGAGAATTACGAGTTATATTCTTTAAATGCAGCACTTAAAAATGTAACAAGTTTGTGCATTTTAAAAAGTGTCCTTGTTCATATAATGTAGAAATGCTGCTTTATTGCTGCAGATGTCAAAGTTCAAGGCTCAAAAGGTATGAGAATACAAAGATATCCTTAAGAAACTTTGTTTGTTTTTATATATATTTATATATATAAAAAGGTAAAGCTTATAAAAGTTAATTTACAAACCAAGAACAAAAGTGGTATGCACGCATTATATACAAGCAGTCTAACATCTATAAATTTTCAAATGCATAGCAGAAAACATACCATCATTTTCTTCTGTTTCTCTTCTGGTTGATCAACACAAACAGTACTTGTTCTCTAAACCAAATTCACAATGTTTTTTTTTCCCCCTCCCCTTTCCCCAATCTCTCATGATATATTACCTAGGTAAGCACAAAAGCCATACAAACTTAATACAGAGATCTATGAGAGCTAAGACTATTAAAAACATGAGGGTAAGGCATCCCTGCTGGTTAATAGGTCTGTAATAATGTGGTTAATTTACAAATCCACAGAGGCAACTGAACCATAGTCATCTCACATGCTTTTCCCCACCCGACCTCATTCATGACCATGTTTCCATATACAAGTAGACGTGTTTGCACTAGCCTCTCAGCAGAGGAAAGCATCTAAACTGTGCTAGCCAAAGTTGATTGCCATTTCATTGAACATGTACACCAAAAGTCATTTAAAAACTAGAGACCAAAACGTAGTCTTGTGCATTACAAAACACGGTAGTAAAAAGGCAGGCCAAATTCTGTGTTTTCACCAGTGGAGTATGAACTAATTCAATTCCTCTGTATATAATCCCATGGGTACTTGCAATCTTTTTAACAAGGAAATACTAGCAGTGCTTTTTAAAAAAAAAAAATAAAAAGGAAAAAGGGAAAAAAGGGAAAAAAACAGAAAACAACCAACAAACCAAAGCACACAGAACCTGCAAGAACCCTACCTTGTTCCCACTGTACACTCCCTGTTTGTGGCATGTATTGTGACCATGGTTCAAAGAGTGTACTTTAACTGTTAGTTAAAGCAAGATGCTTAAACACTAAGATCCATTATCATTTATAGAACAGTTAATACTTGATAGAGTGGTTCAGTTTATATGTAAGGTCCATCTCAGTTTCACATTATTTAGTCAGCTAGCTTAATATTTAGAAGTGGTCAATTAGGACTGAGACACAGTTTGCTCCAACAAGATAGTTTGGATCCCCGGGAAGAGACTTGTTCTGCCAGGTTTTGGGGTCACCTGTGGGAGGAAAACACAATGCTGGTGTTTAGTATCCGCTGTCAAACAGAGTACATCTTGAAACAACCAAGTTTTTGGATAGGACCTCTTAAATTCTAAATCATCTTTTTTTTTTTAAACCATTATTTTCATATAATATAGAACACAGTTGTTTAAAAAAACTGTTGCAGAATTGGCAAGTACAAATTGTTTTACTCTGCAGCACCAACACAGTGCTTTCCATAAAAATATTAACAATAGATCAGGCACTCACCAGCTCTTCAAAAGAGGGACAAAACATTAAGACATTTTAAAAGCTACTCTGTGTAGGATGATTTTCAAGTTTTTAAAAGATTTTGAAGACAGATGAGTCGATCTGAAGTTATGTTGTAAAAAGGCACTATGACATACAGAAAAGTTCTACTCTGTACTATGAAAGTTAGCATAGAGAGGATTGAAATTGTTATTTTGCATCTACACCCAGGGCACTAGTGCAAGAGCCTGACAACATCATTAGTTTTGGAACAGAGATTCTAGTCTGCTGGGCTAGACTGAGCACTTCTATAGCGGATCTCATCCGCTCTGCATCAAGGTCCTATCTAACACTCTGTTAGAAGGGACAAGTAATGAGGTGCCATCTCATCAGACAAAAGTGACATTCCCAACTGCACACGCAACTGTTGCCTACGGTTTCTTTTGGAGTATTCATTTGCCCATCTTAAAATAAACAAACAAATCACTAAATGCTGCTGCTATAAAAAGAGTATCATCATCATGCTGTTATGGTATAACTGAAAAATGCACTGAAATCCTTTAAAGCCCTCCAGATAAATGGTGTTAGAGATCAGCCAGAGCAGATCTGCCTTGAGAAATGCGCAACATGGCAGAGTACCCAGCCCTACAGCCTGCAAACTCCCAAGACCTCCGTATTAAATGAGACTGATGTAAACTCCATATAGTTTTCTTGAACTCATGAAAACAAAATGAAGTACAGAATGCACGGAGTGATGGCAACGTCCGATGTAGGGACAAAAAGTAGAAATGGCCTGCGTATAGTTTAGAGAATGCAAGCAAGTACCATAGCCAGGTAAAACTAATTTCAGTTACGAAGCTTAGTAATATTGGAAGATTATCCATTTCTGCAGATGCAAGAACCTCAGTGAAGACCCCATGCATTAGTTGGAGGGTAGAATAGGGTTTTAGGAGGACGAGGCCCTTATTGTGCATAAGAGACACCATAGCAGGTATTTCCCCACCCTTTCCTCCTAAATAAATACACCGAGGATTAGATTGCAGCCAGTGCAACAGCCTCTGACTGTTGAGGACGTTTCTCCCATGATTACACAGAAACGCTTTGAGAAAATGACCACCTACTATTTGGTTCTAATGTACTGTAATAGGTGTGTCCATTAATGACAACTTTTTTCCCCCCAGTTGATCTTAACACCAGAATCACTGAAGAGTTTGAGGGGGTTTAATAGTATAGTATATTGATAGCAGGCTTAAATGTAGCAGAAAGGGTGTTAGTAAGTGCAAATGAATGTTGTTTTAAGGACAGAACATGAATACATTTAGGAAAAGATGAGGCAGAGCAGGACAGTAAAGACGGTAAAAAAACAGAATTCTATAAGCTGTTAATATAAAGCCATCTGAAAAATCAGAGTCCCATAAGCAACTAATTTAAAAAGAGAGAAAACAATTATTTATTTAAGACACAGTATGGTCTACTTACATATCATAAGACAGAATTGCCTAATTTTAAAGTTTGTCTCAAAAGAGCAATGTTATGATATACATCCCATTTCAGATTAACAGAATGTGGTGTTATATTTACAATACATAAAGTGTTACTGTTTAAATATACACGCTCTTGCTCTCTCACCCACTCATGCATCGCACACACACCACTTTAGATAGGGAGAAAAAGGTCTCAGAAACTTCAGGTATTGTTTAGAAGATTAGAATCCTCCCCCTTCACTTCAAGTAAGTTCATGAACAGGTGTTAAGAGTTACAAAATAAGTGCTGTCTCATCTTTGTACATAGTTGTAATAGCTTTCAGGACCCTATGGTTTTTGTGTCGGTATTCTAACACTGTCACGTATATACACATTTGTTAAATAGATGCATGCAACACATGCATATAATAGCTTATAAAAACAACGAAGTTATTGCCATTAATACCTCTAAGTTATTGAATCCCCATCAAGGAGATTGATGCTTTTCTCTTTTCAAAGCATCAGCGCTTTGGTGTTGACGGTGATAGATACATTAGTGACAGAAGATATGCATACACGGTGGCTTAAATGCTGTATACAGAAGTACATTTTTCAGTCATCATTTAGATCATATGTACACATTAATGGTATAAATTTTTCACCATAAATTTTGAAGGTAGCTGAATAAAACCTTAAGACTTTTTCCCCAAATGTGCAAACATTCCTTCAGTTATCCCTGTAACTTCACAGCTATTTCATGAAATTGCTTGAAACTTGCCCAGGATTTCTAACTCAGGCTCATCATTGACAATTTTGGCCAATACATTTTTCCCCTGTTCCCAGAAAGCCACAGTGAGGTAAAAATGGACAGATAAATAAAATTGCAATCTAGTTGCATCTTTTACTATCAACCCAAAACTTCTGGGCAAAAGGCGGTAGAGGAAAATATAGGCAGAAGCAAGCAAGAAAAGTCTTGTGGAAAATCCAGCTACATTAGGATAAATTGTAATTTTTTTTTTTTTTTTTAACTAAACACTATAGTTTTTCTTAAATGATCCAATTGTTAGCATCAACTTGCACACATGGAAACAGTTAACAAGTGTTAAATCATGATTTATGAGCATGCAGATTGTTAAGATTTGACAGAGTCCTATAAGGTTAATTAAGCAACAGACAAACAACAGTTATGTTACAAAGGCCAATCAGAGGTACATAATCATTTCCTCTCAAGTTTTAGTGCGACTATCATTTCAAGTGTATTCAGCTGTAGCAGTCCTCAAGAAAGGAGAAAATAGAAAAATACGGTAATATTTAATAGACTACTGAAAGATATTACTCTGTTTTTCTGCTGTCAGTCATGGTTTTGGCTATGAATTTGCACCATGATTAAATGTAAGAAAAGACATTTGTAATGAAAATGAAATGGGAGAGTTTGACACAAATACAATGATTGAGTTCTTTATATTACACAGCATCACCTTTAGCCAAACAAACTTAAATTATTCGATAGCACCCAAAAGCCCCAAAAGGACAGAGGGAGGACAGCATACCCGACGAGGAGTCGGAGGATTTTAGAGCAAAAGACCAACCATCAGGGGTCATAGACGCACAGTGTGGCAGGCGCAGCTCCACTGGCTTCAGGAATTTTAGTCCATGGGGCCCACACATTACCAAGGGGCTAAGAAGTGTTTCACCTACAGTTAACAGAAAGAAAAACACAAGTTACCTATTCTTCCTGAAACAGGTTCAGATTATTACAAACTTATATTCATTACAAAGCTTTTTTAAAAAAAACAGTCTGAAGCGCTGAAATAAATTCCAGACTTAATTGGATATTTGATTCAAGTTGAATTGTTTTTTAATGATATTTTACATATATTAGTGTATTTTTGGTCCTAATGCCCAAAAAACTATCCCTGAAACTAGTTTCCATGTTACTTAGAAAAACAATCACAAAAAAAAAAGAAAAAAAAAAAACCCACCCTTCCATCTTGCCTGCAATTTTCAGTATTGAGCAGAACACCATTTCCTTTCCACTATCCATTTGAGAAATGTGGAAAAGACCACCTTTTCCTCTAAACGTAAGTGGTAGTTATGCTAAATAATACAGTAAGCTACAGCAGCAGCAGCTCTTACCTTTCTCCTTGTCCAAAGGTGGAAGTATACTGTTATCTCTGCAGACTTTGAAATATATTTCTTGCTCTATTCCCTCTGGAATGGCTCCTTGTGGTATAATAATACTAACTCCAGTCTCAATGGAGCTCAATACACCACCATTGCTGTTAAATACACCTCTTGCTGTGGCTACAACAGTGTGTCCATCTTCCTCCTCTTCATCCTCGAGTGCTGAAGGGCTGAATATAAGACAGAGGTTAAAGCCAAGCAGTCTCATCAGTATTTTCTTTGTGAAAAGTCAGTGACATACTTTAACGTAACTTATTTTACCACTGCACTGTGTACAGTATACTAGCACCAGTTGGAGGGAATTTTTATGTCTGGCGCTCTATTGCTTGAATCACTCTACTCTCTGTTCTACCTTGACAAGAGAACATTTTCACTTGCACTTCCCCCACACAAACTCACACCATCCCCAAAAAACAAAGTACACAGCTTTGAAGGTTTATAGGAGCTTATCTTTTCAATGAGCATGTCTTGGGTTCCAGCTACACACTTCTGCTTAGTAAAGACTGAACATGAGAGGTCTGAAGGCTTTCATTTTTCCTCCAAAGACTACATTATGATGTTACACTATCAAAGAAGTAATAACTTGTATGCAAGCTGCACTGAATCTTTTCTCTCCCTCTCTCTCTCAACTTTAAAGGAAGGAGAAACCATTCGGTTTAAGATACACATTGAAAATGAAACTCTTAACAACATGCTATGATACAGCTAAGGAGAAACAAATCCAAAAAAAGGCTAATCTGATTAGATTTCAGATCAGTTTCAAACACAGACATCATGAAGAAACTAATAATTTCAAGCAATGATTTCTAGTAGCCTGCAACTATACAGGATCAAAACAGTCCTCATCCGCTTAGAGCAAATAGGAGCCATCCTTGTACTATATTCCTGCATCACTGAAGGAGCAAGCAGGATTCCATGCATAGTTCATGTATTATGACTATTTCAGCATCACAAAGAATACTGAAACACTATTTTACAAATATTAAGAATCAAAACAAGTCAGCAAAGAGTCTAAACCTGTATTACTACTGGTTACTCTTGAAGTATTTTAATTGTGACTGCACACAAACACTGGGGAAATGCAAATTACTCTTATGCAGTTACTGCTTGGTGTCATCCTTTTGAAATGACTCTCATGCAAATGAACTGAGAATTGTTCCTAAGAACAATTAATACGATCTGGTGCAACAGCTATCATTAGATACTAACGACATCTTCTAAAGACAAATAAAAAGGACAATGATTCATATCTACCGGAATAAGTATGAAAAATAAGAATCACACCACTTTTTACAAGATAAAAAAAAATCAGATGCAAAGTGACACAGGGACATATGACAGTAAAGATTCACACTTTAAATACCTATCCAGCTGCTCTTTGTCAGAATTTTAGAATCACAGTAGAAATCTTTCAAGTATTTTGGCTTATGGGCTGACATCAACACAAGTTAGAAGCAGAGTAACGAAGAAACTGGTGGTTTCATTGATGAGCTATTTCAAAGACACACTAATGGAAACAAAACAACGCCAAGCACCACGATGCTTACCTTACAGGAATGGCTTTAGGCACAGCATTAACATTATTTGGTTGATATTTAGGCTTGTCTGCCTGTACAGTGAAGGTGTCCATTCCACTGTCAAACTCGGGAGGCTGTGACGAGCCGTGTGCTTTCAAAATCGGTTGAGGAGAATTTGGAGATTTGGATGGCAACTCTGGTTTATGTTGAGCTTCGTTTGGCAAGAGATTATGGTTGAATTTAGGACTTTCAAATTTGCGCTCAAATGGCCTGGCAGCGCTCGTGTAAGGTTTGGTTGTAAAGCGGTTGTAAGAAGGAGTGACCGTTTTCTGAATCTGCTCAGTTCCGTTAATGGGGCCTTTGTCAGGGAAGCTTTTCTGAGGATAAAAAGTAGACTGCACGGTGTCCTCTCGAGAGGATCTGAAAACTGCTGGTTTATTCTGAAGTGGAGGAGGCTCAGACACAGAGTTAACTGCAATGCAAATAAAAATAATCAAAAAGTGTCAGTAGCCATCAGAATTTTTGAATCCTGTACATGGCATGAAAATACATTCTGTTCAGTCTTTAATTTACTAGATATTTATATATCGCCTATCTTCCTACTGCATTTCATCCACTCTGGCAAATTATCTATGCTTTGTTACATTTATGTTAGACACAATAGTACCACCTTTTAATTATGTAGTTAATTTGTACCATGGCAAAAAATAGAACACCAATACCAGCATGCACTTATATATATACACACACACACCTGTAAAATTCAGTTGAACAAGACATCCCTTCTAAGGATATTATGATCAGAGCTATTTTTTCTTCTGTTTTTAGGAGCCTATGAACTATTACCTACGCCTAGTGAAGTCTGGTCCAATAGCATACAGAGATTCATCTTTAAAGATTGGAAATTTTATTCTATCATTGCTGACACCACTAAACATGGGACAGTTATGATGACTATTAACACTTGGAAGTCACAGGTGCAGACAGGATCACCAAATCACATTACAAGAGTCAACCTGAATATAGTAAAAAGTACTCAAATGATACTTTTTTAATTGTAGAGAACTATGCAGTTATATCAAAGGTTCATGAGTAAGTTTATACATTTAAAAGACTTAACAGAAGACTATTCTGCTGTGGTCCCTAGGCTCTACATTCTTCTGCTTCCTTTAACACAGGTAGAAATTTTGCAGTGACTCAAGACATCTGTGCCACTTCCAAACAGTCCTGTACACTGCATAAACACAAATCCAAATACAACATGCGAGAGAGGTCGACTTTCCGACTGCTCACCCTCTGAAAGCGCAGGCTTGTGATGTGCTGGGAGAGACAGGACAGGACTGTTAATTGACTGAGGTTGTGTATACTGCACTGAAGAAGCAGGAGGAGGAGTTGTAACTTGGGGGACAGAGTCATAACGCTTTTCACCAACAGGCCTATCCACTGATTCAACATCACTTGTCTTCCCCCTGGATGAAATAAATAAAATAAAATAAAATGACCATTTTTCCTCAGGGTTTTGAGTTTCTGCCTTCACCGTATTTTTTTCTTCTACGACCATTTGTTTTCCATCTCTTCCTATAAACATCAAAACACATTTTCTTTAATAACCTGTTCTAAATATAAAAACATTCATCGATAAGCACAATAGATTTCAAGACAACATTGAATCTTGAAAAAGATTAGTAACACAAACCAAAGATGGCAAACAAAAGGCAGATGACATTTCAGGTGTATTTTTGTAATTACCTAGAAAGTCTCAAGTTTTTCAATTTTGCTTAGGGTATTTTTGGTAAAAATCTTTCTCTAATTTAGCAGATCTCCAAAATTAAAATTTAGATTGAGGGTTCGGGGACTGGGTGTGGGGGAAGCAAGGTGTTTAAAAGCCTAACTGGCCAAGAACAAGGAAAATGAGCTCTACTAGCATAGCTTTTCTAAATACACCCAGTATGTGAACAATGCCATCTTAATTAGAAATGCAATCAGCTTAAGCTTCACTAGCTTTATGTGCATAATGTAGACAAATTTAAAATCTTGTTTTCAAAATATTTCTTGCTGATACTAGAGGTATTTCTCCCAAAAGAGTTTCTTTTGGAAAGCGATTGATTCTGCAAGTACCTGTCATTTTGGAATGCAGCATATTACGTTTATTTTTAGAATTCATGAGTTTAAAGTTTTAGGTGCACATAATGCCTGTGATGAAATATAACAGTTAGAGGACACCTTAAAACATCCTCACATCAACAGCAGTCTTACCACTTGATGTTCCTTTTCAAGTAGTCATAGCTAGTGTAAGAGCCAAGTAATCTAGGTGATGGCAAAGCAAACAGCAATAGAAGAATGAAAGAAAAATAGTCATTCTATCTTGAGCACGTTATTTTTTCACACTTTTTATGTTAGTCCTAGCACTTCTCATACGACAAGACTCTAACAAAAAAGACATTAGCTTGAACAGTGACATGTCTGATGAGGCCTCTTCCGTATAATGATAGCTCACTATATTTAACATGAGACTGTCAGCGAATCAGGTGGTGGTCAGTATGTCCAACTGACAGTTATACAAAGCAACAAAAAGATAACACTATCTTTTTTTTTTTTTTTAGAATTTGTATAAACAAATGGCTATTTGATACATTAAAAAAAGTGAACTAAGAAATCCCAAATTCTAACAGAACCTCTTTTACTTATGGTCCTATTTGTGCTAATCTTATTCTTCCATCTTTTGACATCCTTAGGAAGATGTTGTGTTCACAATGCATATCACACATTGAAGGTATAACTAATAAATATTTCTATAACACTACCAACTCATCCAAAAACGGGTAGTTTTCTGTATTGAGCAAAATATTGTTTCTTCTGTACTATTCATTTGTGAGATGCAAGATGACCACATTCTTCTCTAAACGTAGATTTAGATTCTTCCTGATTGTGTTTAACAATTCCTAATGGGCTACCTTCAAGGGTGACTTTCCCTTAGTTTGAACACTACTTCGCTTGTCCCTTCAAGCAAATGCATTTTACATTAGGACACCTGTCCACCCTCCTTTCATTTTCTCCATCTACACTGACAAAAATATAAGAGAAGCATGAATGCAGTAACACACTGTCTTCGGTAAGCAAAATATTACAGGTATTTCTATATAGTCCAGTGTTTCACTGTCAAGGCATTCTACTACTCATTTTCTTTTAAAACAGAGGGGAAAAAAAGGAAAAGCAAAAATCCCACCTGAAAGACATTTTTAGAATGATCAATTCTGTATATGAACAAAGTCACGTGTCCTATTCCCTTCCAAAACATGCCACCCAAGCAAGCTGTACGTGCTAACTTACAGCATTAGTAGTGAAATCTCATCAGAAGATGCACATCAACAGCTAACTTTAGATCATCAAAAACTACTAATAAGTATTAGTGCTCTCTTCAGGAAAATCTATATTACTGCCCTGCAAAGTAAGGTAGAGGCTTTAGAACATAAACAAATGTCTCAATTCATCTCCAAAGTGGTACACAATGATCCATTTTAGAATGGCTTCCAAAGCAGAAGCTTTGCTTCTTATTTCCTTTGCAAAAATCTGTGACAAAATACTAGATGACATGACATCTCCACCAAAATGCCAATCTGAACTGAAAGACAGCTTTGAAACTGTAAATACATTTTAGTTGTCATACATGTATGCGGTTAAAGGTTTTAAGTCTGCACGCATTCAGAATTGAGGCAGCCACATGATTCTCAGGGGGGAGAGAGAAAAAAAAAAAAAAGCATACATTCTGAGCTCAAGCTTGGTCAGGTTAGTGATGTAGTTAATTTTGGCTTCTTATTCTCCCACTAATGTGTAGTGCAAACCTTTCAGACCCGATCCAAAATCCTCAAGCTATCCAAACTACCATTACAAGACCACTAAAGTAGCTATCTTTCTACTCTAACAGAAGACCACTGAAGAAGATGCTCAAGTACCTTTACAGATAGTGATTTGCGGTGCTCATAACCAGTCATACAAAGGATCAAGCCATTAAATCTATTTCTGTAATGCACTTATTACAAATGAAATTTGCAATCCTCAAATAGTCAAATCCTCTGTTTGACTATCCTCAAAATTCAGTGATCTACTACAAATTTCATTAATTAGTGCATAAATCCATTCCAGAGATAATTTACTCAATAGCAAAGACGATTTCACATAATTTAAAATCACTGTTGAAGAGGTTAATACTTAAAACTAAAAAAGGGGCAGCTACTGTTCATAAATAAAATCTGTCCCCTGTACTCAAAATACAGTGTACAGATTATGCAGGAAGATGTTGCATAATTCACAGTTCCTACACCACTACCTCCACTTAGCTTTGCATTTATTTTTGGAAGAGCTGATTAATAGAACAGCTATTACCACACAAATACACTGGAAAGAAGATAAATAATAAGCAAGTGCCAGTACGAACAGAGAGCTGGCCACAAGGAACGGCAAAATGTGCTTTCTCTGGTTGCACCTGTGTTGCGTTTCAATGCAAGCCCACTGGAGTGGGCTTTTCCAGTGAGTAGTGTCCAGCCGAGTAGCTTTATAATTTATTTACATTTTCCCCATTAACCTTTCGGTCTTTATTCCTTTCCAGTTGACTACCGTTGAGTTGGTCATCTTTCCCATATCTGTCCTTTTCTCACACAGGTTGCATTCCTTCATGAGACAAAAAGCCCAGATATTTTGTCCTCTGATCTATGAAACTGTGCTAGCCTTAAACACAATAGTATTTTATTTCTTTGCAGTGTGACCTTCCTGTAGATATAACCCTTGAAGTCATTCTCTAACTCACAACAAACACAACCAGAACAGAGAAGCCAAAGAACATGTTACAGTCAACAGGAGCAGCAGGTAGAAGCAGAGAAGAATCATTCTCACTGTGGCAAACACCTCAGTATTTGCCTTTAGTGTTCATTTTTTTCAGCGTTCTTGGCAGCATCGTAGAAAAGTGTATAATGAAATCTTACAATACTCTCTATTTGAGGAGCTTTGCAATTACCACTGAAAGTTTGCAAATTTCACTTAAAGTTTTATTTATATTTGCTAAAGCAACTCAAGTGTCTAAGGCTCAAAACAGTCCATCTACTGGGAATATTGCATTGATGGGTAGAAAAACAAGTCCAAAAACTACTGCAATGCACTATAATTCCTGCCAAGACATTGGTTTTTGCCTTTAAAATGCCCCTTGCTGGAACATCCAGAGAGCAAGACAGATTCCAATCTTTCTGTCAAGATATAGGGCCAGTAAGAAGGAAGGATAAATATCACTGATGGAGGATCAGAACTGGTCACAGATTACTAGACACATCTAATTCCTTCCCTAACATATAAATTATAACAACTAAAAAGGGAAATAGTAACCAAATGTAGAACTTAAAACCTTTATAACCCACTCAGCACAGTGCTTTTCAACAGATTCCAGTATTCAAGTCATAACGGAAGGTATTAGAAATGATAGACAACATATATTGCAGAAACAGGAAAAGGATTCCTGAGCCCTAGCTCCCATCCTTTAAAATAAGCACTGGAATATAGTGCAATAGGCACATGGAAGAGAGCTTGAAAATACATTCCAAAACCTAAAAGAAAACTCAGTAAGTCACCTATTTCACTGCAAAGACTTCAACTCCATTTAGCCTGCCAGTTTTTCAACTAGATTAGAATAGTCCAGACTTCAAGCGCAACCAAACTCTTCAAGACACCTGATTTTTGGGCTGCTTGCAGCAAGACGAGATAGTTTTCCACAGCAGCAGCTACACCATGCTGCTGTGATCTGAATGTAGAACACCTGCAAATTATTTACACAACTATGGAGAGTATTGACACAAAACCTCCAAAGACAGCTGATTCTTTACCTACGTTAGCATTTAAGCTTTCACACAATTTCTGTATCAGTGCTCCAAACCTAGGAAGTAGAACAACAAAGGAAGCAGGTGTTTCTATCATCAGGTAACTTCTGGCTTCAACAACATCCCCCAAAAGCTCTGTTTTGTAGGTGCAAATAGAGCTACTTTGTAGAAGCCTCTCCACAGAATAAATGAATGCAGAATTTAAATGAACAGAAACCTCTGCTTTGAAAGATGGTTTAACCACCCATTACGAGTTATATTAAGAAAATACCTTCTGTTATGTACTGTAAAAATTAAGCAGTATGCAGTAATATGTGCAAGTTCTTGAAACCTGCTAGTTATTCTTTGCTTCATTTACCAAAATGCAAGTTACACATGTATTTTCCAGCCACAGCCATTTCTAAACAACAAAATTGACTTTGCAAATACGTAATACTTATGCTTTTAATCAGATACTGTGATCGTATGGAATCCTACCAATAGCATAATTTCAAAGTTTTCACCTATAAGCCTCACTTTTTATAATTTATATTACAACAGAGAAACAAACTAAAAAATTATCAAACAAAAAGACCACCAGTGAAACTTACTTAGAGTAACTAGTAAAATTCAGCTGATTCTGAGAATGTATTGGTTTAGTGGGCTCAGAATGGTGGCTGGCAGGAACCTGCGCGGACGGCTTATTTTCAAAACTTCTGCGATCGAAGTATGAGAGCTGCTTTCGATAATACTCTTCATCTTCCTCAGGGTCATAGTGATTTGAACGTACAATGTCTTCTGGGGGCTTTGCTTGAGGTCTCTGTGGTTCTGGGGCCCTACCCAGAAAAAACAACATATTGTTACCTTGTACAATTTAAAAACCTTAAGTTGTAGAAATAAAGCTGTTCTATAACCTAACTAATAACAAAGCAACTGAAATAAGAATTATATCATTCTATACACATGCATTACTGCTGTCTCTAAAATGTGACATACTAATATTCACTGACACATAGCACTGATTGTAGGAAATGGAATGTAACATACCACTAGAAAAATTGCACACACTATCCTTTTAACTCTTCAAATGAATTAAATATGATGTGATAACAAAGGGAAAAAAAATCCTTACTTCCCTTTTACTATACCTATTTTTAAATTATGCAAATTAGACATTATTTCTCTCACACTTCTTCTGTCTTTTCTAAATTAATCATTTTTTTTTAGAAATGCTGAGAACACAGGACGCCACCCAGGAGAATCATCATGTCCTTGTCAATCACCTTTGAAACCTTTATTACTAACACAGAAATTGTACTGATACACTCCCACTGTACAGTCTGCAGCTTCCAGCTGGAATAAAATGTCTCTACAATCTAATCCCATATTAGAAGCTAAAGCTAATTATCAGCTGTGTATCTACCTGTAAGTTGCTTTGTCATGTTCATACTGGCTTTGAGAAGTTGGTTTTGGAGCGCTCACAGTTGTGAGCGTAGGTTTAGGTGCTAGTTCTGGAGGCTGTAAAGAGAAGCACAGCACATTTTTTTAAGGTTCTAATATCTAGAAAAATAAAGAAGCATTTCTTTAAAATAAGAAATAAAGGCTCTGCAGAAAAAGACTAGTTAAAAAACCCAACCCCATTCTTCTACACCCACAGGCACAGCAAAATAACTACAGTGAAAGCTTTCAGTTTCTGCTTTTAAAGCATACCACAATCAGGTTGCTAGGGCAGCATTCCACGGCAGCACGTCTCTCTCCTGAGCAAAATGTTGTAATAACTTCATTAACAAAACCAAGAAGTCAAAACTTAAATGACTTACCTTGACAGCAGATGTATCATTTGGATCCTTCATTTTTTCTAAAGATGGTGATCTCCTCCTTTCAAATATCTTAACTCTGCTTCGCACAGACTGTGGTTTCATGGCCGGATCTTCTTCTTCCTCTGCTAGAGATGGTGGTGTAGGCAGTGGCTTACTGTTAGAAGGCAAAACCTCTGGTTTGGTTTGTGATGATGGTGGAGGAGGAAGAGAAATACCTGAAGTGGTATGAGAGGGCTCAAATTGTCCAGCTTTAGCATTATAAGCTTGGGAAGGACCTTGTTCATAGCCCCTCATATGTGGATCAAAATACTGCTTCGATTCAGGAGATCGAGATATGGCTGAAGGGTATGGCTGAGCTTCTGGCTTATATCTACCATGCGGATCATACCCTGAAGTATGTTGATCTTCATATCGCACTTGTGGCAAGCTGAAATTCTTAGGCGCATGCTCATAGCGAGGTCTCCCATCAAAACTCATCGGGGGCGGGTCCTCAAAACGAGGTTGTGCTGGGTAATAGCTACGTTCTGTGCTCTCTTCTGCGTTTTGTCTAGAATCCAGGTCCCTAGGAGGTTGGTTGTCATAAGCTGTTCTTGGTTGGTAGGGCTGCTTTTCATCGTAGTATGACCAGTGCTCCTCATAAGGAGGGACACGGTCATCGTAATGAAGGCGAGGGTCATAACCACGAGAAAACTGATCTACATAGTTTGTAGAATCGTATCTATATGCTGACTGCTCATACTCCCTGCTTGGTTGCTTCTCTGCATACTGAGCCTGAGATTCATAGATCAGATTTGGGTCTCTTTCTTGTCTCTGTACTGGGTGATTAATTGCTGGCTGTTTTAAGATGTAGCTTTGTCTGGATGCTTCTTCACTAACATACGGATCCTTTCGGTATACCTGTTTAAAAAAGGCAATATATTTTTCATTTAAAATGAAGAGTAACTGCAGCCATATTTTATATTTAATGCAAATTTAAGTTTTAAATATTGGCCTTAATTTTTTTAGGATCAGGATCATGATGCAGTTGTCTGCAATCACAAGAAGTTGCACTTGATGATTCAAGAAATTCCTTCAAGTCCTACATTCAAGAGAAAATATAATCGAAAGAGAAAGGCAAAAATAACATTCACTGATCTTTGCTGTCTTGGGGGTTGATTTGAAGGGAGGAGGGAAGGGGAACAACACTGATCAGTTTACATATTAACATTAACTCCAGCACTGCTAGGGAGGCATTTAAGGTCACCCTACATATTGGATTTATCCTCATGATCAACCATTCCTCACATAAATTAAAGTGCATAGGCATATCTAAAAAATAGAGTCATTTTAGGGAAAGAACAGATTTTTCACAAAGCCTCATGAATAAACAGAAGAAAGCTAAAAAAAGTGACACACAAAGTAAAATCAAAACACAGAATGCAGCCTTTTCATTTCAAATGTTTTTTCTTTAAAAGAATTGAAAAACACAGTTTGAAGCCATGCACACAAAATGTTAGATGATGCTTAGCGATTTAGATGCTTTGTTTGCTGTAAACTGCATGATCTCTTAGGGAAAAAAAATAGAAGGATTCTCCAGCCAGGGGCAAACCAACAAGGATCATGTGCTAGCTTGATGTACAGCAGGAAATCAGCGCAACAGAGCAGCATGGGTACCTTTGCTGGATCTGTGTGCGGCGATAAAGATGATGGCTCTTGATCTCTTAGCACTACATGAGCTCCCTCAGTACTTGATGTTCTTAAGGGGCCCGCTTGTGGTTGGTAAGAGTTGTAAGGAGCAGGGGGAGGCTCCTCCAGTCTGACATTAGTTAGGTTTACAGAATTTACTGCAGAAGTTGATGAGGTTGCAGGGTTTGATTCAGGCGACGGGGAAAGGTAAGGGACTGCAGGTGAGGCTTCTGCTTTCTGTGAAGTGTTTAAAATATTTTAAATATACCGCTACTGAATAACCATATGACTTTGATTTATATCAATAATACTTTAAATCATGTTTTGATCAACTCATCAGCTACATGTAGAATGAGGTGTACTGCAAATATCATGCACTAACACTTCCAGAAATTCATTATGGCAAACATGAAAAGAGCAGAGCATTTGAACAAACAGCAGAATGGAACTTCAATTCCCCTCTGTCATAATAAGTCACTGAGACAGGAGAAGCTGATTCTCCAGTTCATTGCAACGTATTACTGCTGTTGGTTACTGATTCTTGTACGTACTTACAAAACCAGTAAGTGGAACATAAACACAAGTTACTTGCTCAAGAGAACTGGCAGTGGTCACTGTATAAAATTATTTCCTTACCGCCTGAGAAGCAGCTGTTTTAAATCCTGAAGAATCTACTCTGAGATTTGGCTGTGGCTGAGCTTGAGATGCATAAGGAGGGTATGTCTGAGCTTCATGATGCATTCCAGAGGAATCCTCTCTGACAGGCTCAGAAGACCGGGTAATAGCAGATTCAGGAGGAGTCCCAACCTCATCATTCAGAGTTTCATCCAGTTCCTGATCCGTATAAGCACCCCCTTCTGTATCTGTGTCTTCATAATCAGATGTATGCCTACTGTCTGTACTGTACATAGAATATTCACTACCAGGAGCTGAGAGGTAAGAAAGGCGGTCATCATGTAAGTCAAGGTCATCACTTGTAGCACCATCTGCCTGTGTCGAGGAAAATTAAAGCGTCAATGTTTATTGAAATAACTTTTAAGGAACATACTTTCTAGTTTTACATTGCAAGTTTTTTTTTTTCCTTTTATGTAGAATGAAAAATTTCATCTTCTGATTCATGATAGGAAGCCTGATATTTAAAAAAATAATTGTTATTATTCAAAGTCTAGAGGTACAATTGCACAATAAGGCTACAGTTGTTGAAAGCTTCTGTCTAGAAGCCTCTTCTGCAGTCTAGCTCTTTGAACCAATTTACTAAGGGGTCAGATGAGTGTCAGTGCAAAGTAGGAGAGAGCTGATGATCAGAAGTGTCTGGAAAAGTTACCAGGACTGTATCTTTAAAGTACACATTGGAAGTATTAATTTGAAAACAGGTGAAAAACTGAAAGGAGTTCTGTTTGAGTAGAAATAGCCAGTCCAAATATCCAGAAACATACAGCAATAACAGAATCATCCTTGGCTAACTTGCAGTTGCCCTTCCTTTCAATGTTAGTTCCACGAGAGGCAAGATCTATTGTGCACAGCATAGCATGTTGCTTAGGAAGGGGAGAGGAAAAAAAAAAAAAAAAAAAAAAAAAAAAAAAGACAAGCCTGATCTGAAGCACCAGTATGGGAGGGGGCAAAACACACACATGCAAATTCTATTACTACAGTTTCGTCATGTCTCCCCAAACATAGTTATTATACTGCTTACCTTTCCTTCTGAAACCCACACCAGTTGGTTCTGCTGTTGCTGAATTGCTTCTTTAAGAGCTCCATACCAGCCTTCATTCATTGAATTCAAGTTAATGGTAGCTAAAAATATAACAGGTTTGTTTGATTTAGGATTCAGGCAGAATTTGGGGAAGGATTTGTATCACCACTACTGAAAGCACTATGAAATGTGAACTTAAAATGGGCATTTAAAGATTAACACAAATACTGACATTCAGAGCAAAGCTAAGGTCTTACATGTTCTGGGACATTTTGCTGGATAGCAAATACCTGGTTAACAGTAATTTTGACTAAAATGAGACTTTAATCTCAGAAAATTAGTTCATCTATTTATTCAAACGTTTAGCTTTAGCTGATGATGACAGAGCTGCCATATCTGTTTTAAAAAGCCATTTTGTTATTCTAGATCTCTTCACATTACGCGGCTGTGTTCAATTTAAGCACCCACCAATGACTGCTGAACAACTGGAGCCTGAACAAGTGAGCAACTGCTCGACCTCAGGCAGTCCAAGCGCAGGGAGCACATTTGATAAGCTAACACCAACCTTCCCATCCTTGGGGCCAAAATTAAGTTAACACAATTGGGATCAAAGAACAAGGCAGGCAAGCAATTAGTATTAGGTCACACTAAGGAAGAGGAGCAAAAGAAAAGAATGAAGAGGGAATAGGAGGTGAAGAACAAGACAAAAGCCAGATGGAAGTGCATATAGAACTAATGTGCATTAATACTTTTAATAACAAAAGTGCTTCAGTAAGTTTATAAACTTACTCTTCCAGTATTGTAGTTTTCAAAGTTTGATTGGCTTACAAAAAAAAGGAAATACTAACACCCAGTTACCTAGCAGTAAAAGCAGCTGTAAATGTCAATTAGTTTATAGCAATTTCATACAGAAAACACTGTTGAAATCAGCAGGGAAGGAAGTTATTCTAATCCCATTTCCCCCATTCACCCCAGTTATACTACTTCTCTCTACTACTATTTCTTTCAAATTACTTACTTGTAAAGAGGTGGTGATTATTTTTGCGTAGCTTGTGAGCTCTTTCATAAAGCTTTCGGGCACTTTTTCGTGATTCTGGGCACAACCTCATTCTCATGGTCTTTACACCCTGTTTAGAATCAGGGTTCAGGAACACTACAATTGGATACCACTGAGCATAATTCAGACGGTCCACTGCATTTGGAGTGACATCTAATAAAGCATGTTTGTCCTGTTATATTAAAACACAGAGACAAAAAGGAGTGAGGCTTTCAAATTCTACAATAGATACATTAAAAAAATCCGCTCTATATATTTGTTTTGTGGTACTTCTATTGAATTCATTATTTTAAGTTCTTTTCCCATTTGAATAAATACAAAGCAAGTCTAATACCAGGCTGCATGGGTACAGATACCTTAGAACTGTAGGACTGACTGCATAACCTTGAGATTCCTAGTGTTTAGCTCCCAATAAAGCAAGCTCTAAGCAAGCAGAAACTGCAAAAAGGCACTAAATTAAAAATAAATAAAAGATTTTGCTAACAGAAAAAACAAAAGATTCTAACTCAAGACCTAGCTGGACTACACACCTCCATCCAAGAAATCAATTTTCTGAATGTAAGCACTTGGCCAGCTTTCATCCACTGCAAGATCACTCACACACTCACACACTCACACACTCACACACTCACACACTCACACACTCACACACTCACACACTCACACACTCACACACTCACACACTCACNCACTCACACACTCACACACTCACACACTCACACACTCACACACTCACACACTCACACACTCACACACTCACACACTCACACACTCACACACTCACCAGGTAGCAGTCCTACTCTGCTGCTGGAATATCTTTTCCCTGTTGCAGGATTTCAGAAAGTTTTTAAGTAGGAAAAGGAAAGGAGAGTGGACACTCATGAACTAATATCAGGGGGTTTCCAGAATACTAAAGAAGGTAGATTTGAAGGAAGAAGGTATAACAAGAGAGACCCTTTGCTCCATCCTTCCCACAAAAAGCTGATGTCATGTTATTAACTTTTAAATTAGTTGGAGGCAGGGCTGTGTGCAAAGGTGGAATTCAAGTAAAGTACCAATTCCAAGCTGCAATGTCACATATTGGCCTTAAGTGAAAAGGGAAGCAGCTTAAAACAGCCTTCCACAGACGTGGAAGAAAAACTCCAGGAAAAAAAAACCAGAACAACTTCCAGCACAGAGAGATAATAAAAAGGTGGGAAAAGAAATTAGGGAGCAAGAGTGTAGAACCACAAAATATCTAAGAGCCTGTAACACAGCATAGCATAATGCAGAGATACAAGAGCTTCCATGCCCTAATATCCCACCACACTTGTAGGCTTGCAGCAACTCTTTGCCTTTCTCCATCCTTATCCTTTTTCATTTTTAATCAAAGATTCTGCAGAAGATTCAGAGTTTTCCAGTTTGCAGAACTTCTACAGTCTACCAGAATAGCAACCAAGGCACTTGAAGTAGTTTGCTATTTCTGTAAGTTTAAAGAGGCTTCATAGGTTCAATGAGAAAGTAACCTGGGGATTCTAAGAGGTGGCATATTTCTTTACAAAGCCCAGATTTAAAAAAAAAAAAAAAAAAAAAAACACTTTTAAATCACCTGCGTAAAAACAATATTTTATCTCACTGCTTAAATAAGGTCAAAGGGAAATAATTATCTTTTTAAAGCAGAACCACTACCGTGATTTGTATTTCTGAATTAAAAACGCTGAACTTCTAATACTGGTTCCACATCTGTTCTAGCTCACTTAAAATTTGTGTTGGTCTGTTAGAAGTATAGTGATAATAAGAGACTTACTCTATCAATAATCTGTTTTATCGTGTGAAGACGAATAATGCCAGAACTACGTTGGTCAGTACCAGCATCTCTTGGTTCACTTTCTAGTAAAAAAGACACAAAAATCTGTAGTAAGTTTACAACATATTATACATCTCTTCATTAAGGTAAAACAAATAATTTCCTAGCTCAAAATACCAATTAGATTTGAAAACACTTCTCTTAATTAAAAAGAATACAGAAATTAAAATACCAATTCTGATTTGGCCATAAAAGTCACTAAGCATTTACCTTGGCCAAATCGTTCAGAAATAACATACTGAAAAGTTACTGATTTCAAATGAAGCTTGAGGAGGCTACAGAACTAATACTATTTTTGCATTCAGAAAATATCATCAATCAACTACTGAAAAAGCTGACATTCAATCTGCATTGTCAAAAGTCTTGTTAAAATATTAGCGATTAGAGTAACAACACACAAGGAATCTAGCTTAAAAAAATGTCTGTTTTATAAGGGCAAGAATTTGATCTGACACTTACTTGCAATTTGAAAAATATCTGGTTCTTCTCTAGCAAGTTTCTCCCGCGCAACATCAGCTATTGGACCAAAAATTGTGACAGGTCTGAGAAACCCAGCTAGAATTAAAGAAAAAAAAAAAAAAAAAGAGAGAGATTAAAGCATAATGACTTAAAACAAGTGCAAGAGACTCTTAAATAAACCCATTAAAAGAAAGCAAACCACACATCCCTATCAGCCTACTACAATGATACTAAGAATAAAGGCATACCTTCCCGAAGAACAACTCTTTCATAGGCAGGAAATTTGGTCTGGACAGGCTGGGCAGAAAGGTCTTCTCTGCTTTTCCGAAGATTTCTTTTGGAGCTGCGCAAACCCCGGAACCTCCAGAAGTCTGCCCTATCTCCTCCTGCCGTCTTCGGAAGCGTGTACTGCACGCTAGCAAGCTGCTCAGCTCTACGGAACAACAAATCCCAAACCAGTCATCAAGGACGTCAGCTTGCTAAAGCAATGCCTGACTAGCAAGTTCACTATTAAAAAACACTACCACCTGAAGCAAGTTTTCTTTGCTTCTATATTAGAAATTATTAATAAGGTTGAACTACTCAGGCTGACGCCACCTTCTGAAGGCTTTGTCTAGATTAATCCTCTCTCATACTGAGGAAAGTTCTAAGCTAGTTTTGTGTGGACTGTAAAGAGTTCAAAGCAAATCTGTGTGAAACTTGGCAGAAACCAGAAGCAACTTCAATTAGTTTTAGCTTTCAACTTGATTGATTTAAATGTCAGAAAATTTTAAGTGAACTGGTTATATAAAGTAGTGCCCAGCAGATCAGGTATATCTTTATACAAACACAGAATTTATAACTGTAGTTTAAAATGGCTGTTTGAAAACTACTTTAAAACCGTACCTGTTTTTGTTCGGTATGATACCTCTTTCAACTTCCTTGTGATTCTTGCCAATTCGAATCGCCAGCCATGAACCCAGCTTGCCATTGTAGAGCGTGTCCACCACACGGAAGACTTCACCCTTGTTGAAGCTCAGTCCATACGGAGATTCCTTCTCATATTCAAAATGAGTTCGGATATAGAAAGAATCTCCTACATCAGACTCGACGATACGACGGTAAACTGAAAGAGAATGAAACCCCAGAACATGTTGTGTTCTGCAGCATAAAGCTGCATCTCCACTTATTTTTTCAAGTGCAGAATTATGGCAAGCTCTTCCTTATCTCCCCCACCCACTTTTCAAACATTTATTACCAACACTTTTGTCAGATACTATTTATTACTACCACATCAATTCTCTACTCCATTTGAAACAGTAACCTATCTCAAATCTAAAGAAAATAACAGTTTTTCTAAGGTGACAATCTCGTACAGGCCAAAAAGCCTCGCAATATTATTATACTTCTTATCTGGTTCCAAAGCAGCCCCACTACCATCACTCCTAATATACAAAATAGTTACCATCTTTTTTCTTCTGTGCCAAAATGGTTACTTCTTCACCTTTTGGAAGGTCAAGCAAAAAAAGGACAGCTTCCTCTCTGATGATATTTGTGAAGTCTACGTTGTTTACCTGGTATCAATCAAGTAATTGGTTTGATTTAGCATACATCACACCAGACACACAACTATACACTGCAAAATATGAATTAGCTTATCATTAAGGTTGTTTAATGTCAATTTAACAAACATACACCAAAAGGAGGCATTCAAGAAGCTTCTGCATCTCTAAATAGACATAACTTAGCACTAGATAAAAGGGCAGCTTCCAGAATATTAAATATCATTCATTTTGTATTCCTTAGATCGCGATTATGGAGCATCCAGAAACACCAGTCAAGATAAGCATTACATGTTTTGATTGCAACATATGGAGTATTCCATTAGACCAAAGATATGCCACATGATTTTTCCAATACATTAGTACTTCGCTTTGGTCTAATATTTGGTCACTAACCTTAGCCTGACCACCAAGTTGGATGATGATTATTATAGGCACTGATTAAACATTTTTAAAAAGTAATTCTAAGGTCTCTAGAGATTTAGTTTATACTCCTCTCAGTTATTTTCTACAGGAAGTCAGTCAGATGTCTGCAGCAGAAAAAAAAGCCTGCTAATCAAAGAACCAAAGTTGTTTTGTGTGTTTTGGTTTGTTTGGTTTTTTTTTTAGAATAAATAACTAGCTAAATTTAACTGCATTTACCTATTTGTACTACATGCAGAACTTCATAACAGCTTGCCAAATAAGTGCTTATTAAGTGCTAGTTTAAGTCTACATGTATGAACACCTGGGGCAGCAGAATCAGAGTCCTTGCACAGAACTCAGAGTCCAAAAGCATACACTTGTCCAGGGCATGGAACAGGTTGCAGATTTCTTTGGCAATGGTATCTTACCCTTTCATTCAAGGTTTTAAAGCACTTGCAGATTCAACCTAGTATTAAAATACATATACAAAAATGATTTAAAGAGTTAGCAACTCAATTTCTTTTTTTTTTTTCTTCTTTTTCTTTTTTTTCAGTTGGCTTTAGTCTAGACAACTGGAGTAACTCACTAAGCTTCCTAGCAATATGTTACAGTAGCAGGAAATTCTGCTATTAAATCATCTAATATAGCTCAGAGTACATACAGAAAAACAATATAAACTATAAGCAGCAATATATTTGACACTACAAAAACAAAAGCACACACACACTTTGGTAGGATACAAATCTTTGTACTGCTAAAAAATTTGACATACCCTGAGAATCTGGTCTCCTTCCTCTAATCCTTCTTTGGCTGCGGGGCTGTCTTCCAGCACACCAGCTACAAATATGCCAACATCATTGCCACCAGCTAGTCGCAGGCCCACGCTATCTCCTTTTTTGAATTTTACTAACTTCATGCTTGGCCTAAAGATTTAGGAAATAATCCATTAGAAGTAAAATAGTATAAAATAGGCTAATAAATTTGAGATTGTGGAGACAAGCAAAGTAGCAATTTGCCTATTGCTTCAACTAGGGCTTATTACAGTATGCATACCAATAATGGCAGATCGACTGCAGCTGTTAACAGACTCACTAGGAGCCTTAATCATCACCTTAGACAAAAGCTTGACTCTCAAGAACAAAGTAAGAGAGTCAGAGTTGAGAGTTACATTACCGAAGCATTCCATCTTCATGAGTTGAATTGGGTAGAGGACCATCAGATGGACTGACCGGTAAATCCACATCTGGCTGTCCTCCTTGTGCATACACTGGCTTTGGCTCTGTTAAAATACGAAGGATTTGAGGTGTCTATTTGGTCTTTTAAAGGTGAGAAGCAAAGCATTAACATCCTAACGTCTTCTTCAGTAGCCTTTACTGAATGGCTACCCACTTATATTTAATTAAAGATTACATATTAAAAGCTTAAAATAGAAGAGACTTGTCATTTTAAACAGGATGATTCCTGGTCTAATTATTACTGTAGCAAAAATCCCAGAAATTCCTTCATGCTTCAGTAAATTGAGTATTCTATATACTGCAAAACTGCAAGGACTGTAAACCCTCAAGCCCATTCTAAACCCTTCTCTCTCACCTTTGTACTTTGATGTGCCTATTGCTACTTGCTTATTTTCCATTACCTCTCTCCCCCTAAGCCTTCTTTAATTCTTGAAATGAAACTAATCTGAACAGTAGTAGTGGTGCTCCATCTGATCTAGATGACCGACTTCAGTGCTTAATTTTGTCCCGTGCAAGTTCTTACTGACGGGAACTTAATAGGACTCTGCTGGCATCTCTGGGAAGAAACTACCATCTTTTCCCTTTTAGTGTACACTGACAAAGACTTTTATCTGCTAGGGTGTTGTCTGTGTAACAACAATTTACACATTTGCTTTTTTTCAGCTACCCTACTGCCTTTCTGTCAAATCTGAACTCATTTGAATGGACCAGTTTGGAACTGGACAGCAGTTTTACTACCTTCCACAATGCAGCCTGCCCTTACTGCACCACCTCCCTGCAAGCTGCTGATCGCTTCCTAGCTAAAGCTCTGAACACTCTCCCTCCACCCTTCCATGCCACAATCAACCCATCTAACCACATTTCCATTAATCTTTGAAAGATCCTCATTTCTTTGCAGCTTTCTGTACTGCTATTAAAGGATAAGCTTTTTATTACCCCTCTTCCAGACTATGCATGTATGAACTCTTCCAGACATACAACGTTAATCTCATTTGTAAAGACAAGTTTGAATAGCACCTTTATTTATCGGCTTACTTCTTTCTCCAGACATCTCCTTCTATCCAAACTCTTTAGCTCCTTACTGAGCTACAGAATCCTTCACATATAGTCTCATTGCTCATCCCTTAAGTTTTTAATTATTTTCAAGCTTGAAAATGATTTTTCTCTTTCTACACTGCCTTTCCAGAGCAGCTACCTTTAAACTTGCACAGTTTCTCTTCATCCACTTCCAAATTCCCAAAAGGCCTATTCTGTAAACCCTACAAAACCTAAAAGCTGCTCAGACCAGTGTCTGGTCTATTTTACTCCCCACTGTCCTGCAACTGGCTTTCATCTGCTGTCACTTAGCTTATACTTCCCCTAAGGATAAAAAGAGGAATCCTCCTCTAATTTTGTTTTTGTTATTAGTTGCAGTGCTTTTTATATTGGCTTCTTCATCCATGACTGCAGTTACAATAATACTGCACTACAATAACAAAGCAGTTCAGAAGCATTTTAGAAAGCGCTGTTCCCAAACACAATTCAAAACAGGCTGAAGTAATTAGAGTTTTATCTGTTGTAAGATTTTGTTAGAAATCTTCGACAGCTACGCAATGGTGTCCATCCTTACTGGGCATCCATTCTTAGAGATACAAATGAATTAATGTAACGTTTTTACCTGGGAGTGGTGGAGTTTGCTTTTCAGTTCTTTCAACTGCCACCTCTTCCACGGTTTTAGAAGTATCTTCTGCATTCTTTACTGGTGTGGAGACAGCTCCTTGTTTAGTTGTTCTCTCATCTTCTCTGCTTCGAAGGCTGTATTAGGAAAAAAAGAAAAACCCACTCTACATATAGAATTATGATAATCACATGCTACCAAGACCAAAGAACAAGAAGTGGTCACTCAAATACCTATTTACTAAGTATCGAGTCACTCTAAGTCCCGACTCCACAGTTGCTGCTGCAGTTTATTGCACTTACAAGCAAAAAACAGGTGCATTCCTCATACATTGTTTCGGCAAAGAACTAGCCTGCTCTTATGTTTTTCCTATACATGCTTATGACAAAATATGATCAAAAGAGTCCATAACCTCCCCCTCAAACCTCTCCTCCTGCGAACAAGCACATCTAGGGCAGCTATTTCGGCAGGGCCGCGCACACGCGGCA
>VZSV01000070.1:1308009-1352984 GCA_013398735.1 Nothocercus julius
CTCCCGCTCCGGAGCGGAGCCGCCGGGCGGGAGCGGAGCCGGTGGCCGGGCGGGGAGGATGAGGATGGCCGGGGGGCTCCGCGCTGCCCCGCGCACGGGCCCGGTGCCGGCAGCGACGGCGGCAAGCGGCCAGCTCAGCTCTGCGTAACGTAGCCAGGCTTAAAGGGGAGGCACAACAGAAATGGACAACATAAAAAAAAGCTCCGAACAGCAGCAAAGGAGCTTTTTGTTTTTGAGTCGTCTAGTAAGCACTGTGTACTTCCCCTCTGCAGGACAGTACAGGAAACAACCTGATGCTGTCCCCATTTCTGGGGGACGGAAACTTGTTGAGAAGTGACAGCTGTGCTTCCCATGAGTCATCAAAGGTGTTATTGGCTGCATGTGTGTGCCGACAGCACTGTTTTTACTTCAGCATCTGTGCTGCGTCAGGGCCCCCTCCACTCCCCCTCCTTTTTCTCTCAGGTCTGCCCAACTGCAGCAGCTTTACACAACCATCAGATCCAAAATGCAGAGTCAGCAACACATTAATGCCATCAGCTGGGGTTTTCATTATTTGAAGAAAAATAAAGTTTGTAAAACATTCTCACTGTGTATGTGTTATGTTTGCACAGGAAAGCTTTGAAAATGTGAAGATACAGGCTTTGCCCAAACATGTATTTTAGCATATCTTAAAAACTGTTCACTATG
This sequence comes from Nothocercus julius, assembly GCA_013398735.1. NCBI lineage: Eukaryota > Metazoa > Chordata > Aves > Tinamiformes > Tinamidae > Nothocercus > Nothocercus julius. Next base: position 1,308,697 of record VZSV01000070.1, read on the forward strand.
AGAATATAAGAGCCAAGATCACCATCATCTTCCTAACCACATTCAAAATAGGACTGACTTTTGTCCAACATTCCAGTTCTTTAATTGTTTCAAAAAGAGATGAAGAAGCCTCTTTTGCGATATGCAGACTCACAGATGCGTTATGTGAGTCAGCCTCACCCTTGCAGAGCTAACGACCACCTCTACAGAGCCTCCTTCAAGCCACCATCCCTTTCTTGCTGAAGCTGAAAGGTTGGATATACCAAAAAGCATTTTTGTGATTCCAGCATCCGAGGACAGGACAGCAAAGAACCACCAGGGCCCAAGCCCCGAGTTCTTTCAGTTGGCAAAAGGCACCCAGGGATGTCACAGGCAATAGGCAGGACAACAATACAGAGCAGTAGGATCTGAGAGGTAAGAAGCCGTACATACATGATACTTTCCCCCCAAATATTTTCCAGCTTCTGATGCAGGGGCTCCTTTTGCTCATCTCTTGCTCTCTAAGTATTGCTCTTAAACGCAGAATGCCAGAGAACTACAGGTAACTTGGCACAGTCCATTAAGTCCTCTACCTAAACAGCTGTTCTTGTGTAGATCTTTCAAACTATACTTACCCCTTAAAACATGGTCTGCTCAGCATATTCTTCCCCCAAAGCCAGGACATATTTTTATCGTGAATTTCATTTAGGACTTAATTCAGTATCAGTTGGCTAAAAATTCTCAAAGTGTCCAGAGTTAAAAGTATTTTTCTATACCTGCAGATTTCCAAGGCCTTTCAATATGGAAGAAATGACTGGTTAACCTCAAGCTACCTCAGAACAAATCCAAAACCAAGCTTCTTACCTGTGGGCAGAAGAGACTCCAGACTTGGGTTCTCTCCTTAATGACAGGGAGGGGGGAAGAAAAAAAAAAAAAAAAGAAAAAAAAAAAAAGAAAAAAAAGAAAAAAGAACTTTTAAAAATCTCTGTTGCATCTGTCCACTAAGAGTCAATCCTGAGTTCTCACTGTCAATTTAAAGTATATCTACATAAAAAATACTGACCGAAATAAAGACATTACTCCATGTAAAGACAAAGTTTTGACTGAATTAGACAGAAATCGGTGGCTTTACATAACAACCTAATGTTTTCTGGATCCCTCCTAACGCTAACTTCTATAACCGTAACAGAAAAACATAAGATAATCTAAAGTTTACTAATTAAACTTCTAGAAAATTAAAAAGAACATGACCTAGAATCTGAGTTTTAGAGAAAGGGACAGATTTCTGTAGCCTTGTGTCTATCTAGAAGCATCAGTCCGCAGTGAAGCTTATACAGAAGGACTAAGTGCACGCCAAAATTTCTCCTCCTCAACATACACCAGACAGAAGAGAGGCTAGGAAGTCTCACTATCTTTAATACATCCTTGAGCTCTCAAGATTTTGTTATATTTTTGTACTTCATCTTTGTTGTTGTGAGACATCTTTGAGTTTTCTCCAAGTTTTAAACCATGATAGGCAGTTGCATCTAGTTTGCTCTTAGAGCAAATATGTTCTTTCAACAAAAAAAAAAGTTGCTTCTGACATGTTTTTCTTATGTGGCTCAAGGCTCAACATATTCTCTGATCTTGAAAGACACACGTGCAACAGGAAGTTAATCCATGCCAAGGTAGCTCTTGTTCATGAAATAGATGTAATGGAGAAATTCAGACCTGAGATAGCTTCAAAGTTCCTTCTCAGGAAGGATTTAATTCTTCTGACAGTTTAGTGCATAGGGCAGAAGTGACTATTTACCTCAACCTAAGGTACCTAAGGTTACCTTAGGTTGAGGTAAATAGTCACTAAGGTAAGTCACTTCCCTGCTAAGGTAGGAAAGAACTAACACTAGGGTAGGTCAGTCACCATTTCACTTTTAATGTTTTTCTTCTTCCACTAGTCCTTTTCATGCTATTTTAGAAATGCATGATAAAGCACAGGTTTCAGCAGTGACAGAGACCTCACACCCTTTACAATCAAATTTTTCAAAGTGTCTCCTACTCAAACGATAAACCCAGGACAAAGGCAAAGCTACAAAATCATTTTCATTGGCATTTAGCAGTGTTCAGACTATTTAAAAATGCTTATTTCCCCACACTTTAACTCAAAGCTTAGAAATTATCCTTTTTCCTTCATTCTTGAAAGGACAGTCAAAAAAAAAAAATCAATTTGGACCCTAAAAAATCACAACAATAAACACCATTGGAATTCCCTTTACAGCATATTTTCAGACAGCAACATCATGACATGAGGAAGATGCAGCAGAATATCTCTTGAGCCCAAATTTCCACCACTGACTTCATAACAAACTATGGTGCTACAATTTCCTCACCTAAAGAATGCCTTGAGTTGGTTGATCTTTTTATACGAAGAAATGAAAAATACCTTAAAAACTCATTTACTTGTACTCAGACACAAGAGTATCTTTAAAGGAGGAAGGGCTCTCTACACTCCGTGTTTGCCCCTGCTTCTGGAGACAGGAATTCAGCCCATATAGTTAAGGACTGAAAACTGTACAGCTGAGCTCGTATCGTTCTGTAGAAAGGGATTCTGGTAGCTATACAAGGTCTGAAGAATTACACAGCTGAAAATTTCAAAATGTGAAGACACATGGAAAAACTGAGATAGCTCTCCATTCCAGTTGTCTTAACTTGTGTAAGCTTTACTCTGCTATAAAACATGCCTTTTTTTTTTTTTTTTAAAGAACAAATGAAGAAGCATGGCATACTTGAGCCCGGGACCTTACTGTTGAGAGTTTCTTACTGATTGGGGGTTTCCTTGTGAAATTTTTTGTCTCTATAAGCACCATTCAGTGGAAGGGAGTGGGAAGTGTCTGGAAACACTCACTGCAGGCAGGTGTACATGCCAGGAAAGTCCTATCTTGCAGGCTTACTAACTCTGAAGCTCTTTAAAAACTTGAAGGCTGAAGTGCTGTTTTGCCTGCCCCTTCAGCAGGCAAACAAAAGGTTACTGATAAACTACAATCAAGTATATCCTAGTTTTATGGAACAAATGGTTGCAACCTCTTTTTTTCAGATTTGACAGCATTTTAAAATAGTCAAATGAAGGTTCCAATTCTGATGTTCTCCACAGATTATCAGCACACTGTCAGGACAGGCAGGTTTTTCTATTAGCCTTTGCCACAAAACAAATCTCAAGCACTCTATATTCCAGAATAAGTTCCAACATTTTGCCTTTTGCTGCTCCATGTGCAAGAGCTCAAAATGAAAATTTTCCTCTTAACACAGACACTTGTACAATGAAAATCCTTCCCCAAAAATTTTAATTCCTATTTCAATAAATGAGTGTCTATTTCCAACACAAACTGTGCAAATGCAAAAAAAAAAAAAAAAAAAACAAACATACTTACACTATTCAAAACTATCATATGTCAAGAAAATCGAAACCAGATAATACATTACTTAACACTGAACTCCTAGTTTTATATATTTCAGAACTGTCATTAATGTTCTACCAACAAATTCAACTCTAAAAATTATTTTCCAAAACTACACCTGCTGAGCAGTAGAGCTTATTTGCAACAGCTTAAATGTATTTCAAGACAATATGCTTTTTTGAAAAGGCTTGTGACAAAATTATAAAGCTAAACAAAACAGATTCCAAATTTTCCTGGATGGTTAATCAAAAGCAAGTGTGCTACTAGTTATCTTGAACAAAATCACAGCTGCTTTTTCTGAGACAAAAATATATTGTATTGTATGCTTGAGTAACATCTCACTAGTATCAAACTTAGTTGGCTGTACTAACCACATTCTAAGAGTACGCTTACTAAAAAATGGAGTAACAAATTTTGAGGAACAATTCCTCCTGAAATCTACGAGTTTTTGAATTACAAACTGCAGGGTTAGCTGCATCCCTTGAAACAGCAAATTCCATATTAGTACTACCGTCAGCATACTGCATCACAATTGTCATACTGTATAAACTCAAGCAAGCCTACTACTTAAAAGTGACATTAAATACTTGATTTTTTTTAAAAAAAATACAAGGCTGCCATCACCTGCCATTGCTGGGCTGCTGTGGAGAATGTCTGGAATGGTCTGAAGGCTCTGACCTCTGGTCAGGAGATCGTGAACGACTGCGGCGGGGCCTGTCATGGGATCGGTTGGAATGATCTGATGCCAGCGACTGAATTTCTGAAATGTCTGTTAAATAAAAGTTGTTTTTTCATGAAATGACTGTAATTAAAATGGTGGTGTGACCTGCCCAAATGGAAATAAGCTTTTTCAGAGAACTTTTTTTTTTTTTTTTTAATGAAGATGTTAATCTTCTGTGTTTATTTTAAACCAAAATAACTAGATAAATAGTCCTCTAGGAACAATTTCAAGAAAAAGAACAGTATCTTTTTTCCCCCTCCATACTTTTCAAGTTTTGAATTCCAGTCATGCTCAAAAACATTTTACCCACAGGACAACCCTACTCAATCCTACTCATTCCTCCTCCCCACCCTCTCATCCCATATAGGGATTTTATGGCTTCACAGCACAAAGAATCCCTCTCTCCCTTTGGGAATCAAGGAGTATACTCACCATCTCTTTCTGAAGCATTAGCAGAATGAATACTATCAGAAAGATCAGGGACATTCAAGAGTGTAGCTCGTTCATCTCGTTGAACAACCATCTTCAATTTGCCTTTTGACCTTTCTATTAGTGTTTTTGCATCTGCTAAGGACATGTTTTCTGTCACTGTGCCATTTATCTGCAACAGAGTAATAAGATTACCAAAAATCAGTGAATTCTCAGTCAACTGAAGATGAAGTTTCTCTGTCCAGTGATATCTAGAAGGGACATTTACCAAAATGCCACAATTGGATTCAAATACAATGTAATGAAAGACTATTGGGCTTGTCTGAGGTACAACATAACAAAGAAAATTATATTCATCTTTCAAAAATCTCTACCTGGAATACAAAAAAAAAAAAAAAGTCCTATAATAATGGTTTTTAAACTAGTCACTACGCTTAGCAGAGTAAGAAAGGGCATCTTCTGAGTTACTGCTTTTGTGGCAATGTTCTGAAGTGAAAGCTGTTAATAGGAGGACTGAAATCCTCATGTACGTTGATTTTTACAAAATGAAGTCTAACCTGAAGGGAGCATCTAGAGCTGCAGAGAAGTACATCATAATGTATAACTACCATGAGAGTCTAGGTCTCATACCATCTCTCCTCCCTCCCCCTTTTATAATATTATGCACTTACAGAATAATTTTTCATTTACAAAAAGCACTACTCATCTGACCAAGGTTTGTGGAATAACACCTGACAAAAAGAAAAAGTCGTTTTATGATTTTTCTTTTTCTTAAAAAAGTGGATTTACTCTATGAACTTTTATTAACTTGTTTCAAGGATCAGGAAGTTGATACATTTTCTACTGACAATAATTCTGCTGTTGTGAAATAGTAAGTCCTAAAAACAGTTGTATCAATAAATTTTCCCTTTGACAAATACCACTATTTACTGTACCTTCAGTACAACATCTCCCTCCTGAATATTGCCATCTCTTGCTGCCAGGCTATCCTGTGATATTTCTTTCACAAATATGTGACTTGCCAACCGCAGACCATATTCTTAGAATAAAAAGAAGATGCAATTACAATAAAGAACAAAGGGAGATGGTACCTGAAAACTTACAACACTGCTTTACAGAAGACCTACACAGTAAACACACAGGAGGCAGAATTTGGAAGAACAGAAACCCATCTGCTTTTAACCCACCTGTTTCATTCTGAAATTTATTTAGAGCAGCCTTTTTTTCTACAGTATTTTCAGAAAGTCGGTTGCCACAGTTATTAGCCATTTTTATACTGCTATGAGCCAGTCTGTGATCTGCTTCAGGAAATAAGACAACCAAACATTGAAGACCCTTCTCAAGCTCACACAGATATGTAGCTGCTAGCTGACTAGCAGGAATTTGATGCTCACTGGATTTATTTACAACATAACAGTTTACACTTGATAAAGCACATCTGAAAAACACTGCTAAAAAATCCAATAGCAGTTTAAGTTTTCAGCTATTTACTCAGAAGCAAGTAAATTGTCAATGGCTTCAAAGACTATACAAAAATTGTTGTTAACACAGTGCTGATTGAGAGATTTAGTCTTTAAAGTCAGTAAAGGTCTTAGAATCACAGCAAAGTTACCTTCATTTTTCCTTGATTTCACCAGTGTTACTTTGGTAGGTTTTGCAGGCTGACTGGAAGCGACTGATCTTCTGTCTGATCTCGGCGACAAGCTTCTTTCTCTGCTCGCACTTCGATCTCTTACCCAGCTCTTCTCGTGCCTTCTGTTGGTACTTGGACCCCCCCGGCTACTTCTTGGATCACGTATCTCTTCATCATAGCTATCTTCTTCATTTTCAGATACTGGCTCAGGTTCTTGTCGAGCTACAGGAATTTGAATTTTCTTCATTCTTCGGATAGTCTAAAATACAAAAACTAGCTCTCAGCTTATGTCTATTTGCCAGTATATCTTATGTATTTAAAATGGATAATGCTAGGCTTATATTAATGCCTCCAACTTACATTTTTCCTTATTTATAGCTATTCATGTATATATAATCACATCACAAGTTCTAACTCTGTTCTCACACATATGGAAACAATACATATATATATGTATACATAAATCTTTAAAATGCATCTATTTACATTCTGAAAATAACGAGAGGTATTTAAAAGAACTAAATTATATACAGAAAGTTCCATCACAGAAACTGGAAGGTTAAATAAGAGTTAGAGATTCAAATTGATAGTCGTGGTGTCCAGTGTACCAACAAAATTAGGATGTGTTGTTGGCCTCCAACAGAAGAAAAAAAAAAAAAAAAAAAAAAAAAAAAAAAAAAAAAAAAACATCTACATAACTGTTACAAAACACTAAGAAACAGAATTCCAGACTTCCCACTCTTCAACTAGCAAAGAGATTTGGACTCTCCTATGAAGGTCTGTTACTTAAAGTCCAGTAACAGTCACAAAACAGACAGACTGTGGAGAATCATCCACTGATACTGTAACACTACAGAAAAAATATATATATATTAGACTGCAAAGGTACTGAAAAAATACTACTAGAAGGAAGTAGAAAAGTATGCCAGATGAAACTATCACTACACAGGGATCAGCCTAAGAAAGACCCTTTTAATGAAGGGTCTAACAAATGACCTCTAATGAAGTCTCTACTGAATCCCTTTAGATCAAAAAGATACGAGAAGCCAAAAATGCAAGGTGATTAACAAAGATCTGCAACAAAACTCAGAAGAGAGGGTCTTTGAGTTTAGTGTCCTGGATTATTTATTGCAGACCTAGTCTGCATCAGCAAACTGAAGTCTTCAGCCTATACACCTTCTTTTAGAAGAAAAGAATTGAAGCAATCAAAGCAAAAAGATGCCCATTTCTTTCTTCAGTAGTAAACTTAGAATTACATAAGTAGTCCAGAGTAAAACTTCAGATGGTAATTTGCAGAATCTGCCTCCTTGAAATGCAACAAATGATGTGCTAGGCCACAATAACACGTTGCCAAATGTCAGAAGCAAAACTAAGCCCTAAGACTCAGGAGAAAAAAAAAAAAAAAAAAGTCAACGCCCTCAATTCTTGCATTCTCACTATAAAACTCTTTAACCAATAGAGGAAATTTATCAGCATAGATTCATGGAAAATTCTGCTTTATTTACTGTTATGTTACTTTTATTTCTCCACAGTGCTTGTTTTTCCCCTCTGCACAGAGGGACGACAACTCCAGGGAGGGCAGCTTTCGTGGCACACATACCACCACATTCCCCCAACACAGAGCTGGATCCGAATGCCTTCTCCCTCTCTGCTGCAACCTACAAATCAGTTACTGGCCGTGCTCAAAACTTTTTTCACTAACATGTAATCTACTGTACACTCAACATCTTACTGACGGTAATTCTCCTTAGCTTCAAAACCCGCCAATCCTCCAAAGTAATGCTTATGCAAGCCGCAGAGAAAAGGCAACAGCAGTGCTCAATTTCAAAGTTAGCTAAGATGATACAGAGGTATCTGGAATAGAGATGACTGCCTCCATTTAAAAATTCTTAGTTCTGTAACACAAAGCAAATAAGCAAATTATGCATGAACTTTTCTTTCATTAATTTATTTTTCTCTGGAAAAAAATAGAAATCATTGCATTTCCACTACTGAACAACACAAAGATTTATTTATTTGTTATTTGGAAGACCTCCCTTGATCTTCCATTGATTAGGTTTATGCCCAATATTTAAGTCCTGAAAGCCTGACACAGCAGACCACACAGACATTTTTGTCTTTGCACTTTAAGAAATCAACAGATTCACAAATGTAAAACACAGCACTTTTTGCAACCCTGTTAAAAGGGCAAAAGAAGACATAAGGACATAACTGCCAGCCCAAAAGCTTTTCTAAAAGATCTAGGGGTATTTTAGACCCTTAAATTCTCCTAAATTAAGTAATTGTTAAACATTGTACTTTTTTGTATTCTGTTTCTTCTGTAATATAATTCTGAAATTTCTACAGAAAAGAGATTACTACCCTTTAGTGATGATGTGTTCTGCTGTTTTGAAATTTCAAAAGTCAACCACACACTTAAAATAAACCTACAAAATTATAGGAATTGAGGTAATCATACTTTATTTTGGCAAACTGTTTGCTGAGCATAAGAATGATGATCTTCGGGCTTGAAAAGTGGCTAGCACACACCAACCTTTGAAAAAATTTATAAAAGTACAATCCAGACGGCAAAGAAAGATAAAAACAGTCAAGAAATGAACTTGAATGTGAAAAAAAAAGCTTTGTGAAAAGGAAAAGGAGTTTCTACTATCCAATGCCATACTACCCAAATATCATCCATATTAAAAAAAAATAAATAAATAAAAAAAATTTGAATTACCCACATGATAAACATGTCACATCAGCACTTAAGACTGAAACACCTCTCTGTTTTTAGGCAAGTATGATTAAAGTATCTCACATCGCGCATGTATTTCATCACAGACATTTCCATTCTTTAGCTCTGTAACTACTGAAATAAACTTAAATTTTCATGATGTTCACTTACAATTTTGGCATTCTTCCCACTTTTCCTCAGCTGCTGAACAGCAAATGCATGTTCGACATTATCCATTGAAACTCCATTAACCATTGCAACACGGTCATTTTCTCTAAACAAAAAATAATTTGCAGTTTAAACACACTTTATGTATATTGGGGGAGAGGTGTTCCTGGAGAAATTGCATGTAGGATAAACTTACTATACAGACAAGTAAAGATATAAATAATATAAATTAAAAAAACGAGGTTAATTTAAGTTATCATTGTATAATATGAATGCCCTGAACCATAACTAAGTTATAGTTTGGCACTTACTGTAGCAGTCCTTCTGCTGGACCTCCTTTCAGCACATCAGAAATAACTATTGATGTCTCACCACTCTGAAAGTGAGGATTATCTCTTCCTCCAGATATTGCAATACCAAATCCAAATCCAGGTGCCTACAATGTAGTAAAAAGAAATATTTTTATTAATATGTACACATCCCAATTCACATTAATGTGTCATATATGAAATAGTCCTACGGAGTCCTACAGCTTTTGGAAGAAAGAAGGATCAAGTGAACCATGCAGAAGACTCTGCAACTCAAGAACAGGAAAAATACTGGAAAACAAGACAATCAAAAAACTACCTTTAGAAGTAAGAGAACATATCAGACAGGCTACCTAATCTCTCCCATGCATAAAATATTAACATGCCTGTTTATCATTTTATGGCCTGGGTGTTTGACTGTCATCACTGAGATCTCAGTCTTCCTGAAGCAAAACGCACCACACCACTGTCTTGAGACACCCATCCCAAACCATACACTTTCTTTGAGGCTTCCCAAAATGGTATTTACCCAGTTTGACCTCACTTAGCTCCAGCTCTGATGGGATCACAGCACATGATAGTATATATGGCTGCAGGCTCAGTTCTTCGGAATAGCAGCAAGATCGCTTGTACCATTAAACACATCAAAACCTTGTCAACACTTGCAAATCATCTGCATCTTAACAAGAGTCATTTGCTTCAATCTTTCCCTCTAGGGTGACCTGCCACTACAGCAAGGTCAGCTCCTCTGAAAAGTTATTCCTGTTAGGTATTTCAAGATATGACAATTATGCCTACATTTCTGCCTGGAAGCAGTGAGGGTGGGAAATAATCTAAATATAACTGTTTTGTAAACTATCTAGCTCTCGTCTTTTGAACAATAAGCTCAAAAAAAATAGCAGGGGAACAATCTATTTCCATTTAAAAGCTACATTTTGCTCAAGAAAGGATCCTGAGATTTCAAGACTGTGCATAACATGCGTTCACTGAAAGGAAGAGACTGCATTTTAGTCAATGACTCCTCTCCATTTCATGGCAGTGCCCGCAGAGTCATCTCCCTCCTTTTTCTCCCCTTTTTTCTCCCTCTCCTTTCTCTTGATTTTTGGACAAACACAGCCCAGCTTTCAGCAATAAGGTCTCTATGCCCACAGTGGCTGCAGAAGCGACTGGGCAGCCTGTCACACACACGTGGTGCTTGCTCAGCTTCTCAGCGAGTAGTTACTGATCACAAAAGCCTGTTTCTCATTTCCCCAAAGGAGAGAGGGATGGGCCCCATGCAGCCAGGAGCAGGATGAGCACCAGGCAGCACCCAAAGGAGGAGCTGGGCAGCCCTGAAGGGGGAGATTGCAACGAGTAGCACATACTGGTGCCAGCTACAAAGGACATAAAGTTGCTCTAACAAGCTAGAAGAGGGTCTTCTGCTACTTTCACCTTCATTTCAGATCTAGAGCTGTCCTGGACAGTTTTCCGAGGCATTCCAGCCAGATCAACCAGAAATCATGGCTGTGGTTCAGGAGTCACGAAGTGAAACGCTGCCATGCAGCAGGATAATTTAAATGATCATAACAACTGCTTATTACCAAAACTGGCGTTTCCTTTGGGGATGTCAAATTGTTTGTGAAAAGAATACATAGTAGCCTATGAAACAGGCCAAGAGAAAGCTTTTCAAAGCACTAGGACTGGCAAGAGCCAGTTCTTCCTTTTGCATGCCAGGGGTTTCTCCTTCCCTTTTCTACCACTGTGAAAGAGTGGAGTTCAGGTCACACTAAACCTAGCAGGAGAGGGGAGGGATTTGTAAGTATTGATGGGAAATTTTCTACCTTTCCTTAAAGATTCCTTTTCGCATAGTCCTCGCTCACGTGGTCAGACAGACAGACCATCACCGCACCAGACCAGGAGACAGGGCAGCTCGCTTGTAATCCTGCCTTGTGCTTGCCACCTCCCTGCGCCCTGGGCAGCCCACAAACCTTACCAACAATACAAAAAAGTAAAACTTTTTGTTATAGCATCAAGAAACCCTGCCACAATTCAATCTCCTATCCTGACAGTAAAGCCAAAGAGAAAAAAAAAAAAAGAAAAAAAAAAGAAAAAAAATCCAACTGGGATAATAAGATAGATTGAAGCCTTAAATACTCCAAAGCAGAAGATCCAAACCCAATTTTAAAACTTTTTAAAATTCGCAAGCTCAAATAAGGCGCCTTGGTGCCAGGCTCAGGCTCCGGCCTTTGGTCTCACCCTGCCACTGTCCGTGAGGTGATGGACGCACCGACCTTCCCCAGGAGCGGGAAACTTCACCGGATCCCTGACCCTGTCTTAATGAGGCGGGTGAAAACGCCCAGGCTGATTGAAGGTTACACAAAATGCAAACACACATCTTAACAAAAGCTGTAAAAAGGTTTGTAAGAAAGTGCAACGCGTGCCACCGCGTGAGCTCTGCTGCAGCGCGAGCGGCAGAGGCGGCGGCGCTGCCCCTCGGCACGCGACGGCGCAGCCGGTGCCAGCGGCCACCCGAGCAGGCGCCGCGCACAGCGGCCCTCCCCTGGAATCCCTCACAGCTAAGCCTACGAACCCACAAATCTCTTGGGCAGGGGGGAACCCTGCAGTTCCCTGCTAAGTTTTACTGAGCCCAGGGCTAGCTCAGTCTCCCAGGAGCTGAGCAGGGGGCAAGGAGGTTAGGAAGGGAGCAGAGAAACGGCAAGAAGCCTCGGCTGGAAGTTCAGGGCTGCAGGGGTCGGCTCCTCTCCCCACTTCACCGACAAGCTCTGCCCAGGCTCCCGCCGGGACGTGGAAGGCGGCGTTGGAGCCCAGCGCGGTCCTGCTCCTCCCGCCCTCCAAGATCCCAGAGCAGCTGGATCAAACGCATCTCACGTCAGTGCTGTATCAAAATGCCAGGAATGACACGCATCCACTGCGACCATTGGGATTAAGTATGTTCCGTCCCTAATTTGCGGTGACATCACTGGAAAGTAAAGGTCACAGAAAGAAATCTTTTAAAAGAACCAAAGAATAAGGCTGCAGTCTTGAACAAGAACCCCCTAATTAAGGCCCTGTCATGCAAGGCTCAGCTTTCAAAGACTACGGGCCAGCCCTTTTCAAAGGGCCATTATAGGATCAAAACAACATGCTCAAAACAAAATGTATACCCTTCAAAAAATGTACTTCTGAAGTGCCATTAATTGGTTTACACAGAGGCTCTGCACATAATCATTAAATGGTCCTCCATAAAAACGCAGTATATTAGGTGTTTTGTGTTTGTTTTCAAACACACAGTCACTGCGCGCCAACCCGAGTGAATCGGCAGACTCACCACACAGATGCTGAGAACGCCCCATCACAGCTGACCTGGCAGTCCAGCTTCTTTTTTCTCTTTAAATATATTTCAGAAACAAGAGCTTATCAAGTATCTACTTTCTTAAAATGCAATGATCACTACTAAGACTGTTTGCTTTTATTGCTATATACATATATACACACACGCACAGTTTTGTCTATTCTGATAGAAGTTAAGAATATTCTACTCGGCCACAGGCAGGAGTAACTGCCTTCTCCTGGAGATCAGCTTTCCCTGGTGCAGCTGGAGGTGACCAGCCTGTGCTCCCAAACACAACGAGTAAAGCAAAGGCTGCACTTGCAGCATTAGCAGAGGAGACTTGAAGATCCCTTAAGAGCAAGGGCAGAGCCCTGCAAAGACACTACTGAAAACATTTAAGCATCAAGATGAGATTTGAGTACTTTCCTGTCTGGCAGCAAGTAATAAAAAGCTGCTAACAGCATGCAGTTTAACTTGCCTACACAGAAGATCAGTGACCCTAAAACAAAATTCAATTTACTTAGCAAGTGCTGTGTACATGGGTGTGCAGGTGCATGTGTGCGTTAGGCACCAGCCAAGGTTAGAGAAGAGGAATCTGGTGGCTGGCTGGCTCCCACACTGCAGCCCGAGAAGCTCTGCTTTTGTATGACAATAAAGAGCGCCCCAACAAGGCCATCTGTCAGTGCGGGACGTGCTGCTGCAGTTCTCCCGTAGTGAAAACAATTAGCAACAGGACAAATATTAGCCTCAGAAAACAGGAATAAGCACAGTCAAGAATATTGTGTATCTTTATGAACACACACACACACACACACACACACATTGTCTAACAAACTGCTTGAACTTCCCTCCTGTCATTGAGGCAGCTCATTACTTCAGATGTTAGTGGACCTTACTAATTACATAGCTTTAATCCAGTACCATTAGTAAAAGTAAACCAAAGTGGAAAAAGTACAATTACAGTGATTACTTTGGGGCAGAAGGAAGGGAGGAAGACTTCCATGCCTTTAAAACATGACCAGTAAAACTGGCATCACTTCTGGACTCTCTCTCTCTCTCTCTCTCTCCTAGGGGTACTTGCTGTGGTTTTATATTTGTTTTTGCTGAATCAGAGCCATTCCACAGCTTTGCCCAGCTTCACTTCCGAACGCAAACACTGACAGAACACACAGAAACGCGCACACCCCCTGCCTCCGCGAGGGCGCCCGAGAACTCGACACAGCTCCCGGCCGAGCAGGAACCCGACACCAAGAGCGGCGGCCGCGCCAGGGGAAGCGGCCGCGCGGCACGGCCGCTGACACGGCTGGGAGCGGCGCTCGCGCAGAGGGCAGCCAGCGCGCCCGTACAGAGGACACGGCCACTGAATGTGGCACTTCCATCCACGCAATCTACCACCTTCTAGGTTGTGAAGAATAACTGCGGACAGGATGTAACATTTCTCTCCTTAAAACTAAGCTGAAGAAACTTCATTTACTTGATAATCTAAGGCTAAAAGAACATCACAAAAATCAGAATCTCCACAAGCAAACGTGCAGCCACTCTTCTAAAACCTCCTCCCCATGCTGGCACATCCTGAATGTTTAGTATTAGAGTAAGAGTTTTGGTTTTGCTATCTTGCATGTGAATATGTTTTGCGGGGTTTTAAGTAGCTACATTCAAGCTACCAAAGTTGTAAGCACATGTTTTCAATTTTCAGCATCTGAATGCAAGGTATTCTCCCAGCACAACAGTTAAACCAGTACAGTAGGCAGAAGGTTGGCACATAAAAACACCATAATAAAAATTATAAACAAATAACTTTTCCCCTCCTTTGTACCAGGATTTCTGAATTCCTTAGGTGTGAGTGAAACCAAAGGCATGATTGCTAGTTGCTGTTATTTCAAATTTTGTTCATGTTAACACCCTTTTGCAATATTTCATTTGTCTGTCATGAGCTGGCTGAACTCCTCATTCACATGTTTCACTGAATTTACTGCTTAGATGAACCAGAGAAATTGTTTTCTACTGCAGCTTAAAGGAACAAGACAAAGAGAACTAAGCTATTGCTATTTCTCCTATCAATCTTGTATTGTTATAGCTTTTGTGTTTGCTTTCTTAAATGTAAACAGCACTGATTTAATCATTGGTGAAAGTAAAACAGTTTAAGCCAGGTTTATACAGGCTCCAGAAATGAACAGACACCTTCAGGGATGTGAAGAAAATATCAAGATTAATTACGCATTTACATAGTTACATAGATAATATAATACTTCTTGCTCAAGAACGGAGCTACAAATTGCTCAAGAATAGCCTAGGAAGTACATTACTCTTTTTTACTTAAACTTTTCCTTCAATGTGCAACTGGTTGCGTTTAGACAGGGTAGTTTGTAAGGTGACGTTTTGGTCAAAAGCCAGTATAGCTGCTCTCTCTTCTCCTTAAGATGGAAAGTACTAAAATGGTTATTTTGAATTCATTACATTAAACGTTATTAACACCAAGAGATAGAAAGTCAACTCTGTACTGCTCTATCAGACTAGTTGAACTACTTATGCACTTTTTTAGTCAAAAAATCCATTCATCTATAAATGCTATCATTCTAAAGTCTTGACATTATACTGAAGACTTAGATACAAATGACTTGCTCCTTTGAGAAAAATTTCTCTTGTTATCTCCTCTCTGCTGGAATAAACACAGCTACTTAGGTAAGGATTTCATAGTCACCTTAATGTTGAGTTGCTGCCAGAAAGGGCAGCTCCACCTTGTTCCAATTTGCCCTAAGCAGCTTGTTCCCTATTGTATTCCCTTCTCTTTTGTATAACTTCATGATAGCCAGATCAGGAACAGATTTAAATTGAGAGTAATTCACAGAAGAAAACAGTTAAAGTAAAGGTAAAAAGCTGTCTCTGCACTCACTGAGTCCTGATGCAAAAGCAACTAATTTTAAAAAGTGACAAGGAAATAAGGAAATTGTGATTTTTTTTTCTTTTAAATACTGCTCTGCTTTATGTCTTGCAAATGAAGTTTTAAACATATTTAAGTATAGTTCCACTACAATCTTGGTAGTGTTACATAGCCTTGCAATGCATGAAACACTTTGGTTCTAAGTACTTTTAGTTATGTGCAAAAGTAACATAAAATTTTGCTTTTGACATCATTTGCAGGCAGGCTTAGCTTTGAAACCTCAAAAACGGATGAGTAGAGCTACTATCAAACACTGCTTTTACAACAGTTCTAAATTTAAACAAAGGAATATGACAGTTTCCTTTGCTTTTACTTCCTGACATCTGGCTTTTCCCCTATTGTTTTCAAAAGGGACCAGTATCCTGAGTTAGGCACACACAACTAATTGTATTAGCTTACCCTGTGAAGAGTCACTGTGTGTTGTTCCCATATAGCTGTTTCTTCCATTGTTGTGCTCTAAAGAGAAGAAAAAGAGAGATCAGATTTCACTTAATAGTTGTATTAAACAAGGCTGCAATACCAAAATAAGAAACTCAGAATTAACACGAATATTAATGCTGCTTAGTTACAGAATAGTAGGGCTGGCTCGTTCATTACATGTTTCCTGTTTTTATGTCAGCTCCAAACTTCCTGTACGTTTTTTGGTGTGGAGGGAACACAAAAACTTCTTAATCCTTATACCCGTATTATTAATGACATTAATCATGTTAGTCCATTTAAATCTCCTAACTCCAGCCAAAAAAAAAGAAAAAACAGGTTTATTTATTTGCACATGGTGTATGCGCTCTGACAGCAGAAATTAAGTGCTTTGAGGCCGCTATATGCGTTTCTGCAAAGCAAAGGGCGAGCAGCAGTGGTGACGCAGGTCTCGGGTGCCGGCTCCGAGGGCAGGGACCGAGCGGCTGGCCCGGCGCCCAGTTTCAGTGCTCGCAGTTGTCACATGCACTGATTTACGAGCGCACGTCCTCGCTGCGTTCACGAGCGTGCACCTGGGCTCGCTGCGGCCACGTACGGCACCGCGGGCTGTCGAAGGGGGCTCTGCAGACGGCGGCACCGGCACTGCTCCATCACACACACGGGGCGCACGCGACGGGCCCCACGGCTCGGCGGACACCGGCTTTGCAGGCAAACAGTTACACTGCACAAATAACCAGAGCCTCACGTAAGGCAGCCCGATTAAACAGTAACTTTATGACAACACCTGCATACCAGCATATCTGCTCCAAACAACAGCCACTTGCACCATGTAAATTGCCCCAGCAAGCAAATGTTTTGAAAAGGGGGAGCGAGGGGGAAAGCCAGAGGGGTGGAAAGCGCCAGGGATCTTTTCTACGCTGCCAGAGGAGGTACCCACTGTTTTGCTCCACGCCCTCCTCTCATAAGCCAACGATCGACTAACTAAAAAACTAAATCAAAACAGGGGCATCTTTGAAACCAGCTTAATTAAAGATTTAAAACCAAAAAACACATATACAATCCATCCCTCACTCCCAATACAACAACAAAAATATTCAAAACCACTAAAAACTTTGTCCAATTTCTGAACATGAGAAATCACAACTAGATTTTAAGATACTTAAATTTGATAATTAAGAGTGACCTCTTCTCACGGTTCCCAAAAGTGGTTTCCACATTTCATACTCAAATTTCAGCTAGTTTGTGTTAGAGTATTGCTCATGTTCTCTTTCCTGGATTCACTTATCCTGAAAGCACTGGTGCAACTTAATGGGGAGACATGGCAGCAAACTGTATTTGCCCCCACAATCCAGTACCCTGCTGCTTCTTTGCATCAAAAATCAGCTCAATTCTAACCCAAAACTAAATTAGGACTGATCATGCCTCTACACAGAGATTTTAAACAATAAGTGAAATATATTTTAAAACAGTAACAAGTTGCACACACAAAGAAGTCTTTCAAGCTAAACAGAACATCTTGTCTGCTGAACAGTGAGCGAATACTGATTTTCTTCCCCATTGGTGACGCTCTCATTCTGTCTTACGTTTGGCAAGAGCTTCCCAGGCTAAACGTTTTCATCAACAAATGAAGCACCAAGTAAATTTCTACTTGGGAATTAAAGAAGACTTTCTGAGTGGCTCTCATTCAGAAAAAAACGTTCAATAGGAATGTAATAGAGGACAGTAAATGCTGTAATAACTGTGTATTATAATAATTAGATACTAAATACACATTTTCAGGCAGGCTGCCCTATTTCTACCCCCACTAGAGCGGTGCAAGTCCCAGCAGGAGCAGCCCCCGTCGCCGCTCGTGCGGCGCTCGCGGCCGCCGCTCTGGAACGCGGCGCACAGGGGCACGATGCAAGCACACCAGCTGCTTCTGCAAGCAGCAAGGACTGGTAACACCCGGCTTGGCCAGCTACAGACCACTAACCCCACAGAAGTGGAGCTCCTGTTTTTATTTCTGATGAGAATTAAAAATATGCAACTAAAATGCCATCTGAAGCATCTCAAAAGACAGAAAAAGAAGATACTGCCTTTGCCACACTAACTCTATTGCCCCCCATACTCCTGCGCCCATCAGCTTGAGTTACAAGTGCCAGCTGTTTACAATTCAGCATCAAGCTTAACTATTGCACAACATATTCTAGTTAATTGTTGGCCTCAATCAGGTCTTATATCAAACTGTGAGAATAGCTAAAACCACCAGCTGACTAAAACTGGATAACTTGCTTCTCTGCTTAGGAAGGAAGAACATGCATTCGTTCACTTTGCTCTTAATAGACTTAATAGATCAACTATAGTATTTATAAAGATTGTGTTTGGGTGGAGAGATTAACTTAATGACACTATTACTTCACAGATTTACTTTATATATGCGTATGCATATATAATACAGTTCATGCCATAGCTTCATTTAATTCCCATGCCATTCCTGTAAAAGCTCAGCCTTTCCTCTTTCAGTGTTTTCTCTTCTCCGTTTTCTCCCTGACACTATCACCTCCCCTGCATTTTTCTGTAACAATCATTTCAAATTCACAAGACTTGGAAACATCAAACATCCATTAGACAGACAGCAAAGAGTAATACAGGCTTTTCACTCTTTGCCCGTCATCTGAAGAGTCCAACCAAGAACAGCTAAAAGTTCACAGAGGGTCTGAGCAGAGCTGCTGGTTTTGGCCCCTGTACGTTTTTTCAGCTGTAAAGCAAAACTGCATTTGCTCACCAAAAGACCGAGAAGTTGGATGAGACCTTAGAAGCACTCGCGCCAAACACCAGTCACGGAGGCAGAACTAGCTCATGCTGTTCTCCAAGCGCCGGAGTCCCGGCTGCGACGCTGCTCGCAGAGCGGCACTGCGTTTCATGCAGCATCTGACCTCCAGGAACCCTGTAAGGACTTGAGCAATCCCCAGTCTCTAGATATGGCAAACAGGCCCTGTAAAGTTTGATCATTTTGGGGCAGTCTCCACCAATATTAAAAAGAATAAAAGGAATAGAAAGACTATGAAAGAGTAGCAGTATCACAAATCCGGTGATAAGCCTAGGTATTTTGTGCTTGTGTTTCCTTGTGCACGCACCCCACGCACACAAGGCCAACTTTCCCAAAGGACTGACCTAGCAATTCCACACCAAGATTTTCCTGCGAGCATCACGAGGGAGGAGCAGCCTCGTGGGGCAGCCCAAGCCAGGCGGTCACCTTGTCACCTCTCAGCCCGCCACAGAGCTGCAAGCGGCTGCCACACGGGAGCAACCCCCAGGCTTCAGAAGAGGCTTCAAGTTTGTGTCTGGAAAGACTCAAATCCCAGCCACAGAAACGGCCTTTTTAACTACAATAAAGCATAGTTCCTGGAGTAAGGGTTCTTGCAGGGGAACACTTACTTCAGACTTTTACACCTGGGAGACAGCTCAGAACAAGGCCCAAGTTTTACCTGATCTAGCAGGACCAAAACCAGAGCTGCTGGTTTTCAGAACCCTTTCTTCAGAAGCCAAAGGGAGTCGTCTGGGGAAGTCTCTTCCCTGCTCACTGAGCTGGACTCCATTTGCAGAAGGAAACAACCAACTGTGACAGGAATAACTACATTATTTGCTCCATTACGAGTGAATTTTGGCTAATTATCTGAGGCCCAAAGTTTTTAATCACTTAAGTAACATTCCTCACCTAGTGTCTTGAAACAATTCAGCAATGATTTCCTATAAACAATAAATATCAACCCCTGCTATACATTTCTACAGTACAAAGACTTACTAGATTTACTAGGTTGTCAGCATTTAACAGGTTTCAGCTTACTAGCTCAGATTCCTAGATTTTGAAATAAATTGGTATTTAAGTATCAACCTCAGAAGAGGCAGGTTTTCCTCTAGCCAAAGCAAGTCTAACCTACCTAAGGAAGCACAGAAAGTACTTTTAGCACCTTTACAACTTGGTTTTATCAGCACTAACAGTTGTCAGGCAGAAGACAAAAATGAAACAACCACTACTGCGACCTCATGGGACACAGTGGTTCCTGCTGCCCCTGGCCAAAACACAGAGGGAGCAAAACTGCCCATGGAGGACACGAGTCCTGGATCTGTCCTTAGAAGGGCAAGAAATGGCACAGCCAGGTCAGGACCCACAGACAGCGAGCTACTCTGCCCTTGCTCCGAGGCTGCAAAGAGCCATGCTGGAGCTTTCCCATAGCCTTAGGCCAACAAAACGTTGCCTCTGCAAGCGTTGCTCACAACTGTCTGCATAAATCACAATAATCCTGATAAAAAGGAGAGAGCAGGACTAGTATGGGTGCTATCTGCAAAGGAAGGTAGTCCATATTTAGTCTCCACAAAGAGACAGAGAAGGCTTACCTCCACACACCTCATCTACCTTGCTGCATCTCGTATCTTGGCTCAAGCAGGTCTCAGGATGGTATTTGGGAGGTATGCTTCAGCACTGCTTACCTTACTAAACTGCAAGTCAAGTTAATATTACAGCAAGTACAGCATTTGGAACTGCTATAAAAACTTTTGCTTGTTTGGTGTCTGGTTGCTGATATTTATTCACTGAAACTGTCCTGAAAACTGGATCTTGCTGCAGGTTGGCAAAGGCAGGGAACAAAGCTGCCATTCCCCCCATGCAAAGTCTTTCTGCACTGCCTAGAAGCCATTAGTGCAATGAGGACAGAATCCTATTACCAAACTTCATTTTATCAGCTAGGATTAGACTTTTGTCTCCCATAGTCTTCACATGACATATGCAATACCACCCTGTGTCTACTCTACAGGCTACGCAGTCACGGCGCAGGGCACTCCGGGATGGGAGAAGCAGAGTGCCCGCAGCGCGCTGCTGAAGCCGGCTGCTTGCACTGACAGCTAAGGCTTGTCTGCGCAACAGCTTACAGGCAGCAACCCTTATTGCTTTACTTCACCACTCTTTCTGTTTCCACGAATCTGTTTTTGAGTAAAGAGTGCAGTTGCCCTCAAGAGAGATTAGACAGGGGAGTTCAGGGCCTGTTGCAGAGAAACTTTGTCCATGCGATGCTCCTCTCATACCTTTTTTAGAAGGGCCTTCCAAATCCAAGCCTCACTTATCAGACAACTCTCTGACCTCCCAGGCTCAGACAACTTGTTGCTCATGGATACGATACATAAAACACTGGACTCTCCTTTCAAAGTAGCCAGACATGCAAGAAATCCCTAACCAAGAACTAAAGTTCAGAGATTGGGGAGATATTTGCATATTGAAGTAATTCAAGATGGGATTATAGATCCAATTATATCTGGGTATTTATAGAAGTGTTTATGGCACAAGGCCGAGCAAACGCTGTTATTCATGAATGGCCAGAGACTGATGCTCAGAGCCCCATAATAAGGGGGAGAAACAAACCAGAAGGCAGGACCCAAGCGCAGGGCTATCTCGGTGCTCTCGTGTCAGGCTCCTTTGGGTGCTGAAGTAGCCAGGTACCACTCAGACCCCCTGCACACAGGATCAGCCTGCGGCTACGTGAAACTCAGGAGCTCCATGAGCTCTAAGGCGTGGGAAAACTGTGCTTGAGAATTTGGGATCCTTGTCTGTTTTGCTTCTTTCCACTTTGCTTTCCAGCTGGCAGTGAAATCCTGTAGAATCACAAACTCCAAAGCGCTGGCAGGCAGCGGTTCACAGACCATGACTCCAAGCCAGTATGCTAGCAAAAAGGAACCAAGACTACAAGAAGGGAAAGGGTACAAAGAAGAAAGCAAAGCGATAAGCTCTATTTCAAAAAAAGTGAAAATGCCAAAGCATCAGCAGACAGACAGCTTGCACTTTGCTTGCTTGTTTTTTTTTTGAAGTTATTTCTCCATCCTGCTGATCTAACTGTCAGTATTATCAGGAGGTAAATCAGATTATAGCTTTTATATATAATTGAAAATATTTATTTCTCTTTAAATAAACATCAGCTTCTAGGTCAGAGCTGATTTTTCAGATGAGCACTTCAAAATCAAACTCTTCAAAAGGCTCAGCCTGGTGCTTTAGTTCTTTACATCTCAGGTTGCAACTTGACAGGCACTTCATTAAGCAAAATAACTGCTTCAGAGGCACACGCTGCCCTGCTGCTGCTTCCTCCTATCCCCCAACACCCCTGCCCCTCAAGTTACCTTAGTTAAAGGGTTATGGTAATATATATGTTAATGCAGCCACACGTGGCTACTTCCCCATTACTACCTCCTCATCAGTTCATCTCAACTCCATGGACCATCCCACTGCCAGGGATGAGGGCTTGTGAGTCAGGACGGGTAAGAAGATAAAAACTCAACTTTCTGGCATCTCAGCTCAACCTAAAATACGCTGCACTACAGAATATGAGTGATTGTAAGGGTGATTAACTGTGCCCACGGCTTTATAGCAATATGTACACTGGAATGGAAATTCTATTTAAAAATAAATAAATAAAATATGAGGGTGGTCAAATAGTGGAACAGATCGTTGGACTAACTGAACTCCAGCTCTCCCTTTGAACCTGAATTATTCCATGACTCTACATAATGGTCACATTTCTCGCACATTCCTGAAACCAAATCCAATCATGCAGCTACAGGCACTGCCTCCCGCGCTGATCTCATACCCAGCTTGACGCTATTGTTTTATCTCTTGGTTAAGAGCATTAGCTGGAGTGCTTCCAGTTTGCTTTGCAGGGGGAAACCCAATATCAGTATCACAGAAAACTTAATCACGTTACATTCATTTTGTATCAGAAACTTAAATTAGGCTAATGAACCTGAATGTTGCTTTCTAATTAAAATACAAAACTCCATCAGTGTACAATTCAACCACCAAAAAACAACCAAATGAGTAAGCATGCAAGTAGCAAGCAAAGCACTGCAGCATCTCCCTTTATTTAAGCAGAATGCCTTAGTTTGTTTCTAATCCAGACGGCCATAATCTAGTTAGCAGGGCACTGCACTGGATCAATTTTTGATTGCTATACCATGAGCATTTTTCAAATGAAAGCAGCCCTCAAGAAGAGGCAACACTATCTCATTAAGACAGAGAAGCGCTGCTTTTCTGTGATCGTATTCAAAGCTCTCTAATATCAATCAGACCAAATACATGTTTAAAAGGCCAACATGACAGTTCAAGTTACCAATACAAAAACTGTGGCCTGCTAGCTGCTTCAAACTTGACAAGAGAGCACATTAAAGTACATGTGGGTTGACTTCTCCTTAAAATAAAAAATAAAGCTACAAAAAAAACAAGACTTCTCATCTATCAAGCTCTTCAGAAATCTTGGGCTGCATGGAATGGAAACAGCCCAACGAGCATGAGGTGCCTATTGCCTGGTAGAAGTGGCTGACTGTTTTGTAGTCGCAGAAATCCACGATTTTCTGAACTACAGCTAGTTGAAAATGAGCAACTTTTCTAAAAGGGGGATGCTTCAAAGTTGAAAGGGAAAAAGAGAATAAAAGCAGGAGTCAGTGTGAGGGAAAGCATGAGAGCTGAGTGCTGCATTTGAATAGCCCGTTGGGTTGGATGCAGAGGCAGCCATGCAATTTGGATGAGAGGACAAGGTAACACTATGCTGCGCTGGTGATTAATGTTAATGCGTCTGAAAGGCTTATTCAGCCAGCAGGAAGGAAAACATTCCCAATCTTTCTCATCAGGCAGGTATGGAAAGTGCAAAACAGTGTAAAAGTCTGGGGAAAAGGCCTGTCCCCAGCCTGTCAACAGCACGGCATTTTGTACTATTTCATCGGGGAACACAGCACTCATTCTCCCAGTTTAAAGACAAATCCTGAGGAAGGGGGAGAGGTACCTTATTTAACAAATAGAATTCAATATTGTTCAAATCACACTTTTTCTATAGTAGCTGTTTCCCAAGCTATTCATACGCAAGACTAATTGATTAAAATCTCTCCACTACTGAAGAAACGTGTGATTGGGAAAGAAAATTCAGTTTCAGAATAACAGGCCAGAGGGGTAACAGGGGCCTACAAATGAAGATGATGGGTCATTTCTGTAACTGCATGAAGCAGCTGAGCTGGTATCCAGTAGGTGCAGGTCAAGGAACTGATCCAGATTCTTTTCTTTTGATGATGATGTTTAGACAAGCAGAGGGAGCAGGCAGGAAGAGAAACCAACAGCAACAACAAAAATATAGGAGTCTTTTCTGGCGAGTTACTCATCGACTGTGAATGTAGAAGCAGAACCCATAGAGCAACAAGCACACCCAGTCACCCTCATAATGCTGCCCTCTTCAGAAGGAGCATCGTACACCCTCCTGGGGAAGGCAGCACAATTTCTTACTCAAGGACAGAGACGAGCTTGTCTTTAAGCTTTACCCTGGCTACTGCAACTATCCTATCCACTAGTAGAATTTTGAAAAATAGAGATACTTTTTTTATAAACCAAATTCACAATTACCAAAATAAAAACTCTCAAGTTCATCACATGAAAAAGGTGTGTTTTTCCACCCTCCTATTTATCATCTTTCTCTTCCTGAACATCCTGCTTCCTTCTCTTCAGGAGCAGGAGCAAGCAACAAGCACAGGCTGCCAAACAAGGAGCAGGCCTGGAGGAAGCACCTCCACTTCCCCCTCCCTTGGAACGACAGGAAGCATAAATGGACATGCACTCACAAAAAAAATCAACACAAGCCAGAAAAGCTCGTCCACGACAACAAGAAGCTGTGGTAGGAGTGAGAAGCAGCAATGCAGCCGACTCCGCTGCGGAGCTCGGAGCACAGGAGGCCATAGAGGCCCAGCCCCAGCCCAGCACACGCAGCCACTCCAACTGCAGCCCTCTGCTCTGGTGTCCCACAGGCGCCATGCACGGGGACGGGAGTTTACAGCTGAGTTTGCAGATCTCTAATAAAATATAGATATTTCTTTATCAAGCGACATGCATCCCACTTTGCCTTACTCCCAGGCCAGCAGCTACGAATTTGCACCAACACTAGGCTGAAACGTTACAAGCCCGGCCTCCTTCCCTGCCGAGGCTGCAGCGACTAAAGCGAGATGACAGAGCTGCCATACAAGAGCCTTTACACTAACTACAACCCAGACTGCCAAGGAACCCCCATTTTGCCCATCACACCTTTCCCAGACCACAGACACCCAGCTCGGACATTTTCTTTCCTATTTCCAGATCACAGTTGGGAAAAAGCAAAAAGGAACCAACATCAGCTCCAAAGCATTAATTGTTGGCAACATCGAACTTCCTAACAGTGTGTTGCCTTTGTGCATATATAGCAAAAAATAAAATAAATACTAGCTTCTCACTGAGAGCTATGTAACAGACTCTCAGTTATTCTGACCATTCTAGTTGAACATGTTCTTTTTTAAATAAAATTGCTACTATGCAGATTTAGAAAGGTTCTACCCCAAATTGTTGAGTCGTTCAGATCGGATAGCTGCAGGGCCTTTCTGCAGCTTATGCTTCACCTTCCATTTCCCCACTTCAGCATTTCAGGTGGTAACAAGAAGAGTGTAATTAAAAAGAACAGTTCCATCACTTAGCTTGCTCTAAAATGTTGACCTTGCATGTTCCAAAACAAAAGACAAACAAACAAAAAAAAAGTTTAACCTTAAAATTGGTCACAAAGCTACTTTTGCATTTACACCAGCAAATTAAGACACACACACCCCAAAACACCAGCAAATTAAGACACACACACACACCCCAAAACACATTTAAGTGGAACAAACCTCTCCCCCGCAGCGTCTCCTTAGCAGCTTGAGCCGTGCATCATCATCACTTCTCTTCCCACAAGTTGTGCATAAAGATGGAAAGGGTATCAGAGAGGCAGGGTTACATTCCTGACCAGACCTGTGTCATGTCCATTCGTCACACCATTGGAATGCGCTTTCCCAGCGAGGCCAGAAATCAGCAGGACTGGTTTAAGAACATGCCTTCTGCTTTTACCAGAACCACATCTTCTAAAAATCAGGAACCATATTTAAAAATCAGGACTTGGGTAGTTTGTAAACCCAGAGACCTTCACGCAGAGCCGAGAAGACTCCTAGGCAAGGCCACCTTGAAAACTCCAAGTTCAGCTACAATCTGGCACTCCCGTCTGCAAACTGAGAACAGACTCAGGTTTTCCTGATCTTCCCCTCATTCCCCTTGGAAAGCAGGTCCTCTCCACTTTTGCCTTCTGAATGTAACATTCAAAGGCAAATGACTAAGGTAGAAGCTTGGCCTCTTTGCCATCTACTCCCTTTTCTCATTAAGACCAATGCTTCATAGCAAATAAAGCCTTTAATTTACAACATAGTCCAAATTCACTGAAGAGTGAAAAGCTCAAAAGCAAGCAGGGAAGAGGAAAAAGCGCATAGGAATCCAGCCTAGCTGTGTTTCTTTTCCTTTGGATGTAACATTTGTCCATGTGTTGTCGCCTATTAGTGCCCGCAAGCCCCGCTCTGCAGCGGGAGGGAAGCCCCATCACGTGGCCATGGCCCTGGCCGGTGCAAGCCCGTCTGCCCCTGACTTTTTTTCAGGCACGTTGAACACACATCACAACAACCTCATTTCACTCAAGAGCTGAACTCAAGCTCTTCCAAGAGCAAAACTTGACTCTTTTGGCTTGTGCCACGGTTTTGCATACACATACTGTACTGTTGCCATTTTCCCTTATTTAAAAGTTATTTAAAATATAACAGGAACACAGGAAAACTTAATTATTTCCCTTCTTCCTCTGTAAGATATTTCAACCTTTAACAGAGATACTGTTGACCACCATTTTCTCTCTTCCATCACACCTAAGCAGCTGCAGAACCACTTCTTTTTCAAAAATACTGCAGCTTCTGTGTGTGTTGGCAGGGCACTGTTGACTTAAGATCTAATGTTCTCAAGCCACATTAGCCTCAGAAGACTAAAACCAATGTACCCGTTACCATACTAATAGCGCAGACTACAGATGTATCTGCTGACTGCGTTTTATGCTTTGAGACTAACAGGACACATTACGCATCTTACCCAAGTACCAAGTTCCTTGCAGGCCAGGACTTTCCAAGCACTTGAAAAGTTCAAAAAAAATTTTTTTTCACCTCCCCATTTATTAAACTTGAACTTTACTACTTTCTATCTGTCAATTAGTTAATTCCCCGAGTTCTGCAAATAGTAGACATGCAGAGTTTGAGCAACTTTTCAAATTGAAGGGAAGGCTACTGAAAAATATTAAAAATAAAATAGCTTAATATCATTCTGTACACAAGACAGCTTGATATCTTCTTAAACGATCTAACAGCTCAATTTGCCAATGTGCCAGCAGAAGGCATATCATTATCCATATATCCATTATATCCATATCACTGGACCTACACATTAGGATTATTTTAAAAATATATATATATTTGTTTAAGTTTACCTAGCTTTATTTCTAGAATACATCACATTTTCAAGACGTTTCTTCCTATTGTTACCAGAACTAGTTAAGCATTTCTTCTGAGACAAAGTCTGAGTTTCTCATGCACACAAGTGATAACCAAACACACACAACTGCAATATGCGAAGTTGGCGCTTGGAAGCCAGCCTAAGCAAATCAAGTCTAGTCTGGTAGGCCACTGCAGATGACTGAATCATAAAGTGGTTTTGCTTCCTACAGTCTCACTTTGCATTCAGTTCCACTTAGGTTCTGCTGCCCCTTTTTTTTTTTTTTTTAAATAACATTTGTAACAAATAGTCCATTGCAGCAACACTTAAGAGTGACAAATATAGGCAACAAACTCAGGTCATTTTTTGTTTACCACCTTCAGAGTCCAGCTGCTGGTCCCTCAGCAGCCCCTGTCATCAGGGGGCAGCAGCACCAGGACCTCCTGTGCCAGGCTACAGGAGAAGCCCGGCTCTCCCTCCACGGAGCAGCTACGTACCTGGCACAGGGATGCAGCATGGAAAGTGCTTTCCATGCAATCAGACACTGTTTGTAAGCAGCAGCAAACAAAAAGGAGGGCACATTGGCCTGATTTTACATAGGCGAGACATATGAAATGAAGGACCACAAACTAATCTATATAAAGACATGTCTGTAGAGCAACAGTTGATGCCATGGCTTCAATAAAACATGGAAATAAGGAACAGGTATTTGATAAGAGAGGCAAGCTGAGAGGCTACATGATTGAAAGACAGGACACAGGAGAAGCTGCTCCTTTCCCCCTATACACTCATTTCACACAGCGCATACTGCCCAACTGCTAGCTAAGCAAGGGCAAGAAGTGACAAGCACCAAGTATTCCGGGAAAAGAGGAACTCTGAAAACAAAGCCTAAAAATACGGTCTGCCCATAACTCTTCAGACATGCTACCCTGTCAAACCCACCTCTTGGCAAGTATCTCCCATCTGTGCTTAATGTGCAGATGTCTTTTTAGGTTACTCAGCACATTTTTTAAATGAAAAAGCATGAATGACACTTGAGTTCCTTATCCAACCAGCTGGAAAAGAAATTGGATAAGCTCTTGGTGAACAGCTGAAATGCCCGTATAATTTTGACCAGTGACCTGTTTACCCTAGGTTGCAGCTACAGCTCATCCAACTGTTGCCCCCAAAGCCATCATATTATACATCACCAAGAACCAGGTGCCACGGGGGAAAAAGGCAAACAAATCACCTACACAAACCTGCAAAAACATCCAGCCTTTTACCTGAAAGGGTTCAGACTCACAGGTAAATAATCTATCACTCTGAAATTATAAAAATATTAAACAGAGGTGTCATGGTGAGTGAGCTACAAGACAAACTGGGCATCTGCAGAAGCAAACAAAAGGAAGGACCGTGTCTTAAATGTATACAATATCCTCAAGAGTTCAACTTCTCTGCATCAGAGATCCATTTGATTAGTCAGCTCCAGAGGAAATTCCAGCCTGGCCGTGGTTTGTGCAGGAAATACTGAGGGCCTCTGAAACACCATTTTGCCCAGTTCTCTGCAGAAGTTTTTTTTTTTTTTTTTTTTTTTTTTAAATCTCCCATAAAAGCAAAAGCAGATAAGTGATACCATATAAACTACAAGACGAATTTCACAAAATTCTAGCCTGAGATAATGTTTATTCCAATTTTTATAACAACACTGCTTTATACAGCAAGTAGATCTCATCTCATTATTATCTCTCACCAAGTAGAATCCTAATTCTGGAGTGATTTCAAGATTAAGAAATGATGCAAATGCATTTTTAAAATAGCTAATCTAGGAAGAACCTCCTCCCCCCACACCTCCCAAAACAGTCTCCTGCATTTTAATTCAATTTTCGTAGAAACGAGATTTAATCCCCCTAGCATTGAAATATTTTCACAACAGGAATCTCTTACATGGGCTTCATTTCCTATAGAAGGAATGCAACTTTCTTTGTTAGAAAAATACCACTCTGAACCACTGCTAACCATTGTGCCCTTATTTAAACTGAGGGCTATATCCCACAAAAATCCAAATGCAAAAACTGGAGGGGGAGAGGGAAGTGGGAAAAAAAGAGAAAAACTACAACCCTTGAATTCACAGACAGGTAACATATCAGCATGTGTAACACGGTCATCTCGCAACAGCTTGGGTTAAGATGAGGTTGCACACATACACCCACACCCGTGCCGCTCCGAAGACGCGTTTACGGCAGTCTTTCAGCCGACCAAACCCCCGGGAAGAAGCCCTGGAGGGGCAGGCAGGTTGCTGCTGCTGCAGGACGAGCTTGGCTCCTGGACGGCCTAACAAGCGCCAGAGCTGCGGAAGGCAAGAGATGAATGAGCTCGCCCCTTTCCCAGGGAGGCCGAGCAGGAGCCCAGGCGGCGACACAGGACGAGGGGCTGCACGTCCGGCGCCGCAGCCACCTCGCCTCCCCGCGCCTGCTCCACAGCTGCCTGAGCTCTGCGTCAGCTCGTTCAGCTTAGTAACCTGACAGGAAAAGCATCAGCAAAGAGGAGCATAAATAAATTTTTTTAATGATCAGTGATACGAACTAGACTGGCGAGAGGTCTAGTTACATACAGGCATCAAGCAATTGCCTACAACAAGTCACTACCACTAACAGCAAGTGGTAACACGTGGATCGAAGCAGAGAACTACAAACAGAGAAGAAAAAAATTATATATATAAATTCACAGAGTTGCATCCCAGCCATAACATATTCAATTACCCTGCAAAAAGCAGTATCTCAGATTGAACAGGGAGCTACAATATTTAGTAATGCATCTCCATCCTCCTGTTCAGTAATCACTCCTCGTTTTAAGTATCCTTTGGTAATTAAGGGGAGCAAAGATAGATAGGCTGCATTTTTAAGTGATTCTTTAGCCAGCAACAGTCATCTATTAACAGCAGATTTTAAAAAGACTTTTATCCCATCTGCTATAGAGCCTGGCCTCACCACGCAGATTATAGTACAATACCTGTTTTAATAGAATCTCTTTCCATCTGTCTTAAGAGCTATGGGATCACCCTCTGCTCTGCACACGACACAACATGAACAGGGAGGGGAAACCAAACACGCTCCACAACCATGGCCTGCAACATCTGGGGACGGAGAGAAGTCAGAGGCCTAAAACCGCTGCAGGAGACAAAAGCTGCTGAACAGGTGGAATGAGGAGTCATTGGGAAAGGGAGATTAACTGCACCAAATGAGTAGTTGGTCAGGGCAGACTTCTCCAATACTGAACTACGTGCTCCTCTTACAAAACAAAGAATGAAATCATATTTCATGGAAGTGCATTAGAGTTTAGTGCCTTTACACTGAAGATACAACTACTTCTACAGAGACCTTTTGCATTATGCAGCATCCTCCATCACAGAAAGACATAAAGTGGTCTAAAAATACACAGTACTCCAATTTATACCAAAAGGCTTACTATTAATTTTTGTGCCAATGTAGACATACATTCATTCCAAGCAGAATCTCTAAATTACTGACTACCGAGGAACTACGAAATTGTTAGGATGCTTTGGAAAAACACTTGAACCAATAGGTAAGGGCGGGGGAGGGGGGGGGAAGAGAAAGAAAGAGAGAGAGTCAGAAAAAAGAGAAAAAAAAAGACATGAGAAAAGAAATGGCACTTCCAAAGATGACTGCAGTACTGAGAGTCTTTTTCCTTTAGTAGTGTAATGCCAGAATTGAAAAGGAAAAGAAAACCTGCTATAAACAGAGTGCTTTTAAAGCTTCACTGATTCAATATTCATAACTTCAGTCAAGCGTGCTCCAAGAATTTATAAAGAAGAAAATTAAGTGCAATGACAGTACCTAAAACTTTATTGCTTCTGTCAGTGCATCAATTTAGTTCCCTCTCTTCCCAAGGTTTTGTAGGTTCACCTTCAAGAGTCATTCCTGTGAAATTCTGGCCTCTAAAAGATACTGTAATATTGCCAACAGAAGGTATTGTCTTTTTTGCTATGGTATGCCATTCAATCTGATCCAGATTTTGCCAAATATTGAACGGAACTGTGTAAAATATTTTCTCTGTGAAAGTTAAAATGCAACGACAGCGATAAAGAAACTATTTGAATATGTACTACAAACAGGACGTTTGCCCTACTACCCATTATAGTGAGGGTTTGTTTGTTTGTTTTTAAGGGCAGTACTACAATACTGACTGTGCGTGGAATTATACCGTTCAACGTAACTTTGCATGCTCTGTTCTCTTCTGCAATAGTGGGAAGACACATATGATATTCTTCACATGGTAAAATTCACATATTTAGTGCAGTGCCACTTTACACTATTTAGCCATATAACTTAGGCAGTTTCAAATACTGGAGATGCACCACTGCTTCAAGGGACGACTAGAGCACGTACCAATATCTCACAGTCACTGGAAACACACGAAGCACAAGGGACCACCTGCAGTCACCGCATCTCTAGCGAGGCTATTCACAAGGATGCCACGCTGACATGCTTCCCAAAGAAGCTCAAGGCTTAAAATTATAAAAGACTCCATATATCATCTATGTAAAAGGCATCAAGGGAATCTTGTCTGTATCCCACTCCTTAGCACAGACACACAGTAGTTATAGATCCAAACTCACTCAAACCTGACTTTGAATCAGGTTACAAGCCATCAGAGGACTACATTCAAAATACAAATATTCCCTGGAGTCAAAGGTTAAATTGTATATGAGTAAAAATCAGCCCTTGGGCTGATAATAATAAATATTGGGCTGCTGTGTTTCCTATTGTAACAGCTTGCTTGGATTAGACTTCCACTTCATCCAAATATCCTGCACTTATATATTCCCTACAAGGGCCTTGGGAAAGCAAAAAAAACACTTTATCCTTGTAACCTTTTAGTCACATGACTGAAATTAAAGTTTATTTTGGGATTTATTTTTCTTCTTCTGTGATCCTTCTAAGTCAGGCACCATCTGATGTAAAAGCTATTAAGATAATTAAACAAAAAAATGGTAAAGAGATTAAATGAAAATCAAGTCAGTTGAAGTTTCTATTCATGCTCTATTCCTACTTTTAATAATGAAATCTGTACTGGCATTTCACTTCCCATAAAGCCAATTAAGCATTGCACAGCCAAAAGACACCACTTACTTCTTTCTACCAATTCAAGAGGATACAAGACTTCAAACTTCTGCATGATATATGCTGCATTTCAGAAAGCTCTTTCCCACTGCATTGGTCACGGGGAAGAAAGGACCATTGTTTTTTAATCCTTTCCCTCCCCCCTTTGCTCCTCTCACACAGGCTCTCCCCCCTCGCCCAGCCGCTCTTTAAAGCCACCACATCTACTTTTCAGGACTGTTTGCAGCAGCTCCAAGTAAACTCCCCACACTAACACACAACAACACACATGATTTTATTTTTCAAGGGGAAGTTAACATGAACACAGTGCATGTGGAGAATGTGTGGGCCTGGCCAGCAACAACGCGCACAGCTGGCGGGGGAGAAGGTTCCTGCAGAAAGAGGGGGCCGGGAGCCAGCTTTGCTCGCAGGCCGTAGCCAAGCGCCTTGGAGGCGGCAAAGCTCTTCCCACAGCGCGGCACCCAGGCCCTCCGCACCCCTTCCCGCGGCGCGGCACCCAGGCCCTCCGCACGTCGCGGGGCAGCGTGCGGGAGCGGCGCCGCGGTGGCCCCAACGCGCTGCTCGCTCGGGCTCACGCCGGTGCGCTGCTCGCAGGGCCACATCCCACACGTTACCATGCCGCCGACCAAAGTGTAACATCCAGATTTCAAGCATGACCAGGAAACACGAGCCAATATACGAATCAGGATGGAAAATAATCAGTCAACTGGTTTTCTGACAGAGGGAAAATGAAGCTACTGCAGAGGCTTCCCAGCATGGTTTGCCGTGTTTGGGCAGCAATGAGCAGCTTCAAGACCTTCACCAGCCCCAAAATTCTATTGCTGAAAATCTTTTTCCCCTAAAAATTATTTCTGAATAAATTAAAAAGAAGTTGGTGAATAACTGGAAAGGGCTTGTTCTGGAAGTGAAAAAGGTGCAGCAAGCAAAATCCAGCTTCAGACTGGCCTTCGGGTTCCCTTTAAACCTGCTGCTTTGTGTAGGCAGCGAGCGAGCGGCGGTTCTGCCAGCTACAAACATTCCACGCAATTTATTCATAGCGAAGCAGGCTAGTCGTTGACTTCGCTCCAAGTTTTTCCAGGAATGGAAAAGAAAAAGCAGATCCCTCACCAACCTCCCCAGGTTGAAGGTGTCCAAGTTTACTTACCACCACCCTTCTAACCAGGACTGCAAGGGAGTCCAGTGCTTTCAACCCGCTCTTTGAGTCCTATGCTCCCCTCCTGTCAGACACCATAGTATCTGGCACATCAACCCGATCACACGGCTCACAGAACAGATATCTGCATTTGCAACTCATTGCATACACTTTACTTCACCCTGCCTGACACAGCCCTTTTGCTGCAAAGGCAGCCACTATCTGTTTACTTCTTGCTACTCTGCCGCTAACAGTATTTATTTCTACTGTTTTGTTCTAGGCAACTTTAAACAATCTTTATTCACACAGAGGAAGGGAGGGAGCAAAGACAATGACAAATATAAAGAAAACATCTTAAAAATCCTCAGTTTCGATTCAGCTGTAAATAAGAGAGGAAGAGAGTCCATTTGCTTTGAAGCTGGGCATTAGAAGCTCCTTATAATATAACATGACCTTAAAATAAGCCTTCCATCCTCACTATTAGTTGTCACGTTTAGTTATTTATTGTACAGTATTATTAGAGAGACCATTATTCTTTACACAACAGAACAGGATGGTTAAAAAAGCCCAGGTACTTAGGGATATTGTAGTAGTTTCTGTAATCGGGTAAGGTCACTCTGTTATGGATTTAACTCCCAAGTTTGCTTCAGAAAGCCTTCCTTAAGGTGCTCTTTTAAGATACTCTTTCAATTAGAGCTTCAGCCTATCAATTTTATTAGCTATAAACAAACTAAATAACAGCCAACAGAATCAAGAGATACAATAAAGGTAGAATTCAAGTTTTTTCAGACTAACATTTCCTTACAGATCTTTGCAAGTTTATCTCGGAATTCAGTAACCGTGCCTGCGTACAAACTATTAAGATGCTTCCAGTTAAGTATCTCCCTATCATTCATAAACACACACCAAAACACTGGCAGATTATCTACCACAGCAAACTACTGTAACTTTGAGTTTTAGTTCCTATCTCCACAGTTAAAAATAACCCTACGCTCCAGAGCTCAGCATTTAGATTGAAACAGAAGTCAGCCTAGCTCCCCAAGTTAAGCCGGCAGAGCCACCCGCAGAGGAGGCCACCAACATTTTGGATGTTGTTCGTAACCTGAATGCGAAGCCATGCCCTGAAGAAGCAGCAGGGCAAGCAGGTACATAAGCGAGCATGAACGTAAAAACTTCTCTGGATTTTCAATGTGACTTGTTGTCTTTTCTATTGAATGTGTAACCAAGTTGAAGAATTTGCCATTTAATCCAAAAATTGTTAGCATCTTATTTCAAATGAGCGGATGGAAACGACACTAGCCATACGCCGCGCTCTGAGGATGCGGCTCCACCAGGTATTATAAACAGTATATCTGCAGCCATATGTAACTTCTAAAACAGTTATTACTATTTCTTAAAGTTTGGGTTACAACACTGAAAAATGAAGAATACAATGCACAAGAAGTATGCTTCTGAAGCATTTTTCTTTATCTGGGTTTTAGGAAACATCTGCCAAGGCAGCAAGGTAGCCTCAAGAATAAACAGGCTTACACTACGTAAGGGACAAAACATAGGGTTGACAAACTTAAAAGTTTTTGTGGAGACTTTAGAAATTAAAATTGTGAACAACTAAAGAAACAGAAGCTACTTGCTTCAGTTCAGAGCATCTCCCCTTTTGACTGCTGACAATGCCAAACATTTAAGGGGAAAAAAAAGCACTTCGGCAAGTAGAGGAAATAATTTATCATTCAAAACAATTTTCTGGCTGGTTACATTTGTATAAAATGTTTTTATTAAAAATAACTGTTTAAGGTGTGTGTGAAGGGAAATAATTACTGTAATCAGAACTGCAGTCTACCAAAATACATGCTGCAATAATCCACATTCAAGTTGAGAGTCATCTGCCTGTTTGCATTTAAAACTAGTAGCTTTTTACAACTTAAAGTACAGGACATAAGTCTCATATAGTTGTCAAGCAAACAGCTTAAGCACAAAAAGATAGTTCTAACATTTAAAAGGCATCCTCATAATTCTAGAAAATAAATAATAAAAAAGAAAAAAAGAAAGACACAGCTCTAGTCATTCTAAGGAAAGAATGATCTCAGCAACTTGCAGCCACTGGCTTCTTATTATTGTTTATACATTTTTTCCAAGATAGAGAGGCATTTACTGATTGTAGATAATGCAGCAAGTAAGAAGCCCTTTTAAGTTAGCCCTGCTTTGTTTCAAATTAATTATCCCTGACTCTGGGTATCCTCAGAGTTCTTTAAAAATCCATACACTTAGGTGTAATGTTAACTTTCACTTCTAAAATTCCTCTTGAAACGCCAAACCGGCAGCCATGAAATCACATACAAGAACTGCAAGATTTCTCCCGGAATCAGGCATGTATTGATTAACTAATCTCATGTTTCAGCTAGCAAGTTTAACTGAAAAAGCACTCAACAAAAAAAAAGGAAGAGTTTGCTGGGAACAGTGTCCTAGCAAAGAACGGCTTCCCAGAACACCGATAGCACTCTTGCAAGGGCAGCTGCAGTTTTTGCTGGTTAGATAGTCATTTCCTAACTACTATTGTTTTCTTATAATGGAAAAGAAATAAAAACCAAAAACAAACAAAAAAACCACTAATGCATCAAGAAAGAAGTGTAAGGAACAGGAATTTAGCTGCAATAATTTTCAGCCCTTTTCCCCGTATGCAACTCCTGACCACGATAAGACAACACATAAAACAAGATATTTGAGGCAACTGACAAATATGGATAAAGAGAAATCATATTCCTAGCACTTCATTACAAATACTGTCAGTATTATCACTTTTTTTTTTTCCTCCTCTCCTCACCTTTAGGCCACTGGGATGGTGTTCCTCTTGGCTGGAGGACAAAGAGAGGCTGTGAAAGTCAAGCAATTCTGAGCCTCCCCTTCCTTACATAGATTGTTTTAGCTGGGGGGAAAGGAGGAGGGAAGAGAGCTTCCTTAAGCCAGAAGGTTTCATTAATTTACAAGAATAGTCTTCAATTGCACAGAAATTGTTACTAACCCCTGAACTAATGTGAACTATTAGTCTTTGCACAAATAGAAGCATTTAGGTCAGAATCTCCCTTCTCTGAAAATACCACAGTATTCTCAGAAGGCAAGCGCTTCATTTTAACTTGCATGTAATTAAGGTCCTATCGAAACTAGCCCTTTTAAATATGTTTTACAATTATCTTTCCCCCCTCCATTGCCTGCAATTTTCCTCTTACCGAGAGCAGCAATAAGCAGGTGAGCTCACATGATGGCTACAAGAAGCAATATTCTTACAGCTTGACTAACACGCTGAAGTTTTTATTACGGCTCTTTCAGAGTTTTGGTCCAATACCATCATCTTGATTTTCAGCAGTAGTCTTTAAACGCAACTGTGCAATTAGACTTGAGACGATTCTGTGAGCAAGGCTTAGTCACACAACTCGAGGTTTCACAATAGCTACTCAGAGGCCAGTCACCTTTGGTTTTCTGCTAAGATTTATTTTTCTTTGCTGAGGAGGGTAGAGGAGAAAGAAGGAGCAATAGGTATGATTCACAGCAAAAAACTCCTGGCCAACTGCATCTCTGAACTGTTTTTGGCTTCTGCTTTCCTTTCATTCTCTTCCTCAATTACCACCTATTCTTTTTCTCCCTTACTGCATTCTCAAGGTAATTCCTTCTCATCATTGTCCCCACTTCTGGCTTAGCCAAGAGACTTGCAGAAAACCTAGGGAAGGTTGGTTAATACAATTAAAACATACCCCAAGACAGATCTCCGGCTTCTCCGTGGTGAACGTGCTGTTGAGAAACCAGATCCCAATGTTTGGTTCAGAGATGCCGGAATTTGAGGCAGCTTGAAACACTGCACACATCAAGCTCTTCTGGAAGCCCTTTTTCCTCCTGAAGAGGCACAATGTGCTCTTACAGTAGCTAGGAATGTGCCTGCTTTTTATTAACTTCTGAACACTGCTCTCGTGTAAAGATCTGCTTCACCTGATGCCGCCACCCTTGGCATCGATGCAGGTATTCACCCCTCTGGAGCTATCCAAGGAATACTGGGTGGCAACAGCACAATGCTACTGAGATGCTTTCTATTAGAAGAACTGAAAAGACTGAGGGACACAGCGGCTTTGCCATTAACTGCAGAAGATAACACTGCATTGGTTTAGACTGTCTTTACGTAATATTTGCATGTATCTGCAGCTGACTGCGAAGTAAATATACATACAAATCCTGATAAAGCTAGTGGCATACAGCCAAGAAGCTTCCTAACTACCCCCCTCTGTTCAAGAAGACATTTCATGGCCCAATTACCACCTTACAAAAATAAGACTTATTTTTCAGTCTAATCAGTGCTACCACATGCAAGAAATAGCTACCGGGCCTCATATTTTACAGGAGACAAAAAATGATAACAGATTAAGTTTTCAGAGTTGCGTGCTGACAGAGTATTCAAAGTATGTTTACTGAGAGATCCCCTAATTAGAAACTCAGCAATTTCCTGGGCAGCTCTAGGGGATATTTAACCCTCTAAATATCAACAGCACGATTACAACGAATTACATAAGAAAGACTGGAAAAAAACAAACTGACATACTTGAGAGTGTTTCTACAGCTCTGTGGAACCATATTCTTGGTTCCAGATGGGAACGTGCCAATTACAAACCTATGGACCTCTCTTGTTCTCCCTAGCTAAAGCTTCCCAATTCTTGGAACGTTAAGCCAGGCTGCATCACCCATGAGGCAAAACAAAGCAAACAAACAAAGCCAGCCAGCCCCTTTAGCACTCTCATATGAGATTACCCTCCAGGAATTTCCATCCCTACAGCAGCTGTGTCATTAACTGAGAGGCTTATCTTCTACAGGATGCCAATCACACTTCCTACAATTTAACTTCAAGTTTGGAAGAAACACGAGCTCTTTTGTCAAACTGCTGTGATTCCAAGCTTGGCTTTAAGACCTACCTTTACTACCTGCTAGAAATACTATTGCAGGGTGTCCAGATTTACAGGTTTTTCCACTGAACTGCTCAGAAAGGCTCTGCTTTATGCAGAGCGATTCATGGGCAAAGTCCTGCTGTGCCAAGGAAGAGACAGGAACAATGCTGGGTGGAGTGAGATAGCACAAGAATTTTTAAACAAGCAGCCCGTGCTGAGAGGGTTAACCCGATCTGGCCTTCTCCCTGACTTCAGTGTGGGGAAGGCAGCCATCTAAAATGAACATGAATTAGAGATTTATTATGAGACTTGGAATTTGTTCAAGTAAACAGTACTCAGCATATTTAGCCCCAGGTACTATACTGATCCTAATATTAGTTACTACTGACTAATTGTTTGATAACACATTGTCAGCTAGCACCTTTTAAAGTTTCTTCTCGTAGAGTTTTGCAGTTAATGTTTTAAAAGGTTCCCTAGTAAGGTACACCACGTACACAAGCTCACGCGCTGGCATGCCTGGCCATTTCAGCCAGGCAGAGCCTGACATCACCCAACAACCTCCACTGTTTCATCATGCTACAGTTTCTAGTTACAATTTAAGGTTATTACTTTAATTATCTATACTTAAAAATGAACACTGTCTCTTCGGCCATGCTCTAGCGCTTCTCGACAATTTTCACACCAGCAGATGTCAGGGTGCACATGGGCAGGTCGTTAATGCTGCAGAGAGCGGCAGCCATGGTCCCTGCGTAGGAACACAAACTCTTCTTAAAGTCTTGGCTCCAGAAGCTGGACCAGACTCTCCAAAATACAGCAGCAGGTTTAACAAGTCTAAGCCTGACCAGACTCTCCAAAGCATATGAACAATTCTAAAAGGCACCACCTCTTTTCCTATGCACCTTGCTTCTTTTATGTCCTACACTGATATATTGCAAGAGTCATCATCCTAGAACGTAAACAGGTAAAGGGCTGTTTAATATTTACAAGTGACAAAAAGCACAAGTGAAAAAAATAAGGTCAGGCACAGCATAAGAGGGTGAAAGAAGCCCAGTGCTTTTGTAGATGTTTGTGCTCTTTGTCAGAAAAATGTAAAATTGTTTAGATTCAGGTTTTAATCTGATTCTCAGTGTGCTCTCTGTGTACTAGATACTCTCTATTATCATCTTTCAAAGCACACAGGGCTACAGAGGTGCAAGGAGCAAGACCACGGTGCTGCTGGCTGCTCTGCCCCTTCCCTTCCCAGTTCTGATACTGGCCTCAAACATCAGACAGAGCTGCTGTGGCCACCAAATTCATCAGCAAAGATGAGCTTACCCAATCAAGACTGGCTCACATAGAGGGAATTTGCCTACTGTGTGTCCTGTTCTATAGATCAGTCTGGATTAGTAATAGATTAGAGCACATCAGCTGTGAATTTAATAATTCCATATCAGTTCCCATTGCGGATGCCTTTCTCTCACAATGCAAGAATGGGTCTCATTAACCCCTAAATCCTGATGATTTTTTTTTTTTTTTTTAAGTACAAGTTGGACAATCCTGTCCATTGTGGTAGAGCATGACCATTTTTATTCCATGTAAATGAAGAAATATAGTCATTTTCTAAATGAGTGTTGACCCACTGGGGCAGAACAGAAGACACAATTACTGGATTGCATTCCTAGCTGGCAAGGAACACATGGAACAATATAAATGGATTGTATGGGTTCAAAATTCATCAGTGCCTGGTTTGAGAAGCAGGGAGGGAGGGAGTCACTGTGTTGCAAGGAAGAGCTCCAATGTCAAAGGCGGTGGGGAGGGCAGACCGCTGTTCAGGGCAGTGCTTACTGGAAAAGGCTTGGAACTACAATCAAAGAAACTGTCTACTCTGGTGCAGTTGCTATTTTTAGCAAGGCAGTACTTCGTGTATCTTGGGAGGGATGGAGACAAGACTATCAGGACAGTATCCAGTTCTTCTTTCTTCCCCTATTGAAAATGACAGTCTTTGAGGATTATATGGACAAAAAAAGGGGTATCTGTACTCCTGTCTCCTTGTCCACTTCTCCCAAGAACATGAACATCTCTACTGCAATGCTCCTACTGCTATCTTATGAATTTAGGCTACCCTCCCCCACCACAAAAGGGTAGAACATCTGTTTATAATGGATTAGGAAAGACAGGATCCTGTTAGAGATTACTAAATACCGTAGAGAAAATAAATACTATTTTAACATAAAGTCAATATTGAAACTTTTAGCACCTACAGTACATTTACTGTTTTTAAGTTTCTAAAGAAACGCTGATGCGCAAAGGCTAGAAATAACTCTGAAGAATTCCTGAAGATGCCCCTGAATGGGAGGAAATGTGAGCGAAGGGCCTGGTCCAGCACACACCAGAGCAATTCTCCAGCCATGCATTAACCCATCTACACAGACCAAACGGCCCACGGGGCTGGCAGCTTTATCTAAGGATAAACCATAGCCTGGAAAACCCATGGGTAGCAGAGCAGACACCACTGTCCCTGGACAACTCGTTACACCTGTGGCCATGGCAGCACTTGTTCCTTTGCAGGAGCCCTGGGACCACACTGGAACTTAGGGAACGCAGATAAACTTATTTCTTCAGCTTCTCAAACCCTTATGCAAGCACATCACAGCTCCTCAAAACAAGAACACTCCATTTATGAGTGTAAACAGCAGTACTTGAGTCCAGCCCTACAACAGCACAGTTATCATAAATAACAGAAAAAAGATCATTTCAAGAATTTCTGGACACAACATAAACATGCTGCATATAATCAAGGGATTAATTTTAAAACTACCCCATGGCTGTTGGCTTAATCAGTATATTCAGTGAAGAAGTCATTAGTAATGTTCTTTGCCCGAGAAAACATTGAATATAGTAAAAATGCAACGAAAAATAATATTGAACTATCATAAGCAGGGAAAATTGAGAGCAGATTAAATGACGGATATCTTATTTAGCCAGGGGGATAGTTTGTGGTACAGATTACATAACCTGAAACAACCTAAGTTAAAACTTACAAAGCATCTGCATCAAATATTACCCATAACCTCCGAAAACACTTATAAATCAACAGTGTTAACAAATCAAAATTGGTACTGTTCATTTTTGCATAAAGATGCACGCACTTTTACTCTCCCCACACTATAACCGTAATTGGATTTTTTTTTTTTTTTTCCCCTGCCAAGGATACTGCAGACCTTGCCTTTCCTCTTCGTAACAGAGGATGGGAAAGCAAAACAGAAGAGAGGGTTATTGTGTGACAGTTCTACTGACAGAGCCTTCCTTGGTCCAAACTTTCACCAACTTGAACAGAAGTGGAATTTTTGGAAGAGTGCTTTAAACAGAGTTAGACATCACTTTTGCATATTGTTTCAATACAAAATAAATATTTTACACAGTTCAAAGTTATAAACAGAACTGTGATTAATAGTAAACTCATTATCTTCTGCTGACAGCTTGTTACTGTGCATTTTAACAGGTCCTCATATCAGAAAGATTTGAATATGATACTACATTTTAGCGTCAGTGTGGGCATATCTTCAGCCTTAAGTGCGACTCATGACTTTATGGCCTAATTAAAAATATCATGTTTCAAGACTTTTTTTTTTTTTTTTTTTTTTTTTTTTTTTGGCATACCTACAAGCCTGATATCCATTCTAACAGCATACAGCTAGGAGCACAATACTTGCCTTAAGCACACACAAAGTTCAGAAACCCACTTACAGATGCTTTCCATGACACAAAGGTTTTTTTTTTTGTTGTTGTTGTTGTTTTTAAAAAAGGTGGTCATTGGTAAGGTCTTA
This sequence comes from Nothocercus julius, assembly GCA_013398735.1. Classification (NCBI taxonomy): domain Eukaryota; kingdom Metazoa; phylum Chordata; class Aves; order Tinamiformes; family Tinamidae; genus Nothocercus; species Nothocercus julius. The sequence continues at coordinate 1,351,065 of VZSV01000070.1, forward strand.
CTGATTTTCCACCCTAAAAAGGCAAAAGCAGCTCCCAGTCAGACTTCAAGGTCCACTCGGACTACAGTATTCTTTGTCCCATATATTGAATGGGAAGCAACTCCAGAATACATTTTGCAAAAATGTACAGAATGTGGAGGTTATGGCTCTTCTCATGTTATCAGAACAAAATTCATACTGAAAGTTGCCTGCAGTCAGAACCAAAACAGTTGAATCCCAAAAATAGAATATCTATAACTTTTTTTTAAAAAAAAGATTATTTTATCAGGTCCAAATAAAGCTAAAGGAACACTATTAATATAAGATGCAGTTTTTCCATAGAAAGAAATAAAATGCAAGTAGAAGGTAGGTTCTGATGATAAATCAGCTCCTAAACTTGCTTCTAGGATTGTGCCTTCCTTCACCACATGCATTTTCTTGCATATTTCTCTTTTTTGTTATATGTGAAGAACCTCATCAACATTTTGTAGACTTTACTGAAGAAAAAGAAAACTAACAACAAACACTATGTCTTCCAAACCTAGGTATTTACTGAATTACAGCCCTTAAAATATATTTTAAAAGCTCACGCTTATATCATTTAAAACAAACCCCATTAATTACAAGACTGAGGCTGAAGACAGTGAAATATGTTATTTCAACATTCAGAAAGGATCAAGGGTTCCAGAACTCCTGTCCCCATACTTATTGCCTAAAAGCCTTATATTTCACCATTGCGGACCACATTTGAACTCTCAACTTCAAGACAGAAGGCTTTACATCTCATTACTTACAGCCCAACACAGTCATTCTCACAACATCCACTAGCATTGCTCAAAAAGACATTAGAAGAGATTAGGCCCCCTACATTTTCCAATCACAGCCACCACTGAATTAGACTGCAAACACAATTCCACAACATTTCTCGCACTGCTTTCTATTGTATACTACCAACAGCTACTGTGAGCACTTTTAACTTTAATAAACACCCATTCGTGGTAGCATAGCAGGGACAAGTTTAGAAACCCATTTGTAAGGGAGGAAAGATGGTAACGGAAAGACTGTTGGCAATACTACATAATGCAATAATATATAATGCAGTGCAGGTTCCCACTGTTAAAAATTAATCAATTAAAAAAATGGGTAGCTCTCTTCCACTCCACTGTACCAATACATACATACAGAACCCCAGAAGCTAAAGAATGTGTAAGCAAAAATACTTTTAATAGATACAGGCAGTTACGGAGTTATTTTTATGCTTTAAACCTCCAAAATGAGAAATGGGATACCATCTCTGAAGGCAGCCACTAAGGAAAAAAACAGACAAAACTTGAGCACAGAAGTCCTCCAATATTCTGTCACTCCTAAGACCTACAGTTCGCTTTGTCTCACATTCCCAACTACTCCAGTTGCACCCACAGCAGCCCAGGAGCTCCTAAACTGAAGCAGGAATATCAGCCACCTACTGCGAGCATCACTATTCTAACAGAGAAACTCACATGAGCCACATGTGTAAGCTCCTGGCTTCGAAAAATATTTCTGTGACAAAATCAGGTCGAAGAGGTGAGCAACAACAGTGTTCACAAAGCGTTTGTGCAGGTTGTAAGAACTCGCATTGAAGAAAAAAGAAAATACAGAACTTACACAAATAAATTAGAGGTGCTCTTCTGGGAGAAAGCTATTTCAAATGTGTTATTTTATAACCCTTAAAAGCGTTCCAACAAAGAGTTAAGGCAGCGGGAAGGCGCATTTTGCAACATTGTTAACCAGCACTTCCCCGTGCCATTACCCCGCCGGTACCGCACACGCGCGCAGAGCCCGGCTGACACGGCCAAGGGCTGCACCAAGTTTCATACGTACAGATACAACTGTCTATTTTACACCAGTTCAGTATCAGAATTGATGTAGCCGCTTTTCTAAATACCGCCCCCCCGCCTCCAA
>VZSV01000070.1:1362442-1396408 GCA_013398735.1 Nothocercus julius
CGAGGAGCAGAGCGGCGCGCGGGCAGCGGCTCGGGGCGCCGCAGCGCGGACACCTGCCAGCGCCACGGTTAACCTGAACGGGGAGCGGCTGAGCCCTGCCCGCCGCGCTGAACTTCAAAATGGAAATTTCACTAAATACCACTGAATTTAAAAATGGGCATTTTGTTTTGAAGAGATCAGACGACACTGCGGAACCGGGAGCCGCCCCGCGCCGCGCTGCTCAGGCCGCCGCGGCAGTCGCAGGGCTCAGCTGGCCGCGCGGCACGCGCGCACATAGACTCCTCCTGACTTGTTCTTAAGACATTCTTTTCCGCCTTCCTGCAATACTGGCAAGACAAGTGCAGAGCTTACAAGTCCTCTCCACCTCTCCATCCAAAATCCATCAGGGGTCAATAGCGGCAATGGGAACGCCCCAGGTGGCACCAGCGCCGCAGCAGAGGAAGCTGCTGCTCACGGCACACGGCGCCGGTGCTCCTCGGCGTCAAGAGGCACCATGACGTACACTATTCCACCGCGCCAGCACCTCCTCCAAACTTAACGAGATGTTCCTTGGTTTTGGAACTGCAATGAGTTCAGCCAGCACTATTAAATGCCCTGTGAGTAATAAGGGAGGTGCTTTGAAAAGCCTCGCATGTGGAGGAGCTGGGGAGTCTTGGCTTGTGCCGTGAGCGCGGCCCTGGGACGTGAGGGGAAACCCTGGGAGGCAGCGGGGCCGAGGTGGCCCCGGCAGCCCCCTGCTCCTCTCCTGGCGGGTTCAGAAACGACTCTCTTGCTGCACCGCGTTGCAAGAGAAACAGATGCACCATTACGTAACATTAATGCAATTCTATTGCAGCCTCTGCCTCGGACGGACGAAAGCAGCTGCTGAGATCCAGGCACTTCAAAGGGCAAAAGCCAAGGGGGCGGCTGAACACCTTCCCTGCAAAAAATAGGGTGTAACAGACCGCACACCCCCTCACTCCGTCAAAAAGCCGTGCATACATACATTTTGAACGATTTGCAGCATGAAAACAAATTGCTGGGCCGCCAGCTGAGATTTCAACTCGTTCTGAGACACTAATTACCCTTGGAAAGTTCCTGCAAACACAGGGATCTGGTCCTGCAGCAGAGCAAAGCGTGGAAGGGGCAAGACAAATATTGCAGTAACCTCGGCGAGCAACCTGCGCCCTACTGCGGGAACTGCCCTCTGCCCTCCCTGCTCCCCAGGGAAGGCAGTGCTGACCACGGAAACAGTCAGAGGCCCCAGAAACTGACCATTTTTTTCTATTTTTAACATTTATTTTAATATTTTAAATAAGTGCTTTATTTAATTTGTGATACCATCTTTCCATTTCCATTCTTTGCTGTGTGGAAGAAGCATTTAATAGACACACTTTGATGTAAGCACAGATTCACAGACAGATTATTTTCTTCTGAACAAACTTGTTTCAGTAACTGCAAGTGCAGGGCAAACATGGCTGGCACAGTCCTGCCTGCGGTAACAGCTGTGATTAAATCATACCTGCTGCTATTGTCAGGGATGTTTATGAAGCTCCACCTTGCAATGAAAGGGCAAACAGCCCTGACTACACCCATATTTTAGCAGCAGCAGCAGGATACAGATGTTAAATCCTGGCCTGTACTGGCCCCACATTCCCTTCAGCTGTGTCAGTGGCCTCCAAGCTGCTCCATTTTCATTTCTCTGTTCCAGTTTTTCAGGTTCCTGACTGTGGAGAGCACTTAGGAGCCTTTGCATTGCTGCTGTTGCAAATATCTGAAGGAAGACACACGTGCAAATACATCGCCATTCCCTTTTTCCAGGTTCTCATTTTTTCCGCAGGGAGCCCGCGCAGCTCGCGGGGAGCCCCGCGGGGGAGCTCGGTGGGCGAGCGGCGACGTGGGCCGAGCTGGGGCTCAGCCCGGGCTCCTGCAGGGACGCTCAGCGCCCCGGGAACCACTCCGGCCCTCTGCGCACCGCAGAGGGAGGACGTGATCGCATCCATAGCTTTAATAAGCTTTTTACGTGCTCCAGAAATTACACGGTGGCACATGAATATATAATACTGCTGTAAAACAGCAATTTAAAAGGGCAGAGTTAGGCTAACTATTGCTAATCATTCTTAAAACCTCGGGCAACTTGCACAGACAATTGTTAGTATTTTCATTTTTTCACTCTTGCTTGTACTAAGGTTCTTGTTACTTCCGAATCCGCTTCATAAGACCACAGGAAAAAAAAAATCCTTTTTATAACTTGCTGTTTACTGGCAAAGTATAAAAATTTGACAAATCATTCCTACACAGGAAAGACTACTATCTCTTTGTTCTGTAGTATAAAGCTTTTGTATATATAGTAGAAACTGCCTGGGCCTTTTTGGAAGACACATCATAGCACAAAGTATGAACTCATTTTGTAATTTATTCATTTAATGACCTCGATTTCTCCTTCAGCATTACAGTTGTGCAATCTCCATCCTTGGACGTTTTCAAGACAACAGCAGCAAAAGCCTCGAGCAACCTACTCTGGCCTCCCAGCTGACCCGGCTTTGAGCGGGAGGCCAGAGCCCTACTGAGCTCCCTTCCAACCCATGTTATGGGGTAACCTAAGCCTGCTCTTCCAAAAATTCCTCTTCCTAGCAAAAATCAGGATTTCTCAGGGTTTTCACCTCTCTATTAGCATGTTTTCCTGAGAGAACATTATTTTATGTTCTGCACTGTTTTCAACTTCTCTAACTAGCTTTCCAAAATATTTTCCATCTACAGTGGAGCTCACTTTTTCAAACTGCTCCAATAATAGCAGTGAACTTGATTTTTCCCCCCTTCTACTGTCTTTTAGGAAACACTAGTGCCATTGGAAAACTGTGTGCTTTAGAATTTTTCCTTATTCCTTTGCCAAAGAGATCCTATAAGAGATCCAAAAAGCAGAGCAGCTCTGCACTCACCTGTGTGAAAATTTCTCCCGTCTTTAAAAGATAATTAACATAAAAACAAAGTAATTTACATGCAAAGCAATAACATGACTGCAGGAACGGGGAAAAGAAAAAAAGCCAGAAGGTGAACAACTAAGACATATTCTTTTTTACTTTCAACCTATCTGTATTTAGATTTTCAACTAATTGCTGCCAATATCTATTAAGCACTATGCAATATCCAAGCATAAACACTTTTAGTGCTTTTGCTTTTATGGATTTAAGATCGTAGTGCTAGCGCAGAATATCTTATTTTTCCTTGCAAATACAAGCTGGTATAAATGGCTCTAGTGAGTAATTTTCCTTAAGGGCCACTACATAAGTCTGGCATATTTTCTGACTATCCACATTACTGAAGGTTGCTTACAGCTCTAAGCGAAACAGCGCGAGCGCTGCCATCCTCATGATCCAGCTGCCACGGAGACAACTGTTCTGAGAGCTGCACAAAAAAGAAGGCTCTGCTTGCAGAGACCCCCGCGCGCCCCTCAGCTCCTGCCGGAGCCGCACGCGCCGCGCGGGGGACGGCAGCGGCAGAGCACACGTGCGCCGGGAGCCCACGCCGCGTCACTGCCCCGTGGCCAAACCACTTCTGCCTCCTTTGCTGCGGCCGCTCAGCAATGGGGCCTTTCAAAAGAAGTTGCACTGCCCCACGCCGGGGCCCAGAACCCGAGCCCTATGGAAGGCAGTAAATCCTGGTGTCAGATGCAGTCGTGGGTACGGCTACCTGTTCATCCTCTCAGCCAGGAGAGTCAGCACGCTCTTCCAGCTCTGGCAAGCCCGGGGACACGGCTTAGAAAGCCATTCCACCGTCAGGATAAGGGCTACAAAGAGCCCCTCGCTAGCTCGGAGATGGACCGACCACAGCGCACCGGGAAGCAACCGAAGGGCTGCTGGAAGGAGGGGGGCAAGGGGAAACCCTTCCGCCGGGGCCTGGCTCTGTCCAAGCCCAGCGACTGCTGCGTGAACTGAACCCTCAGAGGAGACTGAATTCAGTGCAGTAATAAAGTGATGCATAGTTTACAACAGAAATATGGCAGAGCACAGCTTTATAGAAAAAAAAAAAGACAAAAACAACCCAAATGCAAGGGTAAACAGCCTCCCAACCCAGCCCACCCGGTGCTGCATGCAGTGGGCAGCACAGGGATTGACTTGCAGATCGGCATTCCAGCCCCGCGCAGCTCCCGCAGCCCAACACCCCTGACAAGCATCGTTTGTTCCTAAAAGATACCCTGGGCTTTCTGCCACAGCCCCCACGATTTCTGAGCCTTCGACAACAACTTAGCAGCCAGAGAGTTTTCCTCACGTGTTTAATGGCAGCTCCTGCTGCCTTTCGCTTGGTACCGAGCGGGATTTGCCCGGGTGGGTTTGTGTGGTGGACGGGTCCGTGCTGAACCTCGGCAAGGCAGCAGCACGAGACGCCTGTTCCATACGCGTGTGTTTCAGCCTGCTTTCAGAGGTTTGTGAAACGGTGGTGTCCTTAAAAGAACAACCCCATCACATAAGGACTAAAGGAAAACTCTAATTTAGCTAAAGAGCCCTACAGCTACCTCAGTTCAGACTTGTTCCCAAGATAAAATTGCTGGGAGCCAACTACTGCCGCTTCCTTCTTTGCATTCTGCTCTGTTGCTGGCAAGGCCGAGTCTTTTTTTCTTTTTTTTTTTTGGCTGACATGCCACTTATAATATGCTGTGAAATGCAGACAAAATGCAAAGAGCAATCACAAGCTCTCTTGATAGACATTTGACATCAGTTTCCAGGGCCTGGAAACGCTTTTGTGACGCTTTGAACTCAGGTAACACAGGAAAGATAATACAGCAGGTTAGCATTTTTGTGGCTTCGTTACACAGACATGTCAGCTGCCAGATGAGCAGCTACCTTGCACTAAACAGCACATCCCAGCATCTTTACACGCAGGCTGCTGTAGTCAGTGGCTTTTGATGAGTAGTTTGGAGTTATAATATTCTTGGCTATGCTACTGACTTTGCCTCAGCCAAGTCACTTAATTTGCTCAGTCTTGTCATCTATAAAGTCAAAACAAAATAAATATGGAGCTTTGTAAACGACCTCAAGATCTCGTGATGGATATGTTATATAATTATCACGGTAAACATTTCTTTGCTGCATTCACAACTCTCTATCTCTGAACAGACTTTGAAACACGTCTTGCCAATACTCCATTGGCATCTTTTGCCTTGTGGCTTCCATTTTCAGCACGGACGCCCTCATCTGCTCACTCTCCATTTCCACGGGTTCCTCGCGCTGCTTCCCCGCTCCCCAGGCAGCGACTGCCGTCTCCTTGGGCGGCTTCAGCAGCCGGGACTTGCTCTCCGACTGCTCCGAACCTACCGGATCACTCCCTAATTTTAAGCGAGGTCTATAAACCTCTTTGTTCACCTGATCTAAAGATTAGCACTTTGACTGCATTTTCCTTTTCCACGGTACCAAACTCATATGCCGGAATGCATTTTGCAGGATACCAGCTTGTACCCATGCCAAGCCCAGCCGTTCTCTCACCAGCTCTGTCCTTTCCTTGTCTCACTAAGAAACTTCCTGCACTTACTTTGTTCGAGTTTGTTTCTCTTTCTTTCTGTTTCTGTAAATAATTTTGAGCCACAACAAAAATGTTATCTAAGGATGCAGGTACACTTTCAAAATGTCAGAGAAACATATTTTTGGCAATAATCCCAGAGCAAAACAAAGATATTTTAGGAAGGCCTCAATAACAAAATAACAGCTACTCTAACCGGGGTCCCTGTGCCTTTTCACAGGAGCCAACTCTGTCACGGTGACCGGCAGCTTGCAGACATGATGGGGACCGGGCAAGAAGACAGTCCCTGTCTGTACCCGTGTCTGTACCCCCGTCTGTAGCCCTGTCTGTGCCCCGTCTGTGCCCCCGTTCGCACCGCCCTCGAGAGAGGCCTCCGTTCTGGAGGCAACATCCCCTTCCCACTGTGGTAACAACAGCAGTTTTCTGAAAGGAAAAAATGACCAGGAGACTGTTCAGCATATTTTTACCCGTCTTCTAAAGGAATGAAGATCTGGAAGCAAAGCCGGGAGGCAGCAGCTGGCTACTCCTGCCATGCAATAGTAATGAGAGCGTAACAGGAGTTGGGTGGAAACGGCGGGGCGGCCCATGAGCCATCGAAGAGTTTAGGATCGTCCTTCCATGTCACCCCGACTCACTGGGTGACCCCAAATAACTGACACGAAGCGTCTCTCTGCACTTCCTCGGGCAGGCGCTGCGCGTCGTTTCCCACGGAACGTGCAGCCCTGGGGAAGGGGACGGAGGTGCTGGGTCGTGCCGGCGGCAGCGAGGGCTGGTGCCGCCGCAGAGCTAACAGAGCCGCGAGGGGCTGTCGGGCAGAGCAGGGGCTCGCGCCACGGCGCAGGGCACAGCGACCCCCGGCCTCCTCGAGTCCCTGGGATGTTCCACGTCTCGGCTGCCGCGGGGAGGATGAGCGGAAACCAGAATCTCCCTTGAGCTAAGTGAAAATTAGAATCGCCAACCTCAGCAGCACCTCGTTAAAGCCATGGATTTCTTCAGTGGAGCAACTGCAAGAGCCAAAAGGGCTGTAAAACCTACACCTGGACCACACAAAAGAAGCTGCGCGAGTCAGATGGGTACGGAAGGGAAGACACGGGGAAAGCGCGGCAGGGACGGGATGGCAACGGGCGCCGCGCTGCCCGTGCTGGCTGCCCACACCGCTCTGCCCTCCGCTGCCCGCAGGGGCTGCCCGGACACCGCACCCCGTGCTCCGCACCACTGCGCTCTGTGTTCCTAACAACAGGGCCAATATTGTCAGTTTTCTACATCTAAGCAGCTCCTCTAAGATATCAGATCAGGTAGTGCACAGGTAATCTCTGACGCATGCTGCAGACACGGCCAGAACCCGTCTCCGTGCTCAGCCTGCAGCGCTTCGCAGCCCCCTCTTCAGAGAAATACGAAGCGGGAGTCAGATAGTGCAGCTCTGCAGACTGATTTCGCTGCCATGTGGACTGCAAGGATGCTACATATGGTATTACAGTGTTTCCAGATTTCCACTCTGCAGATGGTCATGGTATTTTCCAGATGACTCCTACTGTAATACCAGAACCACATAAGTCATTTATAAGTAATTGATATGTCACAGCACCTTATAGCACTCTAGTGTTCAAAGCCGAACAGGCAAAGCAGAAGAAACATTAGCATTTTTCCTTGCTAGTTTTATATACAAAGCAGAGATCCATTCACAAAAAGCAGAAAAGTAAAACAAATGCTGACGTGTCAGCTAGCATATGAAAGTGCCAGAAGTTCCATTAAATATGATCACCTAAAATATGACAGAATTACAAAGGAGATGCCCAAGGAAAGTAACTCAAAAGGTTGTTTGCAGTGTGAACAAGACGCTGAGAATACTGCTACCGTTGATCTGAATTCACTTGATAATTGGCAATTACTTTGTTACTGGAGAAAGAAGGTGTCTAATTGCTGAGAATGACCCTTCTGTCTTTGCTTTCCATTCCTATTCTCCTTCCCCGGGCTAAATACGTAGATGCTTTATTCTTGTATTTTCTTGTAATTATTGCAAAATATAATGAAGTAACTTTCAACTCAAAAAATTAATGGAGACATGGAATATTCAGACACACAGGTAATAACGCACCCAAGAAAAGTTATGTGGCTTCTCATGTTAAGAGAACACAGGAAGGAAAATGATACCCTTCTAGTTTTTAGCCTCTAATTATTCAATGTTTTATGCAGAATTCTCGGAAATGACAAAAAATAACCAAAAAATAAAAAGCTAACAACGGTACCACTATTAAGCACTTACAACATATGAATATCTGTTTTCTTTAAATTCTATGTTGCTTCTAAACAAATTCCATCCCAGTGCAAAACTTCAACATTTCATTTCTTTGTCTGACCCCTGACGGGCAGCGCCGACGCTGGAGCTGCAGGAGCTGCTCATGCAGCCCCGCTCCACCTGCCCAGCAGCAACACGGGGCCTCCGCACGGCGATGAACCCCTGCTCCAGAGGGACTGCAGGAGAAGGGCTTTAGCGCGCACGCCAAACGCTCCCGTCCTAGAATCAGAAGCTGAATGAGTGCCTGGCACCATTAAGGCACTAAATTACAACCAAATTACAGTTTAAATCTAAGTGGGCAATGTGTTCCCTTTAACGGGCGTGACGTGGCTGCGCTCCCGGCACGGGACGCGCGGCAGACGGCCGGGGCCGGGGCCGGGTTTGGGATGCGCACGCCGACGTGCCCAGCCGGTCGCAGGCGGCCGCTCTGGAGCCGGACGCCGTCCCCGGCGAGACAGGGACCGCAAGGGCTCAGTCTGATGGCCTCGAGGCCTTTCCTCCAGCACTGCTCCCTTTGCACCAAGTGCCTATCCAACACCCACATTTTTTTTATAAACACACAAGAAACCCTCTCTATCCGAACACAGATCGCTACGAAGTGATAGTTTTCTTGTCCTGTACATGGGGGATAAGCCAAAGAGAGCTGCTCTTCTGGCAAGCTGGTGATGGGACGTTGCCTGCAGAGCCCTGGGCCCACACAAACGGATCCACGGCTACAGCAGAGGTTTAGTGTCCACATATCCGTGCTGGGGGCAAGTGCACTTAAATGGCCTTTTTTTTTGTTCCTAAAGTTTAGTTCTCAGCATCATCTAGAGAAGGATCAGCGCAGCTTAAAGTGACTAGGCTTCTAAGGGCCTCACCAGCACCATCGCAGCTGGGGCTCAGCAGAGCACAGCCCCAAGCACAGCCCACGCTGGGCTTCTTCTTCCTCCTCCTCCTCCTCGTCCCGCGCTGCAGCCTCCTGGAAGCTGGAGGTGGCTCTGCTGGTTTGGTGTCAACAGGCCAGGCTGGGAATCCCTAGGGAACTGGTCAAGCTAGTTCTGAGGTTGCAGCTGCCACCAGAGCACCCTGAAGTAACAAGTTCAGTCAATTATAGCAACTGGATTTTGCTCTTGAATATTACAAAAGATTTTTCCTTTATTATTATTATTATTATAATTTTTAACCTGCTCATTGATGAGCAGATTCAGAATGATCCAGGACACAGAACTTAAATTAAATGCAGATGGAGGAGCACCCCTTTCTAACGAAAAATTGACATCAGTTTAAATTTTCCTTATGATGGACACAGGTTTGTAAAGCAACATGAAGAAGAGGGAAACATTCCTTTTTGATTATGTGGACTCCCACACACTAGGTCATGAAGTATTTGTGTGGGAACTTATTTACGAAACTGGAACTAGTGTCATTACACTGCACCGAGGAAGAAAAAATAATAAATTAACATGCTGTAAATCAAATGTCAAAGCAGAATTTAATATGCTGGAATTCTTGGACGGTTCTCCTTTGCTCTCAGCTCAAACAGTGTACATAGCTTTTTATAGAAAGGAATTTTAATTATTATTAATTTCTGGCAATCCCCATAGTCTGCTGGCATTTTCTAACTGACGGAGCTTAAAACCTGAAGAGAAACAGAAGGTGGTAAAAAATGCAAAAATGCCTAATTTAAGTACCCAACATCTATTTATCCATGACTTACTGATATAGTCATGCATGACCAAGAGTTCAAGACAGAAATATTATTCCCTCTTTCTCCCCAAATATGCCATTATTGATCACCTGACTCCTCATACCAGCAAAAGTAGGTCAAATAGATGCGAAGGAAGCGACTAGATCATATAAAGGACACAGTGTTGTAGATGGTTTCAGAAAAGATTAGCAAAATGATTTGTCCAGAGAACACACAGAAACCCTAGGACATTGCTTATTCTTCCAAATTACAGCACCAGGGCCCATGGCACTTCAGTGGAGATTGGTTTTAGCAGACATAGGGGCAAGCAAAGGCAGTGCTTCTTTCCCAAGTAAACCCAGAGCAATAAATTGTTCCTCTGCATGTTCAGGAAAATTTTCCTGAAGATTCGTTCAGTGAGGGATCAACAGTATGACCTACTCTCCCTCTCCTTGAAAACAAAAGAAAAACAAATTATTTAGAGCTTCCTGTTACATTTGTTATTGCTGATGGGAAGTTCAGTATAAAGAGAAAGCCATTTCCTGCTGGATGGCAAATGCGGAGCTGGAAGGAGCCCCCTCTCCCCGGCCGGGGCAGCCTGCGAGCTGGGGCGGCGCTCGACGGGCTCCCGGGAGGGCACCTTCCCACACTGCAGCCCTCTGCCCTCTGCCGAGGACTTGCTGACCCTCTCCAGGTTCCGCTTTTCTGCCCCTCACAATTTCCCCAAGAGGAAAAACATTTACGTGAGACAAATGCTCGAAGTTTCATAGTACCTATGATTCATAGCACCTATTCGTACCTTAACTATTCCTTCAGGATTTGTTATATGATATATGAGTAAAGAAGCATTACATAATTTATAAAACTATGATGTTCGTGGATTTCCATCTTATGAGTTTGTTTTAAAAAGTGAACCCGTCATTTTTTCATGCAAGCTTCCTCAATTATTGACATTTATAAACACTCAACAGTCAAAAGCTATCAGATATCAGAGCTGTCCTTGTTAACCCTCTCCCCGGGGAGATGTCTCAAGGTTCTGTAGGCTGCTGTATGAGGCTCCCCTCCGGCACACTGAATTTATCCAGAGGTCTGTTGATGACAAAATTCATACCAGATTATTTCTGTTCTTCTGTGGCTGTTGGAAGACACTGGAGCTGCTTCCCTCTGAAGGGATCACTTGGCAGTTACAGTCAAACAAGCATTCACAGCAACAAGATTTTTCTGGACCTTTCCCTATTTTCTCAAGTTCTGTAAGACTGAAGCTTGAAAATTAGTTATGCAACAGAGATTTTGGACAACTAAGTGCGTTTGATGGTTTGGGAGACATTAGTCTTGTTCCTCTTTATCTCCTCCTTTCATTCTCCTGTGCCATCACCACATTACTTAAAATCTCCCTTGAAAAGGCTATGAACCTGTCTCATGCATGCAGAGCAACACCTCATTTATTGCAGGACAGTAAAATGGTCTCTTACGTGCTCTTCTCCCTAGAAACAACCATGAAACCCAAGACGGTAACATGTGCTCTGATATGAATCATCTTGCCCTTCTTCAACCTCATTATGCCATGGGCATGTAGAAGTCCATGTCTACTTAAAATTATTAAATTTCAATAATTACAAAAACTTGCCCCAGTATTCTCAGCTGTAAAACACCTAGTTGTCACGGGCTACTTCTAGACAGACAGACTCGCAACTGGGAGAGACTGCAGAGAGAAAGGATCAACCTTGCCGAGAACGGGACACAGCAATAACGCAGCAGAAATGTATTGTTTCCATTCTCCCTTGTCCTAAAGAATGGCTAATCCTTCTTCTTCGCAGGCACCTGACGGGCCACGCACTCATGCCGGGCCTTGGGGCACAACCACTGTGCAGCAGAGAGGAGAACCAGGTGACTCCGTAACGTTGACGGGGGAAACGCTCAAGGGGGGCAGCAGCTTCAAAGAGCTCCCAGAGGCGGCGGGCAGGAGGACGGAGCTGGAGCGGGGAGCTGCGGCTGCGCGAGGAGCCCTGCGGGAGCCTCCCGGGCCCCGCGGTGCCGGCGAGGCGGAGGAGGAGGCGCGGGACGGGCCCGAGGCGCCGCTACGCCGGCCTCGGCCCGCGCGGCTCGCGGCTCCCTGCGGGACGGGCAGCGCGAGCGGCTGCGGAGCGCACGTAATCCCCGGCAATCCCTGCAGCGTACCGTGCCAAACACGCAAGAAGGGGCAGAAGGGAAAGGAAAATGAAAGAAGCATGTAAGAGGCCTGATTAAAGAAAAAAAAAAAAAAAAGAAAGTCTGTCAGGTTGCATTTTTGATTATATTTCAGTTTTAATTCCTTGCTGGCAGTAGCTAGTCTCACTTCATTGTCTTTAATTTCTCTTCAGATCTATCTGCAAGTTTAATATAGTTCTTTGTGCATGCTCAGGACTTGTTCACTTAATTGAATGAAACTAGAAGCCACAATTATGCCAAAAGGTTTTATTAATATATTAAAGAATAATCAGCAATCTCTCCCCAGCCTTACCTCAATTAGATTGCACAAAGATTTGGCTGATGTTTTATTTAAACACAGACATAATGCACGACCCAATGCAGTTCTGAAAATTAGCGAGACATGAGAAATTCTACCAAACACAGGATCTCTCCACTAGAGAATTTAAAGGAATAAATAAAGGCAGTTAAAACCTGTGACGTCAGTACAAGGTACCCTGGGCAACCCACCGTGCACAGAGCAGGGCAGGCACTCCCAGTGCCTCCCCGTGAGCCCAGGTCACGGCGAGGAGCATTTGGACAGCACAACACTCCTTGCAACCTCTGATCCTGGGCCAGTACTACACATTGGTGTATTCTGCAGTTGAGCAAAACAGCTAAGAAATGCACCTGCGTTAAGAGTCCCTCCTACCCGACGGGCTCCCTTGGAGGAATGCTGCAGCGGTGCTCCCTGCAACAGTCCCAGGGCCTGGTGCAGTACTTGCAGCACTGCTGCTGAGCTCTCTCCCTGAGCCTTCCAGCACGGACTCCCCGCAGCTGCTCGCTAACTGCTGGCTCCACGTTGTCTGGGGGTTGGCTCCCAAGACTCCTGCGTGATGCTCCTCCTGCCAGGTTTGACTTCCCTCTCCACATTTTTTCCCCTTGAATCTGCATATTCCTCATTGTTTCCCAGCTCCTTCCCAGCCCTCCTTCGACACAACAGCCTCCTCCTTTCGTGCTGTGCCCTCCTCCGAGCTTCTCCCTCCAGGCCCGTGCGGGAGGTCTGCGCTCCGCCTGCCCCGTCCCTGTCCTCTCCCGCGGCGCAGCGGGGAGCACGGCTGTCCAAACGGCTCGCGCCAGGACCAGGCCTGTGCCGGCGGCGCCCAGGCTGCTCCGGGCGCGCGTGGCGCCGCAGACTCGGCCGCTGCTCTCCCAGGGGCAAGGCAGCAAAGTTTCCAGCCCGAGGGCTGCAGGGCAGCACAGAGGCGTCTCCACACCTTCCCCACCGGCTCCCAGCAGCGCTGGAGCCTACGACTTTCAATTCCTTTCAATTCCACGATTCCAAAGGGAAAAGCAGGTGTCCTTGGCTCCAGCTCAGCTTTCCATCCACGGCAGAGTTCAAACAGAGCTGCAGAGCCCTGTTCACACACAGAGCTAAGAAAGGCGGCTGAGCTGCGCTGGATGCTGTTTACAAACAGGCTGCTCTCCACCACGCTTCACGGGTAGGGCACAGCGTCTGGAAACCGTCCTTGTTACGGGCTTGAAACGGAGCGGGACACCAGTCACCTGCCTCGGGCCGATTTCCTCTCCCCCACGCACACCCATCCACTCGCTCCTCAGAGAGGACTTTGCTTGAACATCGGCCGTCATTTCTAGTGCAGTTTGCAGCTACAGCGACCGACCCTTCGCTAGCCCAGACTTCAGAGACGACTGGCTGGTCTGGATACACCTCTTGTGTTCGTACGAGCCTGGCAACAACCTACATTTGAAACCAATAAAAGTTCTCCCTTCTGCTGAAGCACTTCCAACCCGTCCTCTGCCTGCCAAAACATAACCCCTGACTGCAGACTCCATATGACTTGCCCCTCAACTATAGATCCTGTCAACTTGCATTATCCATGGTAGCACTAATATTTAAGAAATATCCTCTAGCAAAGAGCTTACACAGCTTTTTTAGCCTGAGCAGAATAAATGCCAGATATCAAAAGCACCAAAACCATATCTTAATTTTGATAAACAACTCCGAGTACATTTGGGGGTTTATAATTTCTAAAACCTACTGATAATTTTAAACACAGCTGTAATGCTGCTTTACATTCATTTTTAACACTAAAAAATTCTAGCTGTGTCTAGTAGCAGCAAGTTGTAGGAAGAAAATCAATGGAAAGAAAATAAAGGTAAATAGCAGTGAAGGATAACCACAGTTATTCTTTTTTAATTTCATCCTCAAAGACCTTTTGACTGCCGCTGTCAAACCTCAGTTCACTAAGGTAAACCTGGCCACAGTCTTTACAACTTAAATTAAAAAGTCCTTCTCATTCTTCAGTGACAGAAAGACCAGAACTGTAGTCTGGAGGGAGACTGGGAATACAGTGGGCTCGCTGAATATCATACCAAATTGATCTTTCCTGACGAAACTAAGCAGAAGTGTGGCAAAGAGGACTCCCGGGAGGCGGCACGGAGCAGCGGCCCCGTGCCCGCGCCGCGTCCTCTCGCGGCTCCTCTACAACGTGATACTTACACGGGAGCTGCTGCCAAATGGGATTGGCAATGCTCATTATATTAATCATCGTCCTTGTTCAAAATAAGGAAGTGTTGATCATTTTAGCATCGGTTCCTAGGAAAACAAAGCTGTTTTATCATCTCTCCTCCCTGCTGCCAGCGGCGGCAAACGCTGAGGGCGAGAGGGCTGCGCACAGAGAGGGATTCAGAGGACGGGTTACCGGGAGCGCTACTGCAGCGGGGAGGCGTGCGGGACAGCAGCTCACAAAACCCGGCATCAGTATTGCTGGTGGTCAAGGAGAAGCTTTTTTTCAGCTGGTATATTTTGGAGAGTACTTTGGGTTATATATCCCTATTCTTTTTCAGCTTTTTTGAAAAATGAGCCAAACTGAAGCAAAAGCCCATACATGTACACACTAGTGCAAACAACACATACAATAGAAGTGTTCTCCTACTCAGGAACTCTATCACAGGGACTTAAAAAAAAAAAAGATTCACTTGTTTCTGCTGAAAAGGATGTAATTCAACGCTAAGAAATAACAAAAGAGATGTAGAATGAGAAGTGACATTTTAACTAGTATCATGGAAAAAAATGACTTTATTTGTCTACATGTAACGGGGAACAAACTTTGTACTGCGTAGTGTCAGATGACAGACAAAATATTGCTCCTTGTCAGAAGCCTGACATTACCACCCTTAAATCAAAAGCATTCCTTTGCTGGAAGTAGAACACAGTCTCAAAATAAATAATTTCCCTCTCACTATATGCGCAAGTCCTTTGCTGGGCCAGGCAGCAAGAACCATACACTTACGAGCATCATTTGCAGACATTTCTATGTTGTTGCAGGCCCCAAAGATACATATCTTGCATTCATACACTTGCCTCAAAAAAAGGCAAAAACACATTTTTGTCTGAAACTCTGCTAATGGCAACACACAGCTATCTAAAAATATCCCAAGTACTCTTCTGAAAAGCAATAAAGAGTATGTAAAAACAAGTGAATTTAGGATCTCTATTTAAAGAAATAACAGAGCAATAGAACACTAGGTGTGGACTCAAGGCTTCACATTTCAAAGATTACTAGGAAAACAAGAAACTGAAGCCAGAACCTTGCAAAACAACATACTTTTTTTTTTTTAGATAGAACTGAAGAGGGAAATATTCTTTAGCTAAGTTGTCATTATCACCAGCAGTCAGTGCGAACATCAGCGTTGTTGAACTGTGAGGATTTATGGAATCCATAGCAGGGATTTTGATAACTTTCTTGGAGAGCTTGGCAGGCCTGCAGTGGGAGAAAAATCTTCACACCAAATAATTCCTGTGGGCCTGTCCCTGCTGCTCCTGAACCGATAGCAGTGCAGCCCTAGATTCCAGTAAGAGCACAGTAAGACTTCAGTAAGAAGCTACAGCTCTAACTCCCCATCTGGAAATGATGCCACTGATGGCAACGAACTTACCAACACCAACTGCATTTACAGCTCGGCCTTAACCCGAGATGTCTACAGCAGCAAAGTAAATGACAAAGTTTCCATCAATGTAACTTTGCTTCTGTGCCAAATGGACGGGCAGCTCCATAACGCGAGGAGTTCCCGCAGGGAGCTGGGGACAGACCGGATCCATGAACTTGAGCTGCAGTTCCACCCCATGCCTCCTCCCACAGCAAACCCCGCTGCAGGGAATGCCAGGACAGGCATTTTTGTTGGATTTTTTGACATGCAAAAATCTCACTACGGTAGTAGAATTCGGGTTTGCAATAGTTAAATTCACTCTTCTCATGGTTTACACACAAAGTGAAGAGTTATTTTTGATTGCGCTAAAAGATTTCAAGCTAACTAAGTCATGCATTTTATAGGACTCCTACTCATCTCCAGACTGCCACGTGCATCTTTCTTTATAAATCCTTTCTTGGTAGATCGTCCTCTCTAGCTAAGAGGGGACACTGTGTCCGAAACAAAACTCTCTTTGTATGACACATAATAAACTAACTTCTGAATTTGTACGAAAACTATGGAGTTGGTGGTTTACAGTTTAAATGCTGGATTCTCATAGCATTATATAATTACTGCACAAAGTGAAACATTCATTCTGAATAAAGTGCAGGAACATTAACTCAGTTAACACGCGCGTGCTCACGGGAAGCCCGAGGACATGCTCTGTGCAAGAACATGACACGCTGTGACTCCAGCCCTTGGCACGAGTTGAATAAGGAAAGGTGAGAGCTTTCCTAATAAGTAAACTGGGGATTCCCCACTGATGGAGATACACTGAGCTGGTGAAAACCTGGCATCTCTGGCTTCGTGCCAGCACACCCGGCAAGAGCAAATACCGAGAGCGGCAGCCAGCGGATGCAACACGTGGCCAGATCAGTCACACATGACTCTTCTTCAGTTGCACTGAACGCACTGGCGCACGCAGAAGGACCCAGCCTGTTCTTGTTACCTTTTTTTTTTTTTCTTGGATTTTATTTTATTTTATTTTTTACAGGTTAAAAGGATTTGGTTTCAAACAGTCCTTAGGACATGGCTTTAGCTCCTCTATAGCTACCTCCTTTTGTTTATATGCATTTCTTTACTCTGCCCCAGGGACAGAAAGGAGGTAACATTTTTCAGGAGGATGCCACAGGAAAGCAGCAGTGGCCTCTCTACATCAAACATACCCGTGTTAGGCCCTTCCTCAGCACTTCTTAACTGCAGATTTCAACACCTCCCCCAGCAAAAGGCAATCACTCTCCTTCCAAGGCTTTCTATGCATGGGAAAGGTCTGATTTGAAAGAAAGACAATTAATTTTTATATGTAACGATGCTGAAATCACATCCGTGACTCTTGCTATTAATTCCTATATACAACAAATTTTTGGAGGACCTGGATGCTACATTGTAGGAACAAACCTTTTACAATACTCTCCTGTTCAGATTTTAAGTTACTGTTTTGCCTTAAACTAAGTCTATCTGATGTCAAGCTCTACCTATTATTTTAGCATCTTCAATTTCTTTTTGATATCCTTAGGCTAAATAAATTTTTAATATTGGTATTGAAGGAAGTCAGCATTACTTTTTGCCGTGAACCTCAGAAACTTCCGTGAGAGGGGCAACCTGCTCAGACGATTGCAAGGTTGGCCTCAGAGATGCGCTCGAGGGATTATACCGAATGACAGTTTTATGGGGATGATTATATAAGCTTCCAAAACTAGCACTGCCTGCAAAAAATCTACATTCTTGTAAGGACCAAAGGGGGTCAGTTCTCCTCTCTGATTCCACATTATTTTCCCTCTCGTGTTAAACTGCTAGTAGGAGAACATTCCTACAATAAATATTAATTAGCATATACTGTTGATTTCATTGTCTGTACTAATAATTTACCCTTATATAACACTTTCCATGTTCTAAGCACTTGAAATATATTAATTATCATGTTAAACTACCGTGATGTATTCTTGAACGCATTCTTGAGCATGTACTCTTGAAAATACATCTCTCCACATGAATTCAATGACAAAAATCTCCACTGGGATTTAAAAGCAGATTAAATGGAAGCTGCAGCAATGTACTAAGATAGCAGTTCTTTACGTGTTGGAAATGTTCTTTCACTCTTGGCCTGTTAGACTCCAAACGTCGGAGTTTAACAAAAGGAAATGTGTGAGACTTGCAGTCACGCTGCATAAAATAATCCTACCTAGGATGGAACCTTCTCTTTAGTAATCAGGCACATTTTCTTAATGCCAGAAAGTAGGACTGAATTCTCACTGATTCTTAGTATTTCTCATGAATATGCTAACAATAGCTACACACATTTCTCTATACTTACCCAGATGCCTGAAGAATCACTTCAGGTGTTACCTGAGCAGGTTTCGGAGGAATGTCACTCGGGCCATGTATAGCCTGTAATGCTATTCTTTCCTTCCAGCAACCCCAGAGTCCAATGCAGAAGAATACAAGAATTTATAAAGAAGTTGCATAAAGTTACAACTTCTTAAATTCTCTTGTGATATTACAAAGAAACCTGCACAGTGTAAGTGATTGACTAATATTTCTCCATAACAGGATGGGCGAGATGTGACTACAACACGAAGTCAGAATAGGGGAAGGCCATCTAAGTGACGACTGCTCGCCTCAGCTGGGAAGGGTAAGTATCCGACACCCAGCCTGCTCAGCGTGGATTGCTGCTAGAACAAGCAGGAAGCTACACCAGGATCCCCAGATAAAGAGTATTTTGTACATACCCAAAAGACTATTAGCTTAGAAGATCCTGCTGTCTTACTTTGCCAGCTGGGAAGCATAAACAAAAAATGAAGTGTAAAAACCCTTCAGGCAGGAAAGAAGAGGGAAGAGCTGATCTGCGGGGGCTGCCGGGCAGAGCTGGAAGCGGAGGGCTCGGCAGAGGCACATGCAGAAGCAGGACCTCGCACACGGACAGCCGAGCGCAGCAGCACTTCCCGTTGCAGACCGATATCCAGATCCTTCCTCGGGCTTCTGCTCATGCACAAGCAAGAGTGAGTCCACCTGGCACGCAGGCACACAGGGATCGAGGGCTGCATATAGCACGAAACACATCACATTTCACATCGCCTTCCTATTCTGCTATTGAAGGAGAAGGCCATAACTACGGCTACACAAACACACCAACGCACATACAACACTTGAACCAATATGGTTCTTTTCTATACTATGGATAAGTCTACCATGCAATAAGAAACAAGCTTCTCCCAAACTTCTTACCATCTAAATACAGAAGGAAAAACAAAACAAAACAAAATTAGAGATACAAAATCATTTGCACAAACAGAATCAGAAATAGAAGGTTGCCTTTTTTTATTGTAAGCACATTTGTCTAGGCTTTACTATCTCACATTTAAATGATCTTCTCTTTTTTTTTTTTTTAAGAATGATACCATGTAGTAAAGACAGAGATAGCTTTCAACAAAGCTATTTCATCTCAAACAGGGCCACTGCTTGGCTTGAAGCTATGGTATCGAATGATCTTTAAATGTGGAATGAGATGCATGGCCTAACTAGAAATAGAAGCAGAATAAATCTAATGCAAGTGTGAAATAGTCATCCGGGAAATCTGGAAAAGCTATCATAGCAGTTTCTTTAAATGGCTTTGTGAATTTTATCCTTAAAGATCGATTAAATGAATAACTTAATAAACTTAACCACTCTAAAAATAGCCAATATAGAAAAATCAGAAACCCTCTGATTTTTTTAAAGTCATTTTACAAAGTTCTTTCGGTGTTACTAAGTTTTACAATGTCTTTGGCGTTCTTTTTCATTATCACTAACATCAGCAGATGAACTATACTGCCAGGAGCAGGTAGAAACTTGAAAGTTTGTCAGGAGATGCTAGCAATGCTACACGCAGTGCAGTCAAAGATCCTGAACTCCATGCATTACCTGTGGCAAGGTGCGAGGCAGCAGCAACCCACAAAGGCAACTGTGCTGATGCTCTACTGGGTGCGAATTGATTCAGAGAGTCCTGGAATCCTGATCTTTGGAGTTGGATTTGGCTGACAAAACAAAGCAGCACTTTTCTCTGGAGTAAGCAGGAAAAGACTAACGATGTAGCTGAAACTGGAGCAGCAGTTTAGAGAATATCATCCATTCTATTAACACCAAAAGACCTACAAGTCCTAGTCTCTGCTATGATTTTGTAGCAACCTCCACAGCACAGAAAGAAGCTGTATGATTTCTGAAGCATGGGATAATTGATTGACTTTGCTAGCAGGAAAATATGTACTTTTCCTGCATAATCTGGGCATTTTTTTTCCAATTTAAATAGCAAGAGGGAACATGCTTAAAATATATGGGAACTATAATGCTAAAAAAGATGAAGTCTCTGGTAAACTCATCTTAGTCAGAAGGTCAGTTTAGGGGCATTCCCTGTAATTTGATCTTTCCTTTCTCATAGATAAACAAGCCTAATTATTTCTCTGCTTCAGGATAAATTCCTCAATTTGATGATGGTACTTAATTTAAAGCTACTGTTTCATCTTAATAGTCCTTCGGTATGGAGAAACTTCAAATTTGTTAATATCTGTATTCTCAGTAAGACAAAGGCTTCCTCAGACATTAAGAGCAGCAACCACTGAGTCTCTTGTCATATTTCCAAAGCCGAACCAGAGGTGACTAGTTTAAATTTGATACTGCCAGTGAAATAACCTCTTTCATCTATGCTATGATCTGGCTTGCTCTGCTATTACAAGCCTCTTAAGACAGTCTGTGTAAGCAAGAGCTCTTCTTAACTGAATTCTGAGCTGGCACCATTTGTTTTTCCATTTATGCCTGCACAGCAAGCAAATATTTGAAGATGCATGACAACCAGAGGCTATGATAGTTATTATATGACAAATATGTAATATATGCTAAATATTAGAAAGAAATAGTTTAAAAAAATACTTTTTTTTCCCCATGATCTTTATATCCTTCCACTGGTGGAACACCTTCCTAATCTACCTATCAGCCAGATCTCTTTAAATACCCCAGTGGCAACTCTCCTCACTGACTAGCCCAAAACCTCAGCCTGCCTTGCTTGCGGGTTACCACATCAGCACTGTTGCACTTCCTCCGCTCCTGAGGAGAGTTTCCTGCAATAACACTCCGCTCCACCTCTTCTTAAACAATCTTTGCCTGCCAAAAAGTGGCCGGCATTGGCCGGAAGGAGTGCTGAGCGCGCTCGTCTCCCTCCGAGCAGCGCAGTGCTGCTGCTTCCCCGCGCTGCCCACTCGCTCCTATCGTCACTTGTGCTGCAGGATCGCTCAGCAGAAAGCGACAGGTTCTGTTGGTTTTGGTCTGTATCTGTGCTCGTAGAGAATTAAAGTGCAGCCACTTTCAGTGTCCGCTGTATTACTAAATATCTGACTGTAAATACACCATTACACTTATAGAAAATTATTTAGCTGCATGGGTTACTAATACAACTCTTTTTTACTACAGTCTGCAAGAAAAGATTTTCTCTCCTTGTGCTGAGGAAGCCTAGCATCTTCCAGAGGCGGAAGGGCTCCTCTCCCTAGCCTGGACCTTGGCTGCCCAGGCAGCCCGCTGCAAAGTTCACTTAGCTACGTGTGCGCGTCCAGGACATCCTTTCCTAGGCACACAGCAGTGAGCTCAGCAAAACAGAGAAGGCAACCCCACTACAAACACGCACAAGTCACGTTTCACATGCTTACGAATGAGGCAGGTGAAAACTAATTTCGTAAGCACTCTCACTCAGTAAGGACTTTTTACAGCCCATAACAGTTAGAAAAGATAAAACAGTTAAATAAATAAAACTTAACAGTTTTATCTAAACCTAACCAATGCTAAATGAGGTATACGCTCTCCATTTTTAACTACATGAACTACAGAATATTGTCTGCACATTTAAAAACTGCCACCTGTCACTCTGCATGAACTTAGCAGCCCCTATATAGGTAACTGAGGAAATACCTTAAAACTTATTTTGAACTAAATTACAAAATCTGTATGATTTACAAAATGATTCACTCATTTCTTTTTACACAAATAATAAAGAATTTGAAGTCCTTATGCAAAAGACACCTAATCTAAATAGCTATTGAAAACATAGTGAGCTTACACAGTGCTTGCCTGTCTTTTCTATTTATAGTTACGTATAAAAGAGCCATATGCACATTATGAAAAATCAACGACGTTGACAAATCCCCCGTTGTGCGTACCAGAAGAATAGCTCTTGGTCTGGTCTGGTGTTTAACGTCTGACTCCTTTCCACACTCCCCAAACCCCACGCACATTCTGCTGCTAATGCTGCACACAATGGCGCTAATACCGGATGATTACAACATGCTTCAAGAGCATAATTCTCTAAAGGGAATGAATATCCTATAAGTTAAATGATGACACTAGGCTATACGAAATCCTAACTAGCTCAGCAGAAAAGAAGAAAGACTTTAGAGATATGAAACTGTCAAAGCAGGCAGTTCATAAAGGGGCACGGTTTCCTCCTGGCCCCTTTAAATCACCTTTCCAAAAGGGTTTCCTGGCCCGGCGCTGGCAGGGCTCCCTCGCGCGTCACTGCAGCCTCCTCCTTCCTGCCACTCAGCCCTCCGAGGGTAAATCACGGCCAGCGCTGTGGTACTGCGCTTAAATGCCCACTTCGAGACAGACCAACACTATTTTCTCCGCAGTGAGGTTAGGTGGGTCTTCAGAAGACATTGGTTCAGGCGGTTCTTCACAAGACATACATGGCTATTCAGACAAAAGGGCTCTCTAACATCTACTTCTTAGCCCCACAGAAGTTACCTGGAAAATACACCATAGGGCTAGGAAAAAATAAAACTCTTCCTCCACAAAGATCTGTCCAAAAAGGGAATTTACACCTTTGTTGTGACAGAGGATGTTCACGTTAACTGTACCATGGACTTGAAAAGAAGCGTGGCACGCACAGGGGGTTGATCCCCTCTCCTGGACCTGCTGCTGTTTGGGAGCTAAAGCCGGTGTGATCTGCACTGCCCCTGCCCCGCTCCCACACAGGCAAGCATTTAAAATCACTCCGGCTGCTCAGCAAAGGATGGACTCAATTTCTGCATATTTTTTGCTCTTGTAATGAAGCAGGAGAAATTTTTTGCGCTTCTGTGGCAATTGTTCTCCCTGAGACCGCCTGCAACAAACGAGAGGAAGTCGAAGCAAAAGACGGGGCCCGTTCGGCTCCCTGGCCACCGCCGAGTCTGCTGCTGCTTTGTTCAATCGCAATTCCAAGCGGCGGAAGCGGGTGTAGCAGGAAAAGCAAATAACAAGAAGCTGAATGATAGATTAAAGTTCTTTTTAATTTAGACTTGCAGTTTGACTATACTACCATGGAAAATGCTGCTGCGCTGCCCATTAATTTTGATGCAAATTTTCCCAGCATATAGTTAGGAAAATTACTATTTCTAGAACACAAATCAGAGATATGGCAGCCTTGCAATTTTGTGTTGTTGAGAATTCTGTTTTCCATCTGTCCGAGAGGATAATTTTCGGCACAGTCACACCCTAAAGTGCGGAGGAGAGGAGAGCAGAGCAAGGGCAGAGGGTGAGGAGGGGAGCGGGGAGGGGAATCACCTACCACCAACATTATGGGTCTTTCTGTGCAGCTTCAGCACAACCGCAAAATGATTAACAGGAAATTCGCAGTGAAGCAGTAGTTGTATGCTTAAAAAGCCATTAAGATGTTTGTAAAATCAAGCTATAAAAAACTCTGCCTCCCTCTACGTTCTTATCACTCGAGATACCATATATCAAGCAATTCAAGCTATCTGCATCTAAGGTAAATGAGGATGATTTGAGTAATCCCAGACCATTCTTAAAACTGGATAACCTTCTCACTGGGCCTCTGTCAGACTCTGTGCTGGTGTAAATCAAAAACGACTCCACTGATGCCAGTGGAATTAAACCAGTGTAAAAGCCTCACGAGATCTTCTTTCATGGCTAATTCCCACGTCATGAGTGAACACCCGCCAAGCCGGAGCACTAACAAGCACCGACTCCTCTGCACGCTCATCAGTCAGCTCCCACAGAGAAACACGCGAGCCGGCTCCGGCTCCGACGCAGCCGCTTGCTCCGGAGGCTGGAGGGGGGCGTCCGGGCCCCGGCGCCGCAGGGCACCGGCCGGGGAGCAGCAGCCCGCGGGGCGCTCAGCAGATGGGCAGCAGCTTCACAAAGGAACGGCCTGTGTGCAGGTGGCTTCCGCAAGCACCACTGGCAAAATAAATGCAAAGCAGTTTTCAAACAGAGATGCTACGCTCGGTCTCTACGAAATACTGCACAAAAGTCTCTGGAAAGAAAATGTGTTTTTTCAATATGGAATAGCTGGCACAGCCTCATCAGCTTGACTGCATTCTGAGTAACTAGATAAGTGAAACAGACCCGTTTCTCTATGTAAGAATGATGGTGGAAGTTACAGAGTGTTTGAAATTTAGCCCTAACTAAAGTTACCGATGGATTTGTATCTGGGCCATTACCAACATCGGCAGTCTGTTTTCTGTTAGTGCACAATTTAATTCTGAATTTGTTTCCAGTAATTGTGGAAACAAATTTCAGTTGGCAATCACATGAAAACCAAGCTAAGATTAGCACACACTTTTCCCTAATATTCATCTTTCTTCTTTACTTGCTTTAATAACTTAATGTATAAAGCAAGTTAAATGTAATTTGACCAGTGATACTCTCTCTACAAACTTTGCATTGGAAAATACTGTGTAGCAGAGAGAAACAGGGTGAGAAGGCTCTGAAAGAGAACTGCTTAAAAAGAGAGATTGTTGCTACCATAGCGAAAAATGCAGAAAAAGCAACACAGGATAACAGTGAGTTCACACACTCCCGAAGCTGCTGATCAGTGAAGCTGTCAAACCCTGCTTTTGTTCATGTAAACAGAGGAAGACTGTTCCTATAACAAACTTGCCCCAACGTGCCCTGCAGGGATTCATGTTGCAATTCTTTATCAATTCCTGTCAGGCATTATTCTGCCGGCGTGCGATCCTACAGTCGGAGAAGGCTGCGCACAGAAACGCTCGGGAAAGAAAGTACAGCCGCACATCTTTCTTCATGCCACAAGTTCCAAATCCCTGAGAGAGCGTTTTGCAAATATGTAAATGATAATATAACGGAATCTGATTTTATTTTGATGACTGCAAAAATATGCAGCAGGCTGAATGTAGGGACTTGCTGAAGGTGGTTTGAAGCCCTGGGCTTCTCAATTACTGGGGGGGCACTGAACCCAAAGAATTTGGGAGCCCTCTCAGGCCATGGGGAGGAAGCTCAGGGCCCAGGAACAGAAGGGCGCGGGATGTGGAAGTCACTTAAACTTTTCAGTTCCCAAGAAGCGTTTTGGTTCTTTAGGTAATAAGGATCAACTTGTTATAGCAGATACAATTATATCCTGAAAATGCTCATCTATTCTCTCATGAATTCAGTTGCTTGCAAAGTAAACATTCCTGCTTTCACATGCACATGTGCAGCCACACAGCTTTGCATTTCTAAACACAGCCTGGGCCTGTCTGCTATTAGAAACAGCACCAGTCTGAGAGAAAGAGGATGAAAGAGAACTTGGGAAGTCAGCTGAAGCCCAGTGAAAATTCTCTGCACCATTACCCATACAGTAATAGCAGGTTATTTTTATATTAAGTTCATTGAAGGAATTAGAGTGAAAAGTATGCATTTCCTGTTCATACATTTAGAACACTTCAAGACAGGATTTCTTCCTCCTCTGAGGTCATTCAAGTACAGTACCTGCACAGAAAGGGAACAAAGGCATTTGCTATACATTATATTATTTTGAAATTCCAGATACACTTTAAAAAAATCTTCAGAATATAAGTCATCACTAGGATGCTCTCTAACATTATAAGCCAGCTGCAAGGGGAAGTGAGGAACAGGATGCCCTAATCCAACCTGTATCAGAAATTCCTAAAGACAACTGGCAAGGACAGCACTTAGTTATGTATTTCAATACATTATACACACACGTTTACCTTGACAGAAGCAATGACAAGAATTCCTAGCACTAACATGTGTTTTGGAGGTCTCTTCACCTATTCCATCACATACTGCAATGCATTAACTTGCAAGTTAGTATAGAGTAACTATTTTTTAGTGAGAACAACAGAATACTGGAAACCAATTTGAGGCTACACAGGTTGAAAGCTGTAACTCTGTGTATTTGCCTTACGTGTGTAAGAACATTAATCAGTTACAGTGTCTGGCAAATCTATTTAGTCCTAAAAGAGGTGCCATCATCTCACTCTGTGTATGTCACCTGTAAACTTTTGCTTCTCCCACCGGGCCCTGTGCAAAGAAATTACAACTGCGACTGCAAGAAACTTCGCAGGGCATTTCATCTCAAAGGAATTTGGAGGAAGAGACAAGCAGTAATTTTACAGGACATGCATGGGAAGAGGAAGAGAGAGTGGAGCAGCATTTCTGAAATGCCGGCCTACGGCAGAGCCACCGCAGCCTTCAGACTTCGTAGTCCAGAAGGACCCACATGTTTGTGGATCTATGTGGGACTTGGAGACATAAATGTGGGATTGTGCCATGAAAAAAAAAAGTCGGAGGGCTGAGGAGAGGAGGTTCAGGGAGAGGCAGAGGGAGAGGCTGCGGGAGGAGGGAGGAAACCACCCAAACGTTCTGCTACTCAGGCAGCGGGACGCTTGAAACAACAACAGAAATGCTTGCGCACAACAGGGAAAAGTGATGAGTTAATTTCCCAACATGTGAATTTGTATTTGTTATCCAGACTGGAAACAAATAACGGACATAAAAAGCTTTTTACTTTATTCAACCAACAGAGAGGGTGAGAGCCATCTTTTCCTTCATAACACCAAGGACTTGCTATTTTATGTAAGTGGAAAAAGCAGTTACATTAAAATACCATTCCCACCCAAGTTCAAGCCACAATACCCGAACGTTTGCCAATTATTTTGGCATATGGCTAGAAAATACTCAGCACTGCACTGTTTTCCAGGACTGGTCTGCCACTCCTGTGTACTTTTCTCTGCTTAAATATTTTCTCAGAACTTCTTTTGTTACAGTATTTTTATCTCCTTCAGAGTGGGGAAAGATTATTCTGCAGACAAATAACTCTGGTCATATTTAACTGTGCAGTTTATTTCCTGTGTATAAATGCCGCTGCTATTGTTTGCAGTTGAAGCCATAAATAATGCAAAAAATGCTACTAAGTACACATAAAGTTTGATCCCCTATGCCCAAAAGATTTTAAATTTTCATAAATGAAAGCAAATATATTTTTGCAGTCAGTTTTTGCTGTTGGAAAAGTAGTTCACTGGTTTCCTTAAAACACCAAGGACTAGCGTGGCTATCTCTTTGTAGGAAAGATGAGTACAGGGAGGGTGTTCCTAATCATGGCTCGGTAAGCCAGTCTCTCAGGCCAACATGGGGTAGGGTGTTAAGGTACTGCTTTCCATGAGAAAAAGCATAAGAAATGCAATGAAAAAGGAACACGAATGTGTATGTGTTTCCATGCACACAATATTAGAGTCTTAGAAGGCTGGTCTTTTGTTTTAAATGAATAGCTATCTTATGATTAATATTTTCCTGAAGTCATAACTGCTCTATGCAGTTGTCCTGCACCATTAAACCGTCACCACGTTGCAGCCTAGAGGTAGCTTCCTTCCAGTGGTGGGTGAAGCGATTTTTGTGTTCTTCCTCTGTATAATTCATAAGTTAGCATGAGCAGATTTTTGAAATGCGAAAGTAGGACATGTGTCACCACAGGGAAGCCGTGGGCCGGTGCTCGCAGGGAGGGCGCCCGCGTGGCGCTCTCTCCACCTGAGCACCCCGGACGCTCGGCCGGGTCACGTCGGGGCCTGCGCCCCCCGTCACTGCCGCTTCTCCTCACGTGCTCTCCCGAGCCGCCGCCGAGTGCTGTCCGCGAGCGCCGCGACGCAGCTGGCGAGGTGCTGCTACTCAGGCCGGTTCTGGTTCTGCGTGAGATTCCTCAGTTCGTTAAATATAGGCATCTATCTCTTACAGCTCCTTTAAAGTTTCCATCTTATTGCTGCAAACCACCACTCTGGGGCGATACAAATGCTGTAAGAGATCACGAATACATCTTCTCTTCTTCCTCGAGGCCACTCATGTCCATGTGGGCTTCCAGGGCAGAAGCCCCGCTCTGTTCGTTGGCTGTGGCACAGCATGGGGATCAGCAGAGTCTAGTTCAGGAAATGTTTCTTCCTCAACTGATGTGACAGTCCAGGTTTGTAACCACAGAATAACACAGACTATCATCTATTTTCTAGAGGGATCCAGAATGCAGTTTATAGGTTATTGCACGCAGCTGCATACAATTTGCTGAAGAACTTGCACAAAATCACTGTGTTCTCTAGCAGAAAAGCACGGCACAGCAGCAGGGTTTCAAGGCAGCACAGAAAGCCGTAGGAAAGTCCTCTACCTATTCAGCTCTTGGACAGAGCTTGTCCATAACCCAACATGCGTAGACAAAAAAATGTTTGTTATCATATTTATTCTGTTACATAGCTTATTTGCTACTATTATCAATGCTTTTAATATTATCTTGTGAAAGGTTCTCTTTATTTCTGTACGATCTTTCTTTCTTTAGAAGAAGACCTGGGATAGGAACTAGAAGCACCTGACATCAAGCAATATACACCACAAACTGGAAAATCCTCTCAGCACTGGCTAAAAGAGCTCAGCGTGTAAAGAAACTCCTCGATGTTTTGTATTCCCCAAAATAATCACATGCCTCCCTTTAGGAGAACCCTAAAAGCTCTGCATAATCAAACTGAACTAGAAGTCCTTTTATTCTGAACAGTACATGACAGAGGAAAGGACGGTATCCCGGGGATTCACACTATTTTCATGTAATGTAATGCAGTAATTGACTATGAGTATCACCCAATTTTTCAGCCTGTGATGCCTGAAAGATATGCTCCCTCCCAACCAAAATATTTGAGGCTGGAATACAAAACATCCTATCATCTCATTTACTGTTACTTTGAGGAAAAGACTTTTACTCCTCAATGGAAAAGCCTGCTCGGCACTATGGCGACAAGGAACGCTTCTGTAACACACCTGGAAGGGAAGAACCGGAGTTCACGGCATTCACACGAGGGAGTCCGACTCACACATCTGGGTCCACAGTCTCAAATACTCAAAGCTACCATGGGAGAAACTGAGAGCTCAGGACACTCATGACTGCACTCAATAGCCTGTTGGTTTCTAGCAAAACATGAATTTTAGATATTATTGCAAGTCAACCATTTAAAGTGATTGGTCACAATTTGCTCTAAGCTCCAATGTTTTTATATAATATGGAAAAAATTACATAAGAAATTTAATTAGCTTACCATACAGATTGGTACTTCACAAGACTTTTTTTTTTCAACAGCAGTACCAATCTTTAAACAGCATTTTATTCATTTTCTAAACTTCTCCAAGTTTATAAAACATTTTCATTTTATGGAAATATATGAACATATATTTGAAAAATTACTGCAACCTGCATACTGAAGAACTATTCTCTTCTCCTACCAAGGAGCGACTAGCTACATGTTTATCACCCACAGTAAACCAACAGACCATAGCGGCTCTATTAGTCAATGAACCATAAAGTGAAAAGTCTAAATAGGACTTGCTGTTTTAGCCTGTGAGTCTGACCACACAAAATGACATTTAAATAATCAGAGAATCACAGAATTATAGGCTGAGACATCAAGAGATCCTGCAGCCCAGCGGGGCTCGATGGAGAGCCCGAGGGCAGCCCGTGGCGGCCAAGGGCCGCTGCGTTTCCGCCGGGAGCGCCGGCCGTGACGCGGGCTCTGCCCTGGGCCGCTGCTGCTCCCCGACGTCCTCCTCGCTCCCCTGCCAGGTCACTGCGAATGTCCACGGCAAAAATGCAACCATCTTCCCATTAAAACGTTCTGTGTCAACTGAGTCAGTCCGTTCCTGTGCAGGGAGCCAGGAGAAGCACCACTAACTCTCTCACAGTAAGTTCTCACTAGGTTAGTTTACCTAGTCTGCCTGTAGTTTTTGCTGGAAACAAAGCATTTTGGATCTCTGATCCTATGTCCAGGGGTCACAGCCCACAGCCGTTGCTATTTACTTCTCGACCACTTTTTACCTGTGTAAAAATCGGCATTCTGTCTTTTCTTCCCTTTTCTGTATTTAGCAATCTCCACTTGGCACATTTTTCTAAACATACTATTCCTGCTGCCCTCTTCTGAGCATTAAGTTATAACTGATTCCTGGCCCCAGAGAAGATGCCAGCAATATGCCTGTATATACTGACAATCCTATGACTGTATCTCAGAACTTGCCTTTTCTCTGAAACAGCAACACGGTGCTGACGTACTCAGCCAGGGGTCCTCCACAGCTCCCCACTCGCTCTTTGCAGTGTTGCTGCCAACTAGTTATTCGTCACTCTATGTTTTACATCTGATTTCTCCTTCATATTTTTATTCTTTTTTGATCACTTCTCGAATTCATCAATATTATTCTGAATTGTAACCTGCCCCCCACAGCACCAAAAGCACTTTTGGGTTGGTGGCTGGATGAGCCTCCGCTCCGCACGGCCACACCAATGGACACGGAAACCTCCCCGAGCACCACACCAAGGACGGACGCTTGTGGACCCGCAGCCGAACCACCCACCCGTCCTGGAGCGAACCGCGGCGCGTAACGCACCGCCGTTCCCAGGAGCTTCGCAGCACATTCCTATCCCAGCAGCTTGCTGAGGAGAACGGCCGCTCAATCAGACACACTGCGCTGACTTCTCTTATCTACCAGGCTACTTGCTGAGGAAAGCAGGTAACTCAGCTCGATATAATCTGCTCTTCACAAAGGTACATTCAATGTTTTACCACCCCACTGTCTTCAAGACTCTTCTAAGCTGTTAGCCAGTTTGGCCTAGTGCTGCTGCCAGCAAAGCTCCGCTCCCTGCCGACGATCCTCAGCTCTTCTTCTCCTCCTCTTCAAGGAGACATTTATATTATGCGTGTCTGGAGTCCCCTGGGACCTCCTCCCTCCTCCAGGAGTTTGCAAAGATAATTGCTAATAGTTCCGAAATTGCTCCAGCTACTTCCGTAGCTAGTCTGGGAGGGTTTCCATTAGGCACTGCCAACCTGAATATACCCAACCTACCTTCACACCATTTAACTCATTCCCCTCCTGTTCTGAACCACTCGCTTGGCTAAAACCCTGCAGCCCTGCCTCAGCTATCGTTCGTTCTCGTAGTGATAAGTTAAAGCCAAGCTAAATTCTGTACAGTAGTAACCGAAGTGTCTGGGGGTTTGCATTTTAAATTTAAGCCTTAAAATAAATATTCAAGAATTCCAAGCAGAAGAATTAACTCTCCCATTCTGTAACTACAACACTTTCTATGCTAAAGCATTTCCAAATAGGTAAAGAGGCTTTTCCTGCTTTCTTCCCAAGTATCTCTGTTTACAAATTGCAAATTTTGACAGAAATGGAGATTCTCATGGTTATATAATCTCATTTACATAGGGGTATACCACGTGCTTACATCTTCCTGTCTTTCACAGCACTGACCTCCATGTCTACAAATGAATCTCTGGAAAGGAAAAAGTGTGCTGTCACTGAGTTTTACTCTTTTTTTTTTCAAGTGTGTATTATTTAATGAGTTCTAATTTTAATTCGGGGGTTATATATATATATATTTTTTTTTTCTTTTTCCTATGGTAGCACTCCATAGCACAAAATAGCAAGCTGTACACATTTACAGTCTTTCCTTTGACAGATGTGTATTTTTTCATAAGACAACTGCACTTCACAGATTTTCATTTGGAATTGTTAAAGCAGCACTTTGACAGATAAGGCATGCAATTCAGATTAAACATTAAAAAAAATGCCAAGGGCACACTTCAGTTTATAAACACTTTACCTATTTTGGTCCAGCTGCATAACCAAGAGGAGTGCTTGTCTCAGAATACTTGTCATTTTAACTTCTGTTTTTGATGATATTTTGAGATAGCTATATGACAAGCTTTTCTGCAATTAATGCAAAAATACTATTTCAATCAACATGTTACTACTGGCTTGCAAATCTTGTGCGCGCAGGAGGTCCTGAGGCCTCAGCCTGTGCACAGAATTCTGACCAAGTGAATTCACCCTGGAACTGCTCAGCGCAAAGCAAAATGCAACATGCCAAGAATCTAAAAAATATTTATGACTGTTCTTCCTTACTGCATCAATTAGAGCTTTTACTTCCAAACTGTAAAATTCCATTATAAAGCAAAGAAGTTTACGTAAAAACTTGAGTTGACCAGATACTCCAAAGCCTTCTCTCCAGGAAAGAAAAAGCCACTGAAGCTGTCTGTATACTGACATGACAAAGGATAGCTAAAAGCTGCATGGAAAAATTTGTGTTCCTTCTCCAGTTAGTGTAAGTAAAGATATTAAAGTTCCTCTGGAATCAGCAAAAGATAAAACCAGATTGGAAAGAGAATAAACATCAAAAAAAGTCCTATGCATCAATAAGTGAATAGTGGTTATGTGAATTTTCATAACGTTCAGCCTGTATTTTTCATATGTCTTGATGCAGGGGCAGAGGGATTGTTAAAACGTACATGCTGTATCTGAATTTACCCTAGCTTTGCCTGGCCAGTGGACCAGGCCAGCACCGGTACTGCAGAACCTTTGCAGTGCAGTGGCCTCTTCCCCGCGCCCTGCCCTGCCTCCTCCCTCTCGGAGCCTGCTCGCCTGACTTCCCAGGCAACTTTCTGCTGATTTCTCATGTCACAGGCAAAGGAGGGATCACCTGGGAGCGGCAGTCGTGCTGCAACGTCAGCACTTCAGCGCGAGCCCCCGGTGTGCTGAGCCAGCAGGACCCAGCTGTCCCTCATCACCGCAGAGCCTGTTTGCCTTCAGCTAACATGCTGTGCATCCAGATGTGTCAAAACGTCTCTCAGAGCAAACTCGGTACTTAAACAAGGGAGAACTCTGGGCAAGCATCTTTCAAGAGGATTTCATATTTTATTCATCAAAGAGTTGCTTTGGAAACCATTTACCATTGTGCAAAACTCAAAGCAAGAGGAGGGATGCAGCCATCTCTCTGCTGCCTCTCTACAAACAAGTAAGTTTGTAGAACCTTTATGTTGTCTAAGCGGCAATGATATTTGCATTCAGTGGAGTGCAGCCACTTATCTGCAGCCTATATGCTGATGTGCTGTACGGAACTGTATAAAGTTATGAAATTCTCATTTTCCTACTGTTTCCAGCAGCAAAACTCCATTAGGATAAGCTAGAAATACATTTAATAATTTCTTGAATAGACTTTCTCTATTTCCTCTATTTTTCCCCCTTCATTTTATTTGAAAAAGCAGAGATAGATGGTGGGCACAGGAAAGACAAAGATATGGAGGTAGCCTATGTGGCAAATTCTGTCTGAAATTGATGATCTCACACAAACACTAGCAAAGGCAAACATTAAGCAAGAGGTGTTTTTGAAGGGAGGAGGGTTAATTTTCCTTGATAATTACTGTGCACAAGGGAGAGATAAGTGCCAAAATAGAATCTGCCACACATTCAGTTTAATACAGAAGCTTTTTTCTACTGTTGTTACACTGAGCAATAATAAATGAAATGTGAGAAGGTAACCCTGGAAATGTCCCACATATCCCAACCACGTCTTTCTCTTAGTGCTCTTACTTAATTCTCTTAAGCCACAGCATATATAAAAAAAAAGTTTGATTCTGAATTTTAGGTATTTAAAAATAGAACAAAAATAAGAAACACCCTGAATGCAACAAGCCAGTATTACTCCAGCTGTGCAACTCCGCCAGCTCTGATCGATACTGCTCTCAACGGAAAATCAGGGCAAGAGCCACGGCGTCGGCTCCGCTGCTGCCGGAGCCGGGAGTTTCCTGGCGAGGCAGAGCGGGCGCCCCGCGCGCTGGGCAACGCGAGCAGCTGCTCTGCCACCTGCAGGACTCCCTGGCGCTTCCATAAAAACCTCAGTGCAAACACTGTAGACTCCGCTGCACTGAAAAGATTCTAGTTATCCCACGGACTCTGAGCTAGGAACGCTACCTGTGCTGACAATGCAGTGTTTCACAGTTATCCCATACGTTATATTTGACATTCTCCAGGAGAAAATTTTTATTGTCTACTACATAAGGCAGAAAGCCTAACAGCTCTGTTTGCTACGTGGCCTGAGGTCTGCCTGCCGCTGCTGTGTACGTGAACGGTGTTCCCAACCCCACCAAAACCTAACAGAACCTAACTCACATTCCAGTAGCATTTTCAAGACCAAATTTTAAATTATGAATCTGCACCAGTTAGCGCAGAAAGTGTTTTGACTTCCCATGAATTCTTTAATTTTTTGAGGAACTACAACAATCTAAATTCCTTTTTTTTT